>OY747706.1:16951529-17386529 GCA_963556495.2 Valencia hispanica
ACTTACATTCTCAGGAAGTGCATCTAGGATAGTAGGTCATGTAGAGAAAACAAAAGCCTTCTGTGTGTAATGTTATGATAAGCAATATATCAGACTGCCGGGGCAGAAGTCAGTAGCAAGCAGAATGTTAGCTGTAAGTCCGGACCTTGTGAGACTGCTGCTCGGTTTGCCATTATTCTATCAGAGATGGCTGGCTCCAGCCTTGCAAGTATTAAAACACTCGGTAGGAAGGGAACCTATGGACTGTCACTCTAATAAGAACCAGGGCTGACTGACTGACTCTCCAGGAGAAGACACCAGGAACAGACACGGAGACTGAGCTCATGCCGATAGAAGATAAACATTACTTGCTAAATACTATTTAAGGGTTTGCAGTAGAAGGGTTGGGGAGGAATGTGAGGATGGCAATGTTTGGGTCCACTTTGTTCTCCATGTTAGGCCAACTGGCTTATTAAATACTAAAACGCCTGAAGGACTCAGCTTCATCTTTGTTCAAGAAGATGAATTGGTGCTATATAAATAAACTGAATTGAAATTGAATTGAAGAAGAGGCTATTTTTAGCCACAATACTCAGTAAATTACTGTCGTTTGATTTAAAAGTAAAACTGCTGTTGTTAGTTGTACAGTGCTGCTAGCTTTCCATATATTGGTCTGACATTACTTTAACATTAAAATGCAAGGGTGTAGGTTTGTTTTTAAAATTGCTGGGGACAATAACCATGAACATGAGTGTGGTTTGAAGATTGGTGGGGACAATAAATAATCATTCATATATAGGTATTTATCTTTCTGACGTTTTATTATAATATACACTGTGGTGTAATAACAGGTGTAAAATTTAAAGCCCATTGTTTTATTTTGTTTTTCAAACGGCGCTGAAAACCCTCATTAGACTGTTGTCTGGGAATGTTCATGTTTATCCACATCGTAATAGAATAGAATAATGTTGGCTACAATAATAATATGTTAGACCCAGAAGAAAAATGCGCAACAAACAAAACAAACGCATTTGCCTTACAACCCTTGCCGTTCTGTGCGCAGAAACTTCAACTGTAACTTCACTAAAGTTCTGCATAAAATAAGTACCAGCTGTGTAACATTCCAGAGAAATTGGATAAGGGAAGAGAAAAGGGAAATAATTTATTGTAATACGGGGTCACGTTTTTTGTTTGTTTTTTTTTGTTTTTTTTACACAAGCAGATTAGAATTCACATCCCTGACCACTTGTTGCAGACACGCAGACATTTTTAACTTTACGTACAGAGTCCAGGTAACTGAATCAATCAAAAAAAATTTCTATGAGAGCATATGACTGATTATCATCTCAGACATGGACACGTATTCAAAGCATCGCTATCTGAGAGTTCAGCTGACAGCACAATGGAGATTTACGGAGGGATTGGAGCGCGTAGCTGCGGTGGACACAGACCGATGGTGGTTTTAAATCAACAGGCGGGTCGGGTCGGGATATAATCTGGAGATAACTGTGGGTAAAAGGTCGGGTCAAAAAATCATCTTAATGCATGGGGGTTGGTAAAATTGGACGAGTGCAGGACTCTGTAACAGTAAAATGTATACTTTTACTGCAATTATTTTGTATTTAAAAATATGTAAGGGATATTAGATATGCAAGCAGAAATTCTTGGGGAAACAATATTCCTTATGTCCAAATTCTTCTTTTTTGCTGCCATCCTTACTCACTTTTGAGACTCATGTGTCACCCATGTTGCACCTGAGTACTCTCACGGACTGAAAAGTTCTCCTTGCAGTTTTGGCGCTGCTAACAACCAAACTTAGCTGCAGAGTCTCACCTGACAGCAGGGAAAGGCACAGCCACATTGGTCATATATTTTACGGGAGGTAGGACTCCAATTTAACTCTTTCTGCACCTCTAGGTGAATGAGACGTTGATGGATTTCTCTTTTTTGCTTTCTATCGGTTTTGTTTTCTTTTCTCGAGGAGAACAAATTATTGGTGGGGACAATTCAATAATCGCTGGATATTGGTGGGGACATGTCTCTTCCATCCATGCTAATTCTACGCCCTTGTTAAAATGAAAAATATAGAAGCGGGCGTCACTGGATATTTGTTGCCAGTGAGATATTTTAACAATAGGGAATTTACAGAGTAGACTTTCATTAGATCTCTTGTGAGTTAGCAGGGGCAGTCAATCGATTTGGTGGTGTGAACAGAGATGTGACAGATTCCACAGAAACATCAATTCTGCCACTAATTAGTTGGTGAAGCAGCTACACAGGATCTAAAACATTGGATGAAAGTATACTGAAAATATATGTTAAAAAATATGATAAAGACATGAGTAGCTTTGTTTCAGAATTGTTGTTAAAATTCCTAATGTTTTAAACAATACTGTCATGTATGGATATATCTTGAACACTTGATTAATGACAGGCCATTAAAGCTGCTTCCTATTCCAGTATCCAATTAAAGGCTTCCCAACAACTCCTAATAAGAGGGTTGTAGAGTTGATAAGCAACCAATTCTGAGGCTTCTGGCCCCTCGGCTTCATTAGGAGGATGTTGAACTAAAACAGAAAATTCAACACGGCAGACATCAAAGTGCCCACTCTGCAAAATGAGTAACAAACTCCTTATTAGATATGCACCAATCTCCTAGGATACAGCTGACATACACAATGATCACCCAGCAAAACTGTTGGCTGTTTAATGCTCTTGAATAATGCTCAACTCAATTACAGCTTGCCAGAAGGGCAGGTGTTGGTCTGCACGGCGAGATGTGAAAGAACAGAAGGAGCGAAAACGGGAGAAGGAGTGCAGAGGAGGAATGGAACCGTTTCAACATTTCAAGTATGAGAAAGTAGCACTTTTCAATATGAAGAAGATGAAAGTGTCTGAAAATGTGTTATACTTCATGGGTTATAATCACAACTGGATGACGAGGTTAAAAAAATTACTAGCAGCATATGTGAGGGTTTGGCGGGCTTTTAAGCTGTACTGGAGGCATCCCCCCCCCCTCCTAAATCTGAGGGTGGCAAGGAGCAGTCCGGTGCAAAGCTGCAGCAGGGTTCGTGCCAGTTTATTGCTGTCGCAGCCCACACATTTACTTGATACAATCGCAGAGACACCAAATGCCATGAGAATGTCAAACTCAGTCTTTAAAGAGACAACCACCATGGAGGAAAAAACAACACGGTTTCGTCACCACAACAGGTGATAAATCCTACTCTGTCTAGTGATGCTGGAAAAAGAGGATGGGCATAACAAAAACTCCATATTTGCGAGAAGCAATTCTTCCACAGTATTTCTGACTTTTAAACTAATGAAAAACACAATCCTTTATGCCTTTTACCCGTATCTGAGACTAAAACACTCCTCCTGTGGCTGCCTGCCAGATATGAAGCCACTGACAGCAGCTGCCTAACTAAGCTTTGCACAAATAGTGGAATGAGGGTAAAACAGGTAAGTATAAAAAACAACAAATCAACAGTTTTGGGGTGTTATGTGTCAGACTATTTCTTGGTATCTAGCAGTTTCCCGGCAACCAGTGGCGGCTCTAGGAGGTTGCTGCTCCCAATACACGTATTCCTAATAAAACAGCTATTTGCTATCTTCACAGTTTTCACTTGTTTTTGGGGAGCATTTGAAAATAGAGTCAGTGTATTTTGTCACCCTTGGAGAAAGGGCCCAGCAAGCTGGTGCCATTTTTGTTGGAGGTTTCAAGATTTCTCATGAACAGCTTTTAAAACAGTTCTGTTAAAAATAATAGCGCAGGGTTTAAAAAAAACTATGTGAGCAGAGCTCTGTTTTTTATATCAGCTTTCATTTGTATGCTTCCAAATGCATTGGGAATGCTGTACATCCTATTCAAAATATGGAGAAATATAATTGAATTCAGAATCAGAATGGTTTTATCGCCATATGTGTGAACAGGTTCACAACATCAGGAAATTGCTGGGGTACTTTGTGCAAACATAAGATAAACACTTATAAGCATGCAATAAATAAAAAGTAAAAATAAAACGAGGTAAACAGATTAATATATACCTGAGTGCAGAATCAGACAGATGCAAAAACACAACACAGGGTCATGTGACTGTAACAGAATGGGTGGTGGGAACAGTGTTAGGGTTATTGTTCATGAGTCCAACAGCAGAAGGGAACAAATTGTTCTTATGTCGAGAGGTCCTGATCCAAATGGACCGGAACCTCCTGCCTGATGGGAGCAGGTCAAAAAGTCTGATTCCAGGGTGAGAAGGGTGGCTGTGATCCGACCTGCACTCCCAAGTGTCCTGGAGGTGTGAACGTCCTGTAGAGACGAGAGTCTGCAGCCAATCACCTTCTCAGCAGAGCGCACAAGATGCCGCAGTCTCTGTTTGTCCCTGATGGTAGCTCCAGCATACCACACGGTGATGGAGGAGGTGAGGATGGACTCGATGATTGCAGTGTTAAACTGCATCATCATCCGTGCCGGCAGGTTGAATTTCTTCAACCCTCTGCTGGGCCTTCTTTATGATGGAGCTGATGGTGGGCTCCTACTTGAGGTCCTGGGTGATGGTGGTGATGGGGGTGTCAGTCAGGATAATGGAGGGGAGTGGGCCTGTGTGCTTCCTGAAGTCCACAATAATCTCCACTGTCTTCTGGGCGTTCAGCATCAGGTTGTTGTGGCTGCACCAGGACACCAGACGTTCAGCCTCCATCCTTTAGTCAGACTCATCCGAGGTGCAGCAGTTGGTATACAGGGAAAAGAGCAGAGGAGATTGAACGCAGCTCTGATGGGACCTGGTGTTGATGGTCCGGGAGTCCGAGACATTCTTCCCCAGACTCATGTGCTGCTTCCTTCACTCAGGAAGTCAGTGATCCACCTGCAGATGGGATCAGGCACGTTCATCATGTTCATTTACTCTTCAATTTAAAGAAAATAAAGAAAAACGAACATTAGGCTATAAAAAAACAGCGGTGCATTTGCCTGTCTAAACTCAAACATTGATAGTATAAAGTAAAAAATTCTTAAAGATTTTTGCACTTATCTGAATCACTGCAATAATGTTTGTTTGTATTAAACTGTTTCTAAAAACTGCTCTCCATCTGTGTTGCATG
This sequence comes from Valencia hispanica, assembly GCA_963556495.2. NCBI lineage: Eukaryota > Metazoa > Chordata > Actinopteri > Cyprinodontiformes > Valenciidae > Valencia > Valencia hispanica. Next base: position 16,956,609 of record OY747706.1, read on the forward strand.
ATGTCGATCAGCTTTCAATACCTGCCAACAGGTATTCCAGCCCTGGAGGATAAGACTACATTCACTGACTTCTTCCAGTTCCTCTGAGCGCCAAACTCACCTTTGAGAAAAGTGTGGAAGTAGTTAAGCATATGATACAAAATAATATTATGACTTTGCCTTAAAAAAAGCATGTTTGATGTCCCTGCCCCAAATGTTTTGTATTTGTTTAAGTTTAAGGGCTGGTCACTCCATGATCTTGCCAGTCTGCAACAGGGCCGTGCAGCGACCTTTAGAGGGGTAGTTGCTCAAAGTAAAAAAGAGGCCAACAGAACAAGGTTTGACACCACCCCTACCCCCCCACCCCCGAACATGCCTGGTCTGGAACAAAGGACTAATCTGCTCTCTGGTGTGTTTGCAGTCTTAGTTTTGTTGAAACACCAGTTCAAGGGCATTTTCGCTTCAGTTCAAGGCAACATCACTCTTCAACTATTTTGATGGATGCAAACTAATCCATGATCTCTGGTATGAAATGAATAAGCCTGCACTAAAATATCCCCATATAATGATGATTTAACCAATATGTTTCGCAATGTACTGTGGTTTGATTCAGTTTTTGGAGATCATCTGATAAACTATGTGTGCCTCATGGACCTTACTTTCTTAGTTTATTCCATAAAAAGTTCATTTTTCTCTAGATCAGTTATTTTCTAACTCCAACCTCTTCGGCAAAAAATTTTCTTTCAATCATGGGGCTTTTTGGAGTCTTCTTGTGGACATGGTCATCTTTTAATACTTACTGTACCTGCAGGTAAGTAAAATAAATTTTGAATCACCTTCAAGCGGACTAAGGTTTTGTCAGTTGAACTATTGTTTGATTCAAATGATGGTTTTCAGTTTTCTTCCGCGTCTTTCTGGTTTAGTTTCCATTTTAGGGCATTTGAGATCAATGTAGCTGAAAAGCCAATCATCTTCTGCACTTCTTTATATGTATTTCCTTGTACAATCAGTAAGTAAAGGTATGCTGTTCTACTAAATAATGTATTTAATGACTTATTTTATACTGATTTTTAGAGATGACACCTACTATTTAACAGAATAAATGACATAAGATTCACTATTTATCAAGATTGAAACAAAAGTGATTGTTTCTTTCAATATTTAGATTTTTTTAACTGGATGTTCTTTTTATTGAAAAATATTTTTTAATTGAAAGGTAAAACTATGTCTGACAGTAACCATCCATAGATCCATTTTTGAGGCTATACGGATAAAGTCAAATATATTCCAATACCATATGGTGGGTTTTAGCACATCCTTCCATCGCTGATGAAATCACCTCTGATTCTCACCATCCTAAAATAGGTCTGTGAAGCCAGACGTTTAATCAACATGTGATTTTAAAAATAGGCCGTGTAGCCCAGCATTAGAATAATGAAGTGCAAATCAAAATGCTTCATTATGATCCTAAGATTTTAATCATGTTCTAAAAAAAAATTTTTTATTTGATTTATTCTTAGACTTTTTTATGTAACTGTTGATCTGTTTTCTATTGAGGACTTCTTCAGGATGACAATCATAAATGTGAAAAGTGTTGATAACTTCTATGAGTCCTTTTGCCAGGTTTATAAATAGTCCTGGAGCTAAACCCCAGCCTGATGAGGAAAAATTTCACAATGCAGACAGAAGAAAAGGTTAAATTTAGAATGGGAGGGAGGAAGAGCAGCAGCTGCGATGCAAGATATCTGAAAATGGAAAGTGCTTTCTGGGGGTGACAGTGTTTAAATTATTTATTTCCCCCTTTAATATACCTCCGACGACGCATTGTTGGGCCAAAGATCGCCCCATATGAGGACCCGCTGACGTCTCTGTGGCTCATGGAGCTAATGAATGTGTCTAAAGCTCTGAGCTTTGGCCCTGGCTTAATTCTTGGTCCAACCACTGCAGACAGCAGTTCAGGGTACAATGCAACTTATTTTTAAATAATAAAATTGTTTCTTTTAGAAGATGCAATTTGAATATCTATGTACCAAGAAATTTAGACATCTCTCAAATTTTCTTAAAAAGTATTACACAGAACTGGTCACACTACTTTCAGACAAAGAATATTCTAAATAAATTTCTGGTGATCACACCAGAAATTTCACAGGTCAGAAATTACATACACACATTGTGTGCAAGAATGTAATATTAATTTGAGGCTTTTTAAAATTCATGTTTCCTATTCATTGATGTTGTGAAGCCATCAACAAGGTCCAAGCTTAATTCAGGCTTGAGAATTGGTAGAATTACCTTCAAATTTGCTTGGTTTCCTGGTATAGACCAGAATTTGAAGCATAATCCATAACTTTAAATAGAGCTGAGGACAGATGGGTTCCATAATATTCACATTAGCTTATTTAACCTATTTCAAAGCCAGTATTGATGTATGTTTGGGGTGAACTTTGTTTCCACTGGCTAGATGTAGATTAAGGCTGATGTTGAAAAATGTAAAATAAATCTTCCATTTTAATTGGTTTTTGCTGTGCAATTTATTAGTAGTACTTATTATAAAACAGCCCCACAGTATGATTATACCCCTACCATTCTTTAAAGTTGGTACAATGATCTGCAGTTGGAAGGACTGTCCTTGACTCCTCGAAACATACTACTTGTCATTGAGGCAATGTAGCTCAGTAATCGTCTGACCATAGGTACCATTAAAGGGCATGGGGCTAAACCATCTGAGTAAATACAACTATTAGTCATGAAAAGTATCTATTTCAGAGCTGGTGGTAGTTTTATGCACTGTATCTTACATTTCAAGGAAATGTAAAACTGGTTTCAACATGCCAACATCATTTTTGTATTTCAGGTGTCAGTTTGGATTTGAAAGTTGGAGGAGTCAAACTGGAGAATGATCATAAACTTGCATTAGAATTTAGAATGGATAAAGCAGGCTAACATCAAGCTACTGGAATGGTCCCCCGCCTTAATTATATTGAAGATTTGTGGACTATGCTTCAATGATGAGTCTGTGATAGTAAACTACAGCTGAGAGACATTTTATCAAATATCAGACAGTATTTATTACATTTATTTGTACAATTCAGTATATTTCATAATAATAATAATGTCCATTCATCCATTATCTCTACCTGTCCATCCTATGCAGGGTTTGGGGGGGGGCTATCATGGGGCGAGAGGCAGGGTACACCCTGGACAGGTCGCCAGTCCATCGTAATATGTGCATACCATATACTTTATATCTGTATATATAGTTTTGATACTGATTGTAATACAGAAAGTCCACGGTAAATTTAAATTTCAAATTTTTGTTTAGAATTATTACTGAGATTCTGTATTGTATTATTGTTTCACTGAGCAAAAAAAATATAATTAAATGTCGGAAATGTATGTATGTATGTCCATGATGAGCAGATTTAAACCTATGACCAAAACTGTACCTATTTTTTTGCTCCTGATTTTCTGTTTAATGCTTCTTGAATATGGATGGAGGGAGATGTGTCTTTTGACTCAGTGATAATGGTGTGTGCAGTTTCATAAAACCACCTCCATGTGCCTTGTAAACAACACATCCTAAGGGACCGGGGAGCCAATCACTGGTGAAAAATCACTGCAAGCATTGACAACTGCAGGTCCTGAAACATCAGGTGTTTGGATAGGTAATAAACTGATTAGTCCCTGTCTAGAAGGGAAAAATAGCACGGCTCAAACAAAACAAATACACCACTTGCAAGGGTTAGCTCCATAAAATTCCATGAAAGCCTAGCTGTCATTGGTGGTATGTTGTGGGTCTGATTTACCTGTTCCTTGCAGTGCTGAGAACATCACTGTTCTCATTAGAAGCTGCCTCTGTGCTGTCTCATAGCAACCTAAAAATAGAAATGTCCATATTAGGCTGTATGGCGGTGATGGCTGCTACAAGTTTTGGCCTCTTTAATTGAACACTGTAAATATACATACATATGGAAAAATATGCAGCACCTTACAAAAGTATTCATACCACTAGAACCTTTTCACATTTAGTCATGTTAAAACCAGAAGCTTCAATTAATTGCATTGGGATTTTATGTGATAGATCAACACAAAGAAGAACATATGTGAGTGGAGATAGATACATGATCTTCCATTCTTAATACGAATCTAGCCTTTGTCAGCAGTTCGTACAACCATCTTTTGTTGCAACCAAAACTAAGCTTTTTGGGCACATTTCTAGGGGCCTTGCACATACATTATATAGACGGAAATGTTGGCTCATTCTCTTTTGCAAAATGGTTTTCAGATTGACTATGTCATTCTAACCAATAAACATCCACTGATCTAAGCCAGGTTATAGCTCTGGCTTGTGGCTCTAAGTTTAGGGTTGTTGTCCTGCTGAGCATTAACATCCGCTCCAATTTCAAGTGTTTTTACAACCTCTTACAGGTTATTTCTGGGAACTGTATTAGCAGCATCCATCTTCCTATCAACTTCCCTGTACCTGCTCTAGAAAAGCACCCCCACAGCATGATGCTGCCAACAACATTTTCTTTACTGTATAGTTTGCATGTTTAGGATGGAATGCAGTGTATTCTGTGTCACAGTGCTGTACATCTAGGTCAAAACCTTATATTTTGGTCTCATCTGATCAGAGTATCCTCTTTAAAATATCTGCTGTGACAAATTGCAAATAGTACTTCTTATGACTTTCTCTCAGCAATGGCGTTCTGTCACTGTTTCATAAATGTCACATTTTTGTAGTGCAGATGTCCTGTCATCAGATTCTCTCCAATGAGCAGTACATTTTCCAAAGCTGCATGGCCATCTTCGCTGTCTTTCTGATAGATGATGTCCTTACCTGTCAGCTTAGGTGCATGGTCCTGTCTTGGAAGGTTTGTAGTTGTTCCATGCTCTTTTCCTTTTTCATTACCTGATTGAAAAATGTGCATGCTAACTCTATTTTAAACTTCTACTTTATCCCAGGATGGTGTGCTTTTTAGTCCGTGTTTTTTGGTCCTCTCGATGCTGTTTGTCACTAATGTTCACTTTAAGGCCTTCAAAGAAAAGTTGCATTTACACTGAGGTAAAATTACAAACAGCTTAACGTTATTTACTATTACATCTAAAGGAAAGGGTTTGCACAGGAGTGTAATTAAGGGTAAAACAGAGGATATAATAAAGGGAGCTCAATACAACACAAATTGCAGACCAAACCTTTCATGTTTTTATTTTCTAAAAAATTGTAAACCAGTGCAGGGTTTTGAAGAAACAAAAATATGCTGAAGTTAAGCATTTCAATTAGAACAAAATTAAATTATTTACTGATGTTACTCATGGACTGAGATTTTCTCCCTATAACACCCCTATTAATAAATAAGTTAGCTCACAAAGGTAACATAGGCCGATTTTTTTCACTTAGGAGTTAACAATGTGATTTGGTCATTACCTGAAAGCTAAGGGCTAAAATGTTCATTTTAAACACAAATTAACATGTATTTACTATAGAGCATATAGGCTATTCATAATTTTGATACCCAGAACCCACCAGTTATTTTTATTATAGACTAAGCCGCCCAAAACGCTTCTTCTGCTACTTCAATCTCCTCGGCGTTCATTCTGGTGAAATAAAAAAACAAATACATGCAGGCGCTCGTTTTTGTTTGCGTCCTGCAGATGTGAAGATCAGAACAGAGGTTTTATATCAGACGCAGTTTATTTCTGGCGACTCTGACGTCAAGTGACAACACGTTTCATTCAACAAGCAAGAAACTAAGTTATTTATAACCTTCCGCATCTCCAGGTTGTGATCCCCGAGTGCGCAGTGAAAGGAATACACCCCCATTGGACTGATGTAGCGCGCCTCCGTAACAAAAAGCCACACAGCTCGTCATCATGTGCTCATGGTGACAGAGAGGGACGGCGCACTGTAACCTAAACTAGGACGCATCGATGGGAGCTGCCGCGGCTGGAAAATAAAGGATACCGCAACAAACTTTGTGTTTTGAATCAATTATTTACCCCCCATGTATCATCTCTCTTAGATGGCACCGGGCACTTTGAACATGGAGAGACTCCTTTCTGAGCAGGTAAGCGCATGAAGTTGGTCCCTGAAATTGTTCAATTGCAAAGATTATCGGGAATAAAAGTTGGTGAACTTTATGTTTTGCTTCGTGCCTCGGTGGCAAATTAGATTTAAATTCCATAAAAACATATTCCTGATACATAAAGATTATTATTTAACAGCATTACTCAATAAGGTGTTTCGATTACAGCAAAGCGTGTCTCTTTAGCCAAGTTCATCACGACGACTCTGACTGGGCCGTCATTTAATACCACCAGATGTTTGTCCCGCTGTTTTTAAATTTAGGTACAAAAACGTGACGCTAAATTGCAGTGCCTTATACACATTGCATGACTCACTAGAAATATTAATTTCAACTATCTGCTGCGGTTTTTTGCACATATATACATTCTGGTTAAAGGGTGCAATCTGCTTCCTTGATAAAAGCTCCGTTTTGAATCTTTTTATTTTAAATTCCACCATTTGATCACGGATCAGCTTTATTTGGAACTCTAACAGGTTGTGTTACCTTGTTCCTCCACCTTAGTGCATGGAAAATCTACATATTCTATTAAAGGGCTTTCATCTGATCTATTATTTACACTACCGAATATATTTACTACTAGAGATTTTCTGTTATTAACTTATATTTATGATTTTCATGTTGCATCAGACTGCCATCTGCTGGTTTTGAAAATGTAAGTACTAAATTACTAAGTAGCTTACTAAATAAACAAACTAAGAGAGTAATCGCATTTTTGCAACCATCTTGTGCTTGTCCTTTGTTTTGTTTCTCTACAAAGCAGGCTGCACTAAACACAAGCAAAGGGAAACATGCCCATCGAGCCCAGCAGATGTTAGTGCCTATATCTGCATTAGATTTCAGTTGTTCTCACCTTAGCCACAAACACGAGATGATTTTTTTAAAGACAATGAGGAAAAAATGTTTTTACTTTTGAGTTATTTAAAGTAACAGAGAGTTCCAGGTACTCAACTGAACAGGCCTTCTTAAAAACATAAACAACAACATCTGACTTAAAGGAATCAAGATATGTTTTTAATACAATAAGTGATGCCGAAGATTGTAAATAAGAGATGAATTGTGCATCCCTTTAATGGATTCATTCGGATTGTAAAATTACGAATATACGGTTCAAACCCTTTTATTACAGGCTACCTCTGCACGTGAAGAATCTCAGGACATTCCCCAATCACAGGACTTTTATCATAGATAAGCCCTGTGATTGTTTTTGTACTTGTACACAAAAAGCACAAGTATAATTTCAATTTGGACAATTGAGGTTACTGGAAAAATAATTTACAAAAATATCTGTCAGTACTTGGTAGAAAACAGGATGAATCCTACCGTCTGCGGCATCCCTGTCCTGTTTTACTGTATGTAAACAGGACAGCATGCCATCTTTTTTTCTTTTCTTCTTCTCCTGCACCCAAATTACCACCACCTTTTAGTAGATGGTATTTCTTTCCCCCAATCTGCATACCACAAATATCTCTGGTCTTTGAGAATGTGAGGTAATTTCCTCTGGCTGTCATTTACATAAATATATAGAAAGATTAACACGTTTCCTAAATTTATGCATAAGGCATCATTTAAATATGAAACTAACAAACTACGTCAGTGCAGAGACACACCGTTTTATTGGATGGACTATTTTAGTAGCAGAGCTTTGTATCTTTTTTGAGAATTAGAGGTAATGACCAATTTTGATACAGGTGTAAGGCTAATTGCCCAGGGTGGCATGGTGTTGGGGGAATCATAGGACAATAAAAAGTCAGTTGCTCCCAACAAGTTTTATGTTACTTATTTTGCAAGTCACTTCAATAAAGAACAGAGTTGGTATAAAGTGCTGTGTGAATGTACACTGTAGCAGTTGTATTTTCTTATGACAGCTTCAAAGTCATCTTAAATTAAAGAGCTATTTCATTGTTTTTTTAAGAAATCTGCATACCATTTTGACCAGAAAGGCCAGAGATTAAAGGGGAAAACTCAGATATGCACACATATTGGACACAGATACTTTAATAAATTTACCTGTGAGTCTTAACTGCAAAATTTTAGAATATTTTGTATGCTGAACTAATTCCACACTTTCTTCAAAGGTCTGTGAGCTGTAAGTTCAACATACAGAGAGGACCTGCCACACGTTGGGGATATGGCAGACATTTTGGAGCTGCGCACAGATGGAAACTCTCTCCTTAAAGCAGTGTGGCTCCGACGATTAAGACTCACCAGGCTCCTGTTGGAAGGAGGTGCGTACATCAATGAAAGCAATGAACGTGGTGAGACGCCCCTCATGGTGGCCTGTATGTCAACACACTCCGACCAGCAAAGTGTGAGCAAGTCGAAGCTTGTCAAATATCTGCTGGACAACCAAGCAGACCCCAACATACAGGACAAGGCAGGCAGGACGGCCCTAATGCACGCCTGTATCCATAAGGCTGGGCATGAGGTGGTGGATGACCTGCTGAGCAACGGTGCTGATCCAAGTCTGGAGGACAGGAGTGGAGCCTCAGCTCTGGTCTATGCTATCAATGCAGATGATAAGGAGACATTAAAATTACTTTTGGATGCATGCAAAGCTAAAGGAAAGGAAGTAATCATAATCACCACAGACAAGTCACCATCTGGCACTAAAACCACCAAGCAGTATCTAAATGTGCCCCCATCTCCAGAGCTGATCGAGAGGTCATCTCCAGAATACTGCACCTCTCCCTCTGATGTCAATGTCACTGCATCTACCACATCTGAGCAAGAGCAACAAAACACAGTCTTCAGTTTCCAGACAAAGCTGAAAACTTCTGTCTCAGCAGCAAAGCTCACAAATGGGCCCACATCTCCAACTCGCCGGCCCACAAACCCGAAGCGGGCGCGTTTGCCTCAGCTGAAGCGGCTGCAATCAGAGCCCTGGGGCCTGATTGCACCCTCTGTCCTAGCTGCTGCTGCTGCCGCTCACGAGGAGAGCAAGAAAGCCAGCTCTGATGAAGATGCTGTTTCTGGGGTGAATGGACTCTCTCTGAGTAAGAGATCCACTTTGTCCCGACAGAGCAGCGTGGATGGGAAGGACAGCCTATTCCCACTGGTGGGTGACCAGCCGTGCAAAATGACAACGTCATTATCAGTCCCTCCCACATCTAAGCCTTCATATGAAAGATCTCTCGGACAGCACCAGCCCCTGGGTCGGCGCAGTACCGTGCCCACAGAGCAGGAGAATGGCAGCAGCTGCAGCAGTGGACAAGTCAGCCTCAGAGACACGTTGCACAGGAGACGCCTGGGAAATGATCACTATGACTCAGACTCACAGCTGTACTCAGACTCTGCCATGTTAGACTCTCCTAAAGTCCCAGTGGAGCGAAGGAAACTAAACACTTCTCCACTTGCGTTGCTCACCAGTTCTAGAGAATCTCTTGACAGCAATGCGAGCACCTCCTCTCCAAGCACGGCACGAAGGCGTGCACCTGGCCTCCTGGAGAGGAGGGGCTCTGGCACACTACTGTTGGACTACATCTCCCACACTAGGCCCGGCCACCTGCCCCCTCTCAATGTCAACCCAAACCCACCCATTCCTGATATTGGGGCCAGTAACAAGCTCTCTTCACCTCTTTTAACAGGTATTAAATCTTTAGCCCCAGTAGCACCAAACACACCAAAGACAGGAGGTCTCAAGTCAAAGAAGAAACTTGTGAGAAGGCACTCTATGCAAGTAGAGCAGATGAAACAGCTTTATGATTTTGAGGAGCCTCCTCATTAGTTAGTCATGGCGTTAATGCAGCAAAGTACTATGGTAGTAGAAATAAAATCACCGTATAATGGCAGGAAGTACATCCATAGGTTTAGCTGTGTGTACACACGGTTAACTAGATGTTGAATAATGTATAATTTATTACAAATAGATCTACATAAATATATATTGAATCTAAGCAATATAGATTTTTTTCCCCTGTGTTAGGCCTAGCTTAAGAATTAAATATCTTTTGACTTTACATCTCCTGTATATGTATTACTTTTGAATGTAAATGAGAAGACATGGTACCTTTTTCTCCAAACTCTCTTTAACATGATCATTTAATTTGTATGGGAACATAACAGCATTCATTTGTAGCCAACAGGCCACTTGGGTGAACTTTGTGCATATGAAAATTAGCACCATTAAAGGACTTTCTCTGGAAAAGACAAAGGAACGATGCACTTCTCTGAGATGTAGCTTTGAGTGGTATGAAACCTGAATGTAGCAATTTTGTACAAAGTGCCTTCAAGAAAAAGAAACAAAAAAGATCAATGAACAGATATATTTATTATATGAAGGCAGTTTAATTTATGTTCATGAACCTGAAAGTTTAGTTCGGAAGTTTTAAAGTGAGATTCTGTTAAAAGGATGAAAGTAGTTATCTTAAATAAAGATCTCTCTTCTTGTCTTCATTAAGTACAAATCCAGATTATTAGCTCCAAGAGCCTGAAGCTCAAAAATAATTCCAAGAGAAACCAAGATCAAAGCAGGTTTCTTAAAATGCCAATCAGCAACATTTCATAGAAATTTTAAGCAAATTGTATTTTATTACCTTTTAAAGTGTCATAAAGTTTGCATTGGGCAGTTAATTACAAAGAAGCCAATGTTAATTTACAAAAATAAATTCGAAACAGGAGGTGATGCGCCACAACTTATCTTCCTGTTTGAAACACATATCAATAACATGTGAATCATTTCTGCCTGGACGTATATTAGAAAACTCCAAACCTTTGACCAGCTTCCTAGAACCACCACATTTCACAGTGAGGGCACTGTGTTTAGTGTTTAAGGTTTTTTCTCTTCTCACATAATTCTCCTTTTGTATTATACAGTTACTCTGAACAGAACCCATTAGTTCTACTGTTTTGTAGTACCTGTTTCACACAGGAGAATCATTGGTGATGCACCACTTACAACTTTTATTTCCCTTGTGAATACTTATTGCCTTATCTGTAAATATCCATCCAATGCAAACATGGTGACAGTTTAAAGTTTAATAAATAGCCTTTGCATTGCTTTGATATTGGTGAGATTGGAGTAGTTTGTGACATTATGGGTCCGGGCTTAGTTGAGTTAGGGTTAGCATTCAATAGTAACCAAATAAAGATATAGATAATATATTTAGTGCATAAAATTGTTTAACAGAATCTCACTATAAAATGCTTTAACGATGTCTACAATGTTTATTTGACATAAAATAAAGACAAAAGATGAGTGAACATATTAATCAACATTATGCCTTGTAGGCAAGACAATGGGCTATGATGTTTAACAGCACTTTAATGCCCATGAAAAAAAAAAGTTAATGTTCCTATTTGCAGTGTTAAAAAGGCTAATGAAAGCACATGTCTTAAATGTTTTTTCCATGTAAAAGTGGATACCATATAAGCTCCCAGTTCGCGCACACTGGTAAAATGTCATTTAATGACAATTTAAGGATCGTGGAGCTTCCATGTAACTTATCTGTGAAGCAGTACTACTTTTTAAAAAGAGAAAATCAAACATAGTTGAATTGATAGTATTTTTGCAAGTAGTTTGTTGTACATTCTAAATAAATGTCTATCTAATGTGAATTCCTCTGTTTTGCTTGTTGACTTATTTGTGAAAAGTCGCACTGATGCTTGCCCAAAAGCTCATTATTGGGGTTGCTTTGCGATCTCTTTGGTGCCGTCGCCACCATCATGCACATCACTCTGACTGTGTCAGACCCACTATGGAGGCGCTCAGATCCCACAGCTTCTTGGCAGCTTCATCATCACGTCCCTGAGGGGCGGTAGCTTTGCGGGCACAGTCGCTGCAGTAATCAGGGAATGAATTGGATGTTAAACACATGACTTGATTTACACAAGTACACACAAGTAAGTTAATCACTCAGCAATAAATGAAAGAATTGGCAACCAAGCAGTAATTTACAGGGTAATAAAGCAATATTTGTCCAAGATAATGATGGCTATTCAGCCGGCTCTTGGTAAAGAGACATTCTAAATGTAATAAGTAAATAGATCATTGTCTGTAGGACACTTCTTTTTTCCCTCACAATCCCAGATCCAATCAATATTTATTTTGTTAACTCCATTAGGAAGATTGTTGAGTTTTAGATTTATAGACAGTGGGGATCATAACAAGTTAATGAGGAGTTGGGGCCTTTTTAAATTGGTAAAGAACAAGATTAACACAAACACTTAATTTTCAAACCGCAAGAGTGTTTAGTTTAACTAATAAAAGCAAATGTCTATTTTAAAGGCAGAATTGTGGTAAATATATTATATCACATTTTATTGCCTTCCTAAAGTATTCATATCCCAATAATACAACCACAAACAATAAAGTTTATTAGGCCTTGTGTGATAGGCAAACACAAAGCAGCGCATAAAGATGAAGAGGAATGACAATTGGTTTAATGATTATTTTTTGATAGAAAAGCACTAATAATTGTGGCATGCATGTGCATTCCCTCCTCCTCAGTCAATACTTTGCACAATCTGTCATGTTTGAGGTGCGGACTCAGATGCAGGCAGGGGTAGATGGTGAAAAAGACTCTTTAATGATGATCTCGGGCAGATTTCACAACTCAGGAGTACAGAAACTCAGGACTGATGAGGACACGATGACAGACCACGACTAATGGCATTGTTCGACGACAAACCAGCAAAGACCAGACCCCAAAGTATAAATACACAGGGAAGGCAATAAGGGAGACAATCAGGGAAACTCAGGGCAGCTGGGGACACTCAAGGACGCAGAGATGGGGAAAGACACCACGCTATGATGGTATCCCCCCTCTTAAAGGTGCACCATCTGGCACATAAACCAAGAACAGCAAGATCAGGGCGGGAGAAGGGGGCCCAGGACAGCGGGAAGAACAAGGAAAAAAACAAAGGAAAATAATCAACGTAAAAAAGAGGCAAAGAGGCTTGGAGGTAGCAGGCCGACGGCAGAGAAACCCACAAAGAAGCGCTGCTTGAGGATCGTGACGAGGAAACCCACGAGGAATTATGGAGGATTATCGCAGGGTGCTGAGGTCTGGAGGCTACCTCTGGAGCCGGGGCAGATCGGCCTCGATCCCCTCTGGAAGTGCTGGAGTCTCACGAGGAGACGCCGGAGCCAGAGACCCATGAGGAGACGCTGGAGCTTGATGAAGAAATGCTGGAACTCAATGAGGAAATGCTGGAGCTTCACAAGGAGATTACGGACGCTTGAGAACTGTAGCAGCAATGGCCTGGAAGAGTGCATTCAACAGCGACATTTGGAGCAGAGGCAGATTGAACGTGATCTCCTCAGGACGAGCTGGTGCTTGGAGCTGAGGCGTCAGATCAGGAGTTTAGTGACAACAGAGACCTGCAACTGGTGCTAGGGAACGACAGGGTGCTGGTCCGGGGACAGATGTCTGGTCGAGATGGCGAGGAACCGGGACCGAAGCCTGGACAAACAAGCAAGCAACAGGATCAAACGTCTGGACGGGCTGGCGATGACGAGCTGTCTTTGCGGCCTGGAGGCCATGACAACGACCAGGCCCTGCAGCATGAAGGCTGCGGCGAGGTGCAGGCTTTGTGGTCTGGAGGATGTGGCGAGGAGATTGTCCTGTGGCCTAGAAGCCACGGCGAGGAGCGGATTAGGAGGCCTCAGAGGAGAAGACGGTGGTGCCATCCTGGCCCCCATGGAGCAAGTTAGGAGCAGGCCGATGGCGACCAGGTCTTCGGCAGCAAGGAAACCTTGGGTCGGGGAGAAAGAAGGCCTCGAACCTCCTTGGACCAATTCCAGGAGGACACAACACCAAACCGGCGAGTCTCCACCTTTTTCTGCTGAGTCCTTGTAGCTGGTTCGTACTGTCATGTTTTGAGGTGCGGAGTCAGCTGCAGGCAGGCATGGTGAAAAAGAGACTCTTTGGGTGCTTTCACACCTGTTAGTCCGCTGGACTCGATTGGGGACCAATTTTGCAACTTGTTGCAACTTTGAGCTGGTGCAGTTCGTGTTCACATTGCACTTTTGACAAACAAACGAAAAATTTTATGTGTTGTATATCCCTCCTGCGTGTGGTGGTGCTGTAGATAGAATTGCCGAAAGAAAGTCCAAGAAAAAGGCAAACAGGAAACGGATGCATGTCAGTCATTCCGTTTTGGTCCAGCAGCAGAGACGGTGAAACTCCCAGAAATAAACAGACTTAGCTCTGCATACACAGATGGATTGTGCTTGTCTTCTTGTTGTGGTGGTCGTAATATGTTATATTTACATTGTTCATCGTCCAAATCTCGATGAAGCACTGGACTTTCTCCTGACTCCACGTTTGACCACTATTCATTGTTGGCGCTAATGCTAACAAGTTGCAACACAGAAACGGTGCCTCCCACAGTGCAAAGCGCAGTGCGCTATGGATGCCTACATAGCACAAACAGGGTTTTTATCAGGAAGTTGGACCAAACCGAGGATGGGTAGTATTCACACCTGAAGTGAACTGCACCAGAGTCCGTTTGGAAGCGGACTGTGACCACCCTGAAAATGTGGGTCTCGCTCCGGTTCTTTAGTCCGAACCAAATCTCACTGGTCAGAATTCACACCAGCTCAAACGAACCATACTAGCAAACTAACTGTACTTGAGTTCGTTTTAATCAAACCAAATGCTGCAGGTATGAAAGCACCCTTAAATGATGATCTTGGTCAGGGTTCACAACTCAGGAGTACAGGAACTCAGGACTGAGGAGGACAAGATGATAGACCATGACTAACGATATTGTACAACGATGAACCAGCAAAAACATGAGAACACAGAGGGGTATAAATACACGGGGAAGGTAATAAGGGAGATAATATGGGAAACTCGGGGCAGCTGGGGCTGCAGAAACCAGATATCCTTCATTGCGTCCAATCAAGGATGCAGAGACAGGTAAATCAAAAAAGAGCCATTTTCGCACTCATTCCAGCTAAATACAACTCGTTTAGAGCCACAAACGTTACATGACCTTTTGAAATAAAGACAACTTAGAATTTTTGATAAATATCTGCTGAAGAAAATGTGTTATCATTAAAAAAAATGTTATTTTGTTATTTTACATTTAAAAATAAAAAAACTAAACTTTTGTAAAAAGTGGATGAATACATTTTTCTCTGAGGTATGTTAACATTTATGGAATCATATGTAAAAAAGTGCGCATGATTTCTAACCTAATGACAAGAGAAATAGATCTAAAAAATACTAATGATACTTTTGCAGAGGTTCATTGTAATTATTCCATAAAAAACTGAAAGACAGCTGAAACCTGCATTACCTACTATATCTATTTTTAAAAACAGTTCATCAACGACCATTTATAGATAAAGCTATTAAGAGCCATTATGGAAGGTCCAAAGAGCCCCTTGTGGCTCCTGAGCCACAGGTTGCAAACTTCTTTTTGTTTCTTTACTGATATTTTCTAGCAAGTATTTATACTGAGACTAAATTACTTACTTGTGGACTCTACTTACTAATAATTTTTGACCTCTGAAGAAACCTGGTTAGACTGGGTTTTATTAAGGGTTAACAGTAAGAGGGGGATTAAACAGATTTTTTTTGGCTAAAAAAAAGAAAAAGAAAAAAACTCCTGATCCTTCCACATCATAATTATGTGTTACATTGGTCACATAAAATTAAAATAAAATTAAAGTTTGTGGGTGTAGTGAGAAAAAGTTCATATATTGTGCTATTCAAAAGAATAGTTTTGCAAAACACTATGTTTATAAACCAGTACAGAGTTATTGCCTATAGACGAGAACACAGTGAGAGAATTTACTTTTACAATTGTATCTTGTCTCCTTTGTTTTTTTTAGATTGATGTAAATGTACCTACTTCTATAATATCTACATAATATGAAGGAGTTTTTCTTATAGGTACTTATCAACCACCTCTGTAATGTGTTTCACCTTTACAGGGTCTTTAAATGCATTGCAGATAATTGCTTTGGTTTTCCAGCCCACAGCTTTGCTCTCATCAACTCAACAAGCAGCTATTTTGCGCTAAGAAAGCTCTGCTGAACCCATTGTGCCTGCCTTAGAAAGCGCCAGTTGGATGACAGACAACGTTAGCACGTTAGATGGTGATCATAATTCAGCGTTCAGCAACCAGAAAAGGCATACATGTCCCTCGGGAGTCAGCAGAGAGCAAAATAGAGTTAAAAGGAACATGAATGCGAAGTGGAATTCATCATGACAAGACTCATAGTGCTTGATGAAAGTTATTGTTGCTCTGTGGTTGCTGGGCTTGATTAAAAGCATGGTTTATCTGGACATTAGGCGGCCTGAAAGCATCATGACTAATCAAAAAGGTCAAAAGGAAGTGTTTTTTCAGATATATTAGTAAATTTCTCTAAGGTTTTTACAGAACTCTCACTAATCTATCGCACAATAGTATGTTAGTGCCAAAGCAATCAGTGTCAATATGTTACTGCACATAAAACAAAACACAGCAACAAGCATATTCTGTGGTATAATGTGCAGAGGGAAAGTTCATTTTCAAAAGTCCCACATATTTTTTATGATTTATCCTTATTGTATATGTATTTTTTCACTAGGATGTAGAACTAAAAAAAGTTATAATTGGATCCTATTGTGTAAAACAACATGTTCATGTCCCCTATTGCCATATGCTTGCTCGAGATGAAGGATCGCTATGAACCCAGTATGTCAATTCAATCGTCTAGGCTTTTTTTTGATAGAATTGGTTTCTTCCAGTTGGCATTAAAAACTGAATTTAACTGCATTATATTATGCATAATAAATAGGATGAAACTTGAATTGCATCAAATTATTTTAAATAATATATGTTTGATTTGAATTGGGCGTGTTTGTTAAGTAAAGTGCCTTAAGATGTCTTTTTTTGTTAATTGGCGCTAAATAAAATTAACTGCATAGAACTAAATTCATTTTGAGTTCTTTGTTTTAGCATCTTTATCTAACAAAGCTTGGCACAGTTTCTCCTAAGGATTTTGTTCTACCAATACAACTTTACAAACACAGTAAATGGGAAACTTTAGAATCTGTTATGTTTTCTATATTATGTTCTTCAGGTCATGAAAAAAGTAAAAGATTTTCTCCAGCAGTAGGACTGAAGATTTTTATTCAGATTAGCTGTATATCTGTTCTGCATTCATCTTTTCTTCTGTTCAGGTTCATCAGGCCTGCTAGCTGTGTATTCACTACACATGGCTAAAAAAAAAAAATAGTGTTCGTAACAGTGGGCCTCAGACTGTAAAACTATCTTCATTTGGGCCTAAGTTAAGTTGCCACTTTAAGCAAAACCAACTAAAAACTATTCTTTTTAATTTTGGTGGGTAGTATTTTTTTTATTGGTTGTTGTTTTTTGTCTTAATATGGACTCCTCTTGGAAAGTACTACATTATTTTTTTTTCGTACTTTTAGTTAAAGGTATAGTGGAGGATCTTTCCGAATTTTAGAAAAGACCTGCCCTCTCCAATTTTTTCAAAAATGCACATGCGCAACACTATCTGCTCCCGAGAGGGAACGCCGTGTGCACGAGAGAGCATGCACGAGCCTAGTTCACCTCGTGCACGTGGTTTCCACTATAGCCGTTTTCAGACAGAAGTTCTGGAATATTTGCGGACAATTCCATACGGTCTTTAACCGGAGTTCACTTTTTTCCGGAACATTGCCTTTCGGCTGCTTTGACACAGCAAGAAATGTACCAGAGGATCCTGATGAATGTCTGGGGGGGGGGAGGGTGCGGAGGAGTGGGGGGTTGTATGTGGATATTACGTAAACTTAGTACGCCGGGCGTATGTCATTTCCCCAAACAAAGGGATTATTGCAAAGATGGTCGACGAAACAGCAGGTCGACGAAACAGCCGATCTACTCGCAGCGCTCGTCTTTGTGATGTGTGCAATTTTGCGCACATGGAAATGCTTAAAAGACATCAATGAAGAAGCTGAAAGGAAACTAGTGACATTTATACGTCATAAATGTGTGCGCTCACAGACTTCCCTGCCCCCCTCCCCTTTTCCCCATCGCCCCACACCCCTGCAGCTTTTGCAGAACATTAACTGGTAGTCTGAACGCAAACCCCATACCGCGAAAAGTCCGCTCTTTTTACTAGGTCTTCATCCGTAAAATTACCGGTAAAGGGTATCCGGACAAAGTCCGGAAGATTGCTTTCAGACACAAAAGCAAACCAGACGAAGTCCGGAAAATTACCGTTTTGCATGGCCTGTTTGAAAGGGACTTATGTCAGACTCACCACCGGTAAGTGAAAATCTATTTACGACAAGCATCTCTATAGCTAACATAGCAATCTTTAGCATGCTACAGGCCAATAAACAAGCTATCGTCTAGCATCAAACTCATCACACATAATACACCTGAAAGTGCGCATGCGCAGAAAGCGAAAACTACCTAGCTTTTATTACGGCCTTACGTATTACGTAAGGCCGTTGTACGTGCTCGTCAGCACGTACAACGGCCTTACGTAAACATATCACCAGAATGATTGACACTTAGGTGGACCAATAGTATAGGCTACCCACCCGGAAAAAGAAAATCCTCCGCTATACCTTTAAAGTGTAACTGAACCCCCTGAAAAATCATAACCCCGCCCCCAGACAACATTTGAAAATTCAACAAAGTGGGCGGTGCCAGGAAGAACGGAGGGGTATGTCTGTGAGACCACGCCTGTGACACACTCAATGCCTGTGACGTAGAGATGTACCGCTCTCCACCAATCACAAAATTCAAATGCAGTAGCCACCCTCCAACCCTAGGGGGGCAGCACTAAGACGTTTTTAGACCAAAAAGTGTAGAATTAAACAAGTTTACTGTTTAATGTTTAAAAAAATCCCAGAAACTGAAAGATTGCATTGGTAAATACACCTTTTATACAGTTTAGAAGCAAAAAAAAGTTGTTTTGGGGTTTAGTTACTCTTTAAGTCGAGGTCTCTTCCAGATTTGTTTTTCTTAACTAGGGAGAGTAAGTATGATCTAAGAAGTGTTTACTGTACAAAAAGCACAAAGAAGGTACCAAGAGAAAATGCTATCCATCATTGCGGTAAATGTATTTAATCGAGCAAGTACAATTTTAAGAATTAGCTATTCACTTTTGGTTTTCAAAAGATTGGCCAGGAAAGCGATTTTGAAAGTTACAGCTGTTTTTTCTATTGTTATCCCTGCCATTCTGAAAAGTAGCTGTTATTAATAAATAAAGTAGTTTAGGCATATTCATATAAGCATTTTGCTTCTGTGTAAGCCTGTTCAGTCATTACAATATACATAGTCTAATGATGTAAAAATCATAAAGTGTTAAGATCATAAGGATTTATTGATCTTAGTTAATACAGTATATGAAACCAAATACTACAAATACTATAAAATTAGATCAATCAGCCAGCAAAAGCAGCTTGGTTGCGGTACTGTGTTTAATTTACATTATTTCTACAATCTGCATTAATCAAATTACCTTTCATTACATGCTACTGCAATATTGGTACTGGTAGTTGAACTATAGTTGCTGAGTGACTGACCTGTAGTAAAAGCCACTCTCATTTTGCAGGCTTTCCTCCACAGCACAGTAGATGGTGGTCTGTGCGCCCTCTGTAGGATTCTTAATGAAGAAGAAGAATGGTGTGTATAACACTTTCTTCCACAGGGCTATAGTGGGCCAGAAGTGTCGGCCAAGCTCAGTGCGAATAACTCCAGGGTGGAGGCTGTATGTTGTTACCCCAGTACCTAAATAAAGACGTCATGTTAAACATAATGACATCATTGTATTTATCCTGGTAAATGTGTAAAAGGGCTTAAATTAAATCTTTTGTAGCTGTAGCATAATCTCACACTGATAACATTTGGAAACCCTGTCTATCATTTGAGAACCAATTATTCAGAGGGGTTATTTATTATCCCCTCCGATAATTGTAAGCAAAATATGTGATTATTGAGACCAAAAATGGCCAAATAAATGTAAATTAATTATTTTCACTAATTAGATTTTATTTTTAAAGTTGAGTAGTTTAAATTTTAGGAACTTTTAGTTAGTATTACATGACTTCCTGCTTCCCTGGTGTACAAATATAATGTGACACAGGGGCCATTTCTCCTACTAGCACTATTCCAAATTCGAAAGACAAGAGGACTTAGGCACAACAAATGTGTGTGGAGTTACAGTCAGTTAGAGGATGGCTACAAGAAAACAGTTACTTATCTACACTTTTTTTTTACAACAAAAGGTGCATGTTAAATACTGTAAACTTTTCCAGAAACCAGGGTAGGGTCCTACCAGGCTCCTTGGGCCAAAATTGACTCCATAGTTACCACTACATTTACATTTTACATCATGGATTGTGTTTTATGGCAGAATAGAGTTAAGCATTTCAAATGTATTAACTTTTTTGTTACGTTTACTTTTTTTAAATCATTTTATTTTAATCAAATCAATTTAAAACATACCAATAATTTTCTGCTAACTTTACCCGAAATTAATACATTTAAAATTACTGATGTTTGTTTACAGCCATCTGTGAGGAAAGAGTGATGAAATCCTTCAAAGTAGTATTCTAGAGTTTTAAGCCATTTATGTTCTGAGGCACAAATAAAAACATACACATCCTCTTAACAGCTTTTAAATTAACTATTGCTCTTTGTGACACGGTTAATAATTCTTTGGGCATTGTCTCCCATGCTTTAATAATTAAACACCTGTGAATGTAATTATGTTTTAAAGAATAAACATTGTAAAATGATCACATTTCACCACATTCACATCACTATATAGAAATTATAAAGAGTAATTTCTGTGACAAAACCCTCTATTATGGTCTTAGTGCTTTTTTATGCAACAGGAGCTGTTCTCCCACACTATATGACTGACCAAGGACTTGATCCACTTTGCTACGGTGGGAGTCATTACCCACTCACAGTCTGTGGACATAATTGCCTGCTTTGGCATCCACAGTGGAAGTGTTCACAAAAACATAACAACAAAAAAGCCAAGATAAATGGAACTTAGAAGACTATGAGAAAAACATTGTAGGTCTTTGAAATACAGCTTGGTAGTTCATGTTGGCTGGGTATTAAAAAAACTGATAAGCACAGTGGAAGCTATTTGATGCTATAGGCCCATTTTCTCATCAAATATATAAACCTTTTTGGAGTGCGTTACTAAAGAAATGGATTAAAGAAAAAGTTACAAGAAAGGTGGAAACTTTGTCATCGAGTCCTAATTGTAGCACAAGTATTTTGGGATGGGGGGGGGGGGGTACATTTGTTGAATTAATAATAAAGAGGTTTTTGTCACTTAGTAAATATAGAGGAAATAAAAGATGGATTTGGGTAAATTATCAGTTTAAGATTATGTTACTGCAATTACAAATTTATTTTATAGCTTTTTAAGCATTTTTACAATGTGTTTCAATAAGTGTGGGGGGTCACTGTATACTGAAACACTAATCTGAAAAAACAGACAGGATTCTTGTTTAAGTAAGTTGAAAAGGAATTTACTACCTTGTAATCTTTTGGCCAGCTCCCTTGTAAAGAGGACATTGGCGAGTTTACTTTGAGAGTAACTTCTCCAAGGATTGTATTTTTTCTCTTGATTTATATCATCGAAGTGGATTTGACCTGTTAAAGACAAGACATCCTTGTTTAGAGTTGTAAAGATGTAACACAAAAAATAACAATCCAAACATTTTACAGCAAAACAAAAAGGAGAAGAAAAACTGTACCCCTTTCATGTGCTAAACTGGAGACATTGACAATGCGACTTGGTGCTGACTGCTTCAGGAGATCCAACAGGCAGTTTGTTAGAAGGAAATGACCCAGATGATTCACGCCAAACTGCATATCAAACCCATCTTTAGTCTTCCATTGTGGACAGCACATAACCCCTAAAGATAAGAACATCATTTTATTTATTTTACCAACGCAGAAACGTCTAACAGCTGTTGAACATAAAACACCCCTCATTAACAGACAAGTCTCAGTCATTAGCCACCTGCATTATTGATGAGAACATCCAGCCGCTCTTCACTTGCTGCAACGTCTTTGGCAAGCAGGCGCACCGACTGCAGGGAAGCCAAGTCTAACTTTTTGACAACCACGTTATCATTTCCACTCTTCTTTTTGATTTCCTCTGCAGCGTTGTTGGCTCTGTCCATGTCTCTGCAGGCCAGAATTACCCTCGCGCCTGTTACACAAAAGAACAAGCTATGAGTTTTAAAAGAACTGTGTCTTTCCCACAGTATGTAAAACCAAAGTTAAACATCAACCTCTTCTGGCCATGTCAACAGCGGTCTCTTTGCCTATTCCAGTGTTGGCTCCGGTGATCAGTACGGTCTTTCCATCTAACCGAGCTTTGCTGCGACACACTCCCCCAGCCATCCATTTCTTCAGTCCAAACAAACCCACTCCTGTAAAAAACAAAATAAAATGTCCAGATCGTTACAAAAACAAATCAAAAACTATCCATTTCCTTACTGCTTCTTTTAAAATTAGAGGTGTAAGTAATAAGATGACATTGCTTTTATTTTGGAAACCCCCGATGATGATTCTCATGGATTTGCAAGCTTCTAATGGCTTAAACCACAATATCTAAGCTATCTGGAGGCACACCTGTGGATGTATTCAGAGGCAACACATCAAACACACTGCTTCCTTGTGTGACATAATTGGAAAATCTAAAATACAAAATAACCCAAGGATTTAGGGAAGAGAATCTACAGAACTTCAAACTTCTGATTCATCCTTCGGGTACAATTTCCAAATACCTGAAGGTGTCGTGTTCATCTGTTCGATCAATTAGGTGTAAACATGAACAGAATGGCAAGGTCCCATCACTATACCTTTCAGGGAGGAGATACTGGTAGTGCTTAATTGGACATTCCACCATCATGGAACAAAACAGGAAAAGATCATGCACAAAAATGATAAACATGGACAATCATGGTAAACATGCATGTAACTAGCTTCTGTTTAAATTATTGGCTAGCATTGATGCTTACAGGAATTATCTATTTAAAATCTCACCAATTCTCCATGCTCATGTAATAAGCCTGTTACGAAACTGTAAAAAAAAGCAAACCCAAGCAAACACACTAACAGGTTTGACTAGACCTGCACCATTGTTCACCCAGTGATCAGAGGAGTGGATGGAGATTAAATTTACATTACAGATTAATATTTATGCACATTAGCATGGTCCAACGTTGAATGTATCAAAAGCCAACTTCAACCATATTGGTACTATAATTATACAATTATGAAAGATGAAATAAACTGAGTCAGCAGCTAACTCTGCAAAATATATTAAAATCCAGGCGGTGCAAGTATTAACAAGTGATCTCTGGAAAAATGTATTCCAGTTTTGCGCATCTATGTTATCAACGACTTAGTCATAAGGTCAACAGACTGATTTAACAGGTCTCTCATTTAAGGCAACGTTTTAACCCTCCTTCAAGAGAAAAACTCCTCCCACGCCGCCCGTGATGTTGGCCCGGGTCATAAGCCGGCTGACTGTCAAGGAACATACCGAATGTTAAAAAACGTCCTCGAAGTGTGTAGTTGGTGGTTTCCTATATTAAACCGGTGTATTGTGTTTCTGTAATAAATATATAAATAAAAAAATCAAACACAGTTCGCCTGATAATCTAAAAGCTACGTAAACACGTTTATTTCAATAAATGTTCCTTGAGGCAGCACCAACTTTAAAAAATATTACAGATGCGGCATGATGTGATTCACAAGAGAGTGGTTTATTTTAAATAATTTCCTCACCCTGTTTCTACTAAGACTCAGGACACCAGTGGATACATTACCTGTAAGTGTGACCACAGCAATAGTTTTAGGGTATTGGAGAAAAAACGACCTTGTAGTTGCGACGGCCTGCATTGCTTAACTATCGCTGCACGCCTACTGATGAAAAAAAAGAACTTTCTCCTTTCTAGTCCTTTCAACGCAGCAGCACTAGAAGAGCAGGCTGAGCAACTGTTACAAAATAACTACAGGAAAAGCTCGTCCGCCGCTCACAGCTCCATAACACACAGAGGAAGTACCGCCTACTGCCACACTAAAGAGGACGCCTATTGGCTGTCCATGTCAACGCTCCTGAAAAACAGCGACAAAGTTTATTTATTTATTACCTCCGCCAGGAGGTAATGTTTTCGTTTTCGTGTCTGTCTGTCTGTCTGTCTGTTAGCAAGATAACTCAAAAAGTAGGCTAATGGCTAATTTCGAGGAAACTTTAATGAAATGTCCACAATAGGAGGTGTGAGCTCTGAGTGCTTTTCTAGTTTATTTATTTATAACAATATTTACAGTAACAGTTTAATTTTGAAACTGTAGGCTCTATTAGGCCTACTTTTTCCTGTTGTCGTTTCTGTTCAGCATTAATATGCTATAAACTTAGAAGGCCCCTCAAAACAGCTAAATGTTGGTTATAACTTTTCATAACTCTGTTATCCAGCAGCCTGTTAAACAAATTAGCCAGCAACTGACTCAATCAACAATGTGATTCCAATCAACATTTTCCACCTAAACTAATAACAAAATTAACAAATAAATAAAGTAAAAATGTTCAAAGTAGCAATCTTCACTCTATGCCTTTATATTCTTACATGAGTAGCCTAATGGTCATTGTGTATTGTTCATTTTCCACCTGCAAATGTTTGGTTTAGAAAAAACGGTTTGGGATGAATGCATTTAAATGTTGTTTGTCAGTATTTCGTGAATGTTTGCTGTCCCGTCGGTGAATAACTTAAAAATAAAATAAAGTGAAAGTTTACATCAGGTCAAGAAGAGAAGCGCATATTAAAATGAATATTGTGCATGTGAGCCAGCAGAGGTCAGTGCAGGCTCACCAACAAATCACCAGTGCCTCTCTGTGAATCCCAGCAGATGGAGCATCTGCATCATATCCATCCTCCAGACAATGTATTTGAATTGTTTTGTTTAAAGGTTTGATTCCCAGCAGTTTATCACAACTTGAAACTTGTTTTGACGCCAAATATGGTACCATCAAAGAATATACTTAATTTCCACAATTTGTACAAAGAAATGTCCCTGCTATTGTATTAGTAGACAATAGCTGAAAGCCACCAGCAAGAAGACAGTAATAATAGCATCCGCCTACACTCTTAAATCCAACTCGAGGTCTGCTGAAAGCTGCCGCTGACTTTAAATAAAACATTTGCACCCTGCATGCTGATATGAGAAAAAATAAAATCCACCATATCCAATCAAATTGTCATGTCCTCCTCTGAACTTCAGAGCTCCAAGGAGTTTTCTGACATGAGTCTGGACAAGGGTTAAATATAGTGACCTGACCTTGGGGTTTATAGTGTGACATCTGAGAGGATCTGAAGGAGAGTGTGGCAGACATGCTAACAGACGGAGACTTCCAGGACTATTGTCGAACATAAAGGATTGTGAAACTGCCACTGACCCCTACTCCCTACTTCGTAATTACAGTTACTCATTAAAGATGCAGCACCAATCTATAAACTTCAAGGGCAAAACATTCATCTGTTTTTTTTTAATAGTTTTACAAGAAAACTGTTTGTCTTGTCATTTCTGGTCTGAAATAGGCAGACTTAAATCTTTGAATATTTAATAGTTTTGTTTGTTTTTGAATCGCTACAACGTCTATATTCTCTCAGAGTGCATCAGAGGTGACCTGACTGCTGGCTCTCAACCAAGCCTGTCATATGACTTCTCTGCTCACTCCACAGTCACTCTCCCATTATGGGAAGCCTCCTCTTCTAAAATTAGAGGGCCCTCTGCTGATACTTTTTGGAATGTGACTTTCCTGTTTTTATTTTATTGGCAGTTTATGACCGAGATTAATTTAACAGTGTCCATGATTTAACCATTTTTTAAAACAGTTTGCTAAAACAAAACAGGAAAATAAACTGAAAAACAGCTTACAGATTTAACAGTTATAGTGTTCAGCAAAGGTTTTTATAGGTATTAGAGGTCAAGACAGTGTAAATAAATTAACTGACAAGCAGATACTATGAATCATAAAACAAATATGTGTGCAGCAGGACTGAGAAATTTACACATTGAAGGCAAAAACTAGACATAATTGATTTGATTGCTAAAGAAACCAGGATGTTATGGCTATCCCAAACAGTTTTAAGGATAATATGGCCCAAAATAATGTAAAACGTTGACATTTTAGGAGAAAAGCTTTTAATGTAAAGGTATTTTAAATAAACTATCCAGTCATGTCTTTATTTCCTCACTGAAAACTCTCTATTGACAGTAAAACACCGTTTATAAAGTCTAGATTTCCACAGAAGGATTTCCTCAGATAACGTTTTTAAAAAGCACCCTGGGGAAGAAAAAGCCCATTCTGCTTTGTGTGTGCTTGGATTGATGACATCACAAGAGGCACAAGAAACTGATTAGCTAGTAGTAGTGAACTCATACTACTTTAGCATACATAAACTGCTTCTCTCTAACTGGCTGCTGAGTGACAGGATTCCCCCCCTTCCAATGGTGTCAACTGGAATGATGAGGATGTTATAGGCTGTGTTCCAGCTTTGTCTCATTATAGGTCTATGTTTTTTAAGATGCATTTTATTGAAATTTTAAGCGATTGATCAACACAAAGTAGTGCATAGTTCTTAAGTAAATGAAAATAATACTTTTTTTCATTGGTTTCTTTACAAATAAACATCTGAAGAAGTGTGAAACTCATTTGTATTCAGCCTTCTGAGTAGATTGTTTGTAGAACCCACTGCTGCTGCTAACCATTTGAGATATGCCTTTACCAGTTTTGCCCAGTTACAGCATACATTTTTATCTCAGGCATGAATGGATAGAGAGTGTCTGTTGACATCGCTTGTGAATTCTTGCTGCAGATTCTTGATTGGATTTAGGTCCACACTTTGGCTGAGGCACTCATAAACATGCTTTGGTTTGAACTATTTCATTGTGGCACCTACTGTATGTTTAGCTTTGATGTCCTGCTGGACTGCAAACTCTGAGGCCATATGCACCCTCCAACGGGGTTTTCTCCCAGCAATGCAATGTATTTAGCTCCATCCTCACATCAGTTGACCAGCTTCCCTTTACCAGCTGAAGAAACGCATCCTCACAGAAGGATGCTACCGCAACCATTCTTCACAGTGTGGATTGTGTCTTGAAGGTCAATATGATTTTTATTCATTCCGATTGATTAGGAAAAAAAACATAGTTAGTATTACAAAGCAGCTGTTGGCCTGTGCATAGACCTTTTAGCAAACTTCTAATTTGCACACCCTGTGTCTGAGATAGGCACCAACCCCCCGCAACCCTGCATAGGGTAGACGGTGGGTACAAATAATGGATGGATGGATGGATGGATGGATGGATGGAAGGTTTATGTAAAAAAAACCTGACCATAACGCTATATTTTATCTGTGTAATAACATCGGATTTAATATCAAATCAGATGTTATAATCAGTTAAGTCAGTAGCCTTTTTTTAAAGGCTACTGTCATTTATTCAATGACTACTATTTACTTTTACTTAAGTAAACATATTTTGAGGTAGTGCTACTTTTACTTCAATGCCAGGTTTGGCTACTCTACCTATCGCTGCAGATTTGTGCAAAGTGGGGTCTTATCAGGAGTGATGACATTTGTATGTTCTAGTGATTTGCCTATGTTGGCCGTGTGCCTCTGACGTAGCACTCGGCGTGTCCCGTCTAGGAGGGCCAGAAGGGCGGTGCTGCTGACTCCAACTATATTGGAGCGATCATCGGAGCAAATCGCCCCCTCTTCGCTCTGAGTTTCGTCGAGTGTTGACCGCAGAAGTGTTTCGGCCCCGGGAAATAAAGATATGGCTGGATATCTGAAAGTCCTCAGCTCCATTTCGAGGTCGGCTGGTGCGGCTCTCTCCAGAAATCCCGCAGTGCTTTCGCCGGCAGCAAATTGTCAGACTTTGCAACAAAGAAACTGTGAGTTGATGGAGATAACGGCGGGAGCGGACGTCCTCCGCATCGGGGGTTGTTGATGAATAAAACAGAGATTTGTGTAGCGCTGGGTTTTTGATACAATTAAAATGAAATCTTGACAGAGAAAGCAATGTCAGGAAGGACGGAGAGCGTTAAAATGAGACGGCCATAAAAGCCGGTGGCGCCGAGCTAGCTGCAGCCATGCTAGCTTAACGTGTGTCCTGCTACTGTTAGCCAGCTGGGATGCTGTAAATAGCTTTAATGGCGATCTTAGGGTAAGGCCAATGATGTTCCACAGGCCTGTTTAAATGTCTCTGAAACAGCTTGCCAACTGCGGGTTGTTTTGATTAATGAGGAGGCGGCTGTAAGAGTCGAGAAAGGTGAAGGGGAGGGCTGTAAACCAAAAGCTGCCTTTGTGTTTCTCGTTCAAAGTTTGAGAAGCAACTGATGGATCACGTAAAGATATGCGCTAACCTTGATGAATGAAACTCGAACTATATAATATCAGACAACAACCCTGCTTGTTTTTCACGCAGCTTTCGATCACACATTTCAGGTTATTTGCGGGAGAAAATTTGCGGACAGTGTTTAAAAAAAAAAAAAAAAAAAACGATCTACAGATGAGTCAGAAGGATGTTCCGTTTTTAGCTCTCTGTGTGCGGTAATGCTTTTGTCGCATTTCCCGAAGGAGTTAACTGTGGGAAAGCGTCTCAAAAGCCATTTTTAAAAGCTGCTCAAGCAGAAATCTTCGAACTGCTATTCGGAGGTTTTCTCATTAGTTCAACTTGTGTGTTTCCTCAAGGTCAGCCGCTGCATACGAGATTCTGTTACAGAGAGCAATGGCTGCCATTGCTGCAGCTCAGGGTGTCCTACATGCTGTCTTCTTCTGGGTCACATCTAGACTACAGCAAAATACCCTCACTTTAACATGTAGCGTTTAAACCAGACGTGGAGGGCTGCTTGATGTTCAATTCAAAGGTTAAAAGTGTGACATTTTTAGTACCAGTGATAACTCAAGAGGGCCTATATCAGGGATCCAGATTTATTTATGTAATCTCTGCAGACAAACCAATTTGCATAGCTACAATGAGATAAAAAGTTTAAAAGGCATTTCAGCATTAAATATCTCCTCACCGAGCTTGGGCTAAAATAATGCCCTGTGAATGCAATACGACTAAGGGATTACATCAAATTGGCTGAAAAAAAGATTTAAGTGAATCAGAAATTCTTACATAGTTCAAATTTAAGAACATTAAAATAGGTAAAGACTTTACTAGAACTCTCCTAATAGAGCTTACATCTAAGACGAAGTGGTAGTTTAAACTTCTGTGGCGGAGATGTTGAGAAGGCAAAATTGAGTCTGAGCATAGAAGAGTTTTAGTTGACCCACGACAAAGATTTTGAGATGGTTAGTTGCTGCAGGATTTGAGAACAGATGTGTAGATTTCATCTTCCAAGCGTCAAACGTGTAGAAAGCAGCTAGTTGTAAGCAATTATCCAATTTGTAATTAACTGATTTTTCTCAATTATTTTAAATGGGGGTTGTGGAAGAACTGGATATGTTTTTTCTTCTGTAGAATTTTTTTAAAAGTTGTTTAAGACGGTGATGTTTAAAAGTGATACAAAGACCAGTTTTCATACTAAGTAATATTAATGAGGTGCCATCAGGAAGGATTTGTTTGTCAAACCTGAAGGTCCCAGAACTCATCTGGGAGGAACATGTGACATCAGCTCTAGGTAGAAGAGATTATAAATGTTTTTCTATTATTAAAAATGTCATAAAACCTAAACTGGGATTTTTACTAAAACAAATACAGCTATAAAAATCTAAATTAAGTCATGAGTGTTAAAAAGGATCAGTTTAAGCTTTGAATGATTTCTCTATCTGAAATTAGCTGGTCTTCAAAGACCACAGTGTGTCTCAATAATTTAAAAACGTACTTTAATTTTCTATAAAAACAACATATTCAAGTATAAATACCAGTAGTTATACTGCACAGTTGTTGAAGTAGCTGAAAGTTAAATGGTTATAAAAGTACAAGGCTAAGTGTGTGGAAGGCGTATGTTAAAGACGTTTCAAATTATACCAAGCTCATGTGTCCGACTAAAAGGTTTGAAGTTCACAGCATTATGACCACTTAGATAACCTTAAAAATATTAAAGTAGTTAGAAACCAGAATATTTATCCCAAAAATTGGCATAATGTTTATATATGTTTTATACCCAGGAACAAAGTAAAAAGACAATTACCCTGACATGAAAACTTTTTATTACTTATAATAATAGCTGTACTGAATTTGTCATGGACAAAATAAATGGTAAAACTTCTATAAACATGCAGAGAGTCAGTATATGGTTGATCTGTTTATAACTGTGTTGTTGTTTTGAAAAAAAAAGTACTATTTTTAAATGGATTTTAAAGCATGTTTTGATCAAAATTTAGCATTGAACCCAATGTTACTACTACTTTAATCGCTTCATGTACAACATTCCTTTCTTCATATTAGAGAATCATGGACACCTATCTTAAATCAGTTGATTTTTGGTATTTAGGTACGTGAAAACCTTTTTACAGACTGTAGTACTATTAAAAACCTAACCCTACTCTCCTACAGATAAATAAAACATGTTTTTGTCAGATCAAGATTTTGACATGTACCAGCTATGTCTCTATCAATAAGTAAAAAGAGACCGAAATGTGTTTTTCATTGTCAAGAGGCATTTGGAACTTTAACGCAATATGGGAAATAAAAGGAGTTATCTTTTATTTGGAAGAGACAGTGCACCTAATAGAGCAAGAAATAAAGCAACTAGAACAAAAACAGACATACATGCTCAGATGTTAGTTACAAATACTGAGTAATAATGTTTAGGTGGGTTCTTTTTCTCAGCTGTGATTAAATCAACATACCATTTAAAGTTTGTTGTGTACATAGCTGATGGCGGTGATAGACTGCACCTCAAGAATGTTCTGGGTCAATAAAACAGCTGGTGGAAGATATGTTGGCAACAACTGAGAACTGAGGGGAATGAACTGAGGGGCACAACTTGTTACTCAGTTCTACACAGCTGGACACCCTGGCGCTCCCTCTGACCTTTTAATAAGAATGGCTTTAAACTAAAGGCGTACAAGTTTTAATTGTTTAGAAACTGCATCTTTTTAAATTCTCAGTATACCACGATACGAGTAACCATTCCGTACCTAATCACCAGTCATAGTAGCATAAAGTAGCAGAAACTTTGCTTGTATACAAAGCTAAGACCTGATATTCCCATCAGCTTAACTTTATGGAGTTCTCACATGTTCATTGTCTTTGGTGCATTTAGAGTGGCACTTCTTTATCAAATCTTACTTTCAACTCAGTACTGTACCATTTCCTGCATCTAACCTGTCAGCTGTAAGATGGCTCCTCCTATTATCGGGATTATAACTAAAGGGGTTTAAAGCTCAGTCTTACCTGCGCTGAAAGTTAACCAGGGAGGACAGATGGACAGTCGTGCACTTTTGAGCTCATCTTTAAATGTCTGTCCTGAAAGTGTGTGGCACAACCTGAACCTAAGACACAGCTTTAAACACTTCAGTTTTAAAATTAGTGCTAAGTTTCTTGTGCCACAGGAAAAAACTGCCTAATACTTAAAGCTGTCTCACTAACCTTGGATTATTAGTCTTGTTTACATACTGTTGTGTTGAAGTTCTGTCATGTGTGACAATATTTTAAAATATCCGTCGTGAAAGCAAGCCATCATAAACCTGATTTGAATTACTTAAATATTGAAAATGTAAACATGCATACATTAGAAATTAACTATCATCAAAAACTGACTTTCTTTATTTATGTAGCTCCCCACCTTGTGCAATATTTCAATTTAATTTTCCTTATTGTTTTTTTGTGGTCATAGGTTCTTTTTTAGCTTTACACAAGCTCATATCTGCAAAGTTGCTTGTGCAAATGATGTGGCAGGTGGGCTCACATGACTTAGTTTCAGTGTGTCCTTCAGAGTTCGCGTTCAGTAGTTACATAACCGGCTCTGCTCATTGCTGCCCTCCCCTCCCTCTGCAGGCAGGCAGAGTTCTGCATTTATAGATTAACGGTTGACAGCTTGGAGACGATGCTAGACGGCATGTCATGCAGACTTGCACTGGGACAGAAGGTCTGGTCCTCTTTGAATAGCCAAAAAAGGAAGATGAGTGTTATGCATATTAAATTATCTTACTTTCTTCCCCAGTTAGGTTTTAAATTCTGCTAACATTTCTTTTTATCATGAGCTGTATGTTCAATATAACTAAGTAGAGAGTTAGAGTGACATTCTAAATATACTTCAGTTTCTGAAGCAATAAAGATCAGAGCAAAAAATGTTTGTAGTTAGTGAAAATAGGCAGACTTTGGTCTTATTTTAGCTGATGAAATGCAAGCATGGAAAAAAAAAGATCCTTTGCAAAGTGCCAAGGGTGAAGCTTCAAAGTGCTTCTTTGTCTAACACTTTATGCCGTTAAAGTTTGATGACTTTATGGTACCTTTTACAGAGTTAAACAATGTTTTTTTTTTTTTGTCTTTTGTTTGCTGAGAATATCATCGGTTTAGTGTCTGATGTCACACTCCTTAACTGTGTTTTAAGAAGTGTGGGACAGAACCCAAACATTATCCAGGTCACCAACCAGCACAAAACAATATGTTTTGGGTTATGCTGCAGTTAGATGCTTTTTTCAATTTTTCCTTTCTGCATTATTCTATTGTGTAACTTAAGTGATCGCAGCTGTTTATCCTATGTGGTTATTTTCAGTGCGTGTTCCCCAAGCAGCAGGAGTCGGGTCATGTTTTAAGTTTGGGCCAAGACCCGATTTAGACCGGTGCTTTTTTGACTTATAATGCTAGCTTGGTGTATAGTTTTTAACAAACTCTTGGTTTTACTATTTTTATGTTTATTTATTTTTTTTACATTTTTTGATAGACATTTGGAGTTTGAACCAAAAATAATGCTGTTTTGTTTTAAGGGTTTCATGGGACACCCTAATGTTTATTTGGCATTAAACTGTGAAGACTTTAGTGTCAGTGGGGAACATTAACTCAGCCGGGAAATACGAGACTCACTTGATCCTCTGCACATCCCCCAGTACTTTCAGTTCACTGAAATTTTCCTGCTGGCAGGACTCTGAGCTGACTGAGAACGGATATGATTAGATTGAAAGGTCCAGGAAAAAGTGAACAAGTAAATAAAATGGCAGATCATCTTTAAAATCTCTTTTTGACTTCTCCTTTCTTGATTCCTAAGATGTAACCCAGAATTGTGTTATCAACAGAAAACCTTTGATTAAAAGTTATGAAGATCCGATTTGTTGGTACATAATATAATGCTCATTTGTACCTAAACAGCAATTTATTCGTGGTATTTTTTAAAAAGAAGCTGGGAACCAACAAAATAATCATAATAAAAAATGTTCCCAGTATTTGTTCAATCTGAAATATTTCAATATTGTCCTGCACTTTTTAAAGAATGGTTTTGATTAGTATATTTTCCTGCATTTGATTCAGACATATAATTTAAACTTTCCTCTTCCTGCAATCAACAGATGCCGACAAGCGCATCAAAGTGGCCAACCCGGTGGTTGAGATGGATGGAGATGAGATGACCAGGATCATCTGGGAGTTCATCAAAGAAAAGGTGAGAAATTAGCATCCAGCTCTGAAGGCATAAACACACAAATGAGGAGGAGGTATAGCAAAGATTCTGACAGAACTACTGGCTCGTCTTGTTCATCATCCCAATTAGGGTTGTTGTTTTCTTTGGGGGGTGGGGGGGTGGAGCAAAGATTCTGACAGAACGGCAGTTTAAAGTTTCAAAATGTGTGATGTGTCAATTGTTTTCTTCTTACTCTGTAGCTCATCCTCACAAATGTTGACGTAGAGCTGAAGTATTATGATTTGGGTCTTCCATACCGCGACCAGACTGACGACCAGGTCACCATCGACTCCGCCCTCGCAACCAAGAAGTACAACGTGGCGGTTAAATGTGCCACCATTACACCTGACGAAGCCAGAGTGGAAGGTCTTTAACAAGTCTTTGACTCCCAATCTAATTTGTTCATTTTTACAGTTTTGTTTTTACATTAAATACTCAAACTATTTAAGATGACAAATATAAGGAATATTTTTTGATATATATAATATTTGAAGAGAATGGATTCTGTTTGGGGAGCTATAAATAAATTCAAACCAGCCACCATCCATTTAGAGTTTAAATCCATCAAACTTAAATCTTCCAAACATTTTAACTTTGTAAACCAAACATATGACAGTTGGCTGTGTGTAGGTTTGCGTTATTCCTCTCACCCAAGTTATTTTTCATTTGTAGAGTTTAGCCTGAAGAAGATGTGGAAGAGTCCCAATGGAACCATCAGAAACATCCTGGGGGGCACCGTCTTCCGTGAGCCAATCATCTGCCAGAACATTCCCAGGCTTGTTCCAGGTTGGACGCAGCCCATCACTATTGGCAGACACGCATTTGGTGATCAGGTAAGCCTCGACCCTGCCGAGCACTGTCACATTTTTAGGATTCTTATCTAAAATATTAATTTTAGAATTTTAGAAAAATAATGCGATTTTACGTTGATTAATATTTAGATGACCACATCACAAACTCACTGATCATTTTGGTTTTTGAGTTGATGATACAGAACCCACAGATTATGAAAACAAAAAAAAGTAAACTTTTTTTTGGCTTCTGGGTGTTTTTGGATTGTGTTTTTAACTGAATTGCGATGTGTAGATTAGGCTTCTTCCTAACAGTTTTTTTTTCTTGTTTTCTTTGGACCGAAGGACTCCAACTCATAAAATATACAGCAAAGCCAAATTTATTTATAGAGCACTTTAAAAACCAGCAAGCACTGTCCAAAGTGCTGAAAAAAGTTCAAAGAAAACTAAAAACAAATGAAAACACTAAAATCAACAAATATACAATCAGCAAATTTTAAGAAATAAATTACAACAGAAAGAATCAAAATACTCTTGACACTAACTGGGTCAAACACCATATATTGTTGATAGAGAGAGTAGCCTTAAATCCAACAGAAACTCCAGGAACTGATCTGAGCCAATTAATGGGAAATCAGTCATTTCTCATCTCTGGCTGATTGGAGCATATCCTAGATGCCAAATAAAGTGAGACTACATTTTTTTTTAAACAAAATAAACAAGCAACAGACAGCAAGGGGGGGCTTTGATTTGTATTTAGTCTAGAATAATGTTGTCCTGATATGATAGGTCTCCCTGTAAAACATTTGAAAACACAACTGATTTAATTTAGTCCAGACACTTAAAACACTCTGCTGAATTGCTTGGCAGCTTTTGCATTTTTTTGTGTAATTGGTGGTTCTCACTGATGGTGAAATTTAGTCAAATGTCGGGGATTTCTAAAAATAACTGGGAAAATTTAGAAATTTGAATCGGCAAAAGTATGACATTTTAAAACAAGATTTCTGGGAACCCTGAATTTTACCTCAAACACGGATAACGTCAGGCTTGTTTCCTAAAGTTCAGCTTGCTGTGTTCTCTTACAGTACAGAGCGACCGACTTTGTTGTGAACCAGCCTGGCAAATTCAAGATGGTCTTCTCACCTGCTGATGGAAGTGCAAGCAAGGAATGGGAGGTCTATGACTTTCCAGCTGGCGGCTGTGGAATGGGCATGTACAACACAGACGAGGTGAGCCAAGACTGGATGTCGAATTTGTAATTCTTTCTCATCTTCAAAGTCAAATAAATAAAGAAGCAGATTTAAATGCCTGAGCTCCAACGATTCAATATTAAACCTGGTAACCTGGAAGCCCTATTGTATATCTTTTTAATGTTTACTGTACAACTTACAACCTGATTCTTTTTTTTCATTTGAACTAAAACAAACTAGAATTTAGTTTTTCTTAAATATAAACTTTGATAATTTTTTGAATGAAAGATGAAGGGTTCGGCATGAATATAAATACCTTCAATATCATTTTTAATGGATGTGTAGACTTCTCTTGTATTTGTTGTTTAATATACACAATTGTCCGTACATTACAGTTTTTCTTCCAGGGCTTGCACTATTTGAAATAGGTTTGTGGTTCAGAATTATTGTGAATAAACTGAAAGAAACGGTACAGGCCAATTTGTAAAATTTGCACGACATTGTTGGCAGCCAGCCAGCCAGCCAGCTACCTTTCAGCCCGCTTTGCTACTGTTTTGTTTGCCTTCATCAGCTCGGTCTATTTGACTTAACAACATCAGAGGTCATTGCACATGACTTTCATCTCAAAGAGGGGAAGGTTGTAAACCTTTTACAGCTGATAAAGACCTACAGCAAGCATGAATTGTTTGCTTTTCTCTCTTCACCAGTCTATCACAGGGTTTGCACACAGCTGTTTCCAGTATGCCATTGGCAAGAAGTGGCCCCTCTACATGAGCACAAAGAACACCATTCTGAAAGCATACGATGGCAGGTTTAAAGACATTTTCCAGGATATCTTTGAAAAGTGAGTGTCTCAGTCTAATTATTAAAACACTTTTGAAGTCATTGGAGGGGTAAAAAATATTTTTCTTCTTCTTTATGTCCCACAGACATTACAAACCAGAGTTTGACAAACTGAAAATCTGGTATGAGCACAGGCTTATTGATGACATGGTTGCCCAAGTGCTGAAGTCTTCAGGAGCGTTTGTTTGGGCTTGCAAGAACTACGATGGAGATGTTCAGTCGGATATTCTTGCACAGGGTGAGAGATTTAAAAAGTAAACTTTTTTTTGAAAATGCGTCCCCAGAGTGAGAGCTGCACTAAAGAAGGTTTTTGCTGTTTCATTTAGGCTTTGGCTCTCTGGGACTAATGACATCAGTCCTTGTCTGTCCTGATGGCAAGACTATTG
The DNA here is from genome assembly GCA_963556495.2 of Valencia hispanica. Classification (NCBI taxonomy): domain Eukaryota; kingdom Metazoa; phylum Chordata; class Actinopteri; order Cyprinodontiformes; family Valenciidae; genus Valencia; species Valencia hispanica. The sequence goes on from OY747706.1 coordinate 16,993,452, forward strand.
AGGCCGAGGCAGCTCACGGCACAGTAACCAGGCACTATCGCGAGCACCAGAAGGTTTGCAGCCATCAGTCTTTGTCAATCACCTGCTCTGTATTGGGAAAACATTTCAACTGAGCTGGGGTTGGGTGAAGAGTAGAGCTGCATTATCTTCTTTCACACTGTGATCTGTGACTCTATACTGCCATCATGTGGTGAAAATAAAGCACATGTACTGCCACCTAAATAAACCTGAGTGCGTCTCAATAAATTAGAAAATGATCAAAAAAAGTTATTTAATTGAAAGAATTAAACTTTTATACTACAAAGAGTAATATATTTCAAGTGTTTATTTCACTTTATCTTGATAACTTTGGCTTGTAGGTACTAAAAACACAGAATTCATTTTCTCAGAACATATTAAATAAAAGGCCTTTTTAATTAAAACCCTTGTAAACATGTGTTTAGGCTGTAAGTTTAGTTCCTAGTTTGTTTTTGAAAATGGAACAGTATATATTGATGAACATTTACATGTAAAGCACATGAGATTATAGCCAAATGGAGAATTTCCATCTAGTCCAATTGGCAGATTGATGTTGAAACTCTGATAATAAAGATGAGGATAAAACCCACAAATATGACGCTACTAGATAAGAGATACAAGTATATGTTATTTATGAGGTATATGCTAGCTACAACATAACATTTGTCAATTCTTTTGTATTGGTTCTATTTTGTGTTCTAATTCTCAGAAAATCTTGAGTTAAAGCCCCTCTATGTGTAATATATTTATGTAGTGCGCGTTTCACTTTTTGAATTGAATTACCTTTGAGTTATGTTCTTATCTAATGAAATGCACATGCGAAGTAGCTGATTTCCACTTGAATATTTTGTTTTTAGGGGAGGCCAACCAGCACCAACCCCATCGCCAGCATTTTTGCCTGGACAAGAGGCCTGGAGCATCGAGGAAAACTTGACGGCAACCCTGACCTCATAAAGTGAGAGCTGTAATATGCCTGGAAACACTCTCACCTTACGGCGAAACAGGGATTTTAAAAATGTTTTTTATTTTTATTTACAGATTTTCGCAGACTCTAGAGAGGGTGTGTGTTGAGACTGTTGAAAGCAGCATCATGACCAAGGACCTCGCAGGCTGTATCCACGGCCTCTCCAAGTAAGTTCATTTGAACATTTATATCTAGTTTTGCTGTCTGGGAAAAAATAATGGGACGCATCTCTTTAAACTTTTGATTTGCACTATTTTTGACGAGCACTAATAAAAGTATTTGAAGATCCTTAAGGGTAATACTAAGCAAGGAAGGTTCTGTTAAAAAGTTATAAGAACTTAATATCTTACTGGGAGTGGATAGTCTTGGTAACTTAACTTTGTATAAATCCAGATTAGTTGATCCTGGAGACTAATGCAAATGAGTTGTCTGAGAAACACAGTCCAACCTCAAAGTTATAGTTGCTCATGCAAAAACTATTTTATGAACCTTACAACTGTCATCATGTTTGCTTAGAATAGGTTTTTACAGGGAAGCTGATTGTTTTAAGCTTACATCTTTCTTGAAGTTTCTCGGACGAGCAAGTAGCTTCTGCTTCCAGGTCCAACTAATTTGAATTTATACTTTATAAGTGAGGATACCAAGAAAGTCAAGTAACAAAAATGATCTAACCCAATGTCTGAGCATAATATATATTTATTTTTTTGAGGTTTTACTCCCAGAGGTTTCTTGAAATGTGAGGCTTTGGTTTGAAGAATTAAAAAGCAAAAGTGCAAAAAGGTGCAAAAACACAACACCATAGGAACACCATCAATGCACCATCATTGAAATTGAATTGTTTTGTTTTGTTTTCCAATTTAATCTTGAAAAAGAGTTAGTAAAACTGTGATTGTTATAAATAATAAGGACTAATGTAAATAATGGTATTGACAAAAAACAATTAGGGAAAATGTGCTAATACTGTATCTGTATAGAAAGTTTTTATGGCAATCTTTAAAAAGAATTGAATTGCTAAAACTGGTCGTTAAGGGGTTAAAAAATTGTACAAATATTTATAGTGAAAATGAAGTTTTGTTTAAAAATCTAGATGTTTAATTTTATGGCAATCATTAGAAGAGCTTTTTGTAATAAGGACTGGGGGAGCAAGCACAAAATGAAAGGGACTACATAGTGCTTGGAAGCATACCAAATGTTCCTGAATATCAGAAGTTACTGCCAACAAAATCAGCTTAAACTCTTTTTCAGAAGCTGACTGGTCAAATGACAAGTCATACTTTTAGTACTTTGTTTTGAGTCATGCAATGTTCCTACAATGACAAGGACTTTCTTTTGGGGAGTTTTGTTGCCTCTTCAGGGTTCCTACACAATTTTCATGCGGAAATTTCATTCTTTTCCGGGCTTAAATTTCAGAGCTCTCAGTCCCATTTTAAGGTATAAATATAGAAGTTCGGTTCAGCTATGGCAGCTACTTCTACAGCAGCCAGGTTTCAGATATGTAACATACAAAAACCACAGCCTAAAATAAAGGAAGGAGGGACAGACAGATGGATCGACGTGTGAATAGATGGAAGGACAGTTGGATGAATGATGGGAAGAAGGATAATGAACAGATGGATAGATGGCTGGATGAACAGATGGATTGAAGAATAGATGGATGCATTGTTGGGGGATGGATGACTCTTTAAAACAATGAGATGGGAAATAAAGCATGGAAATGCTAATCTTTTTCCATACTTGTCAAAATCTGCAAAATACCTACATTTAACCAAATGGATGTGGTTCGTCTCGGTTTTTATTCAGCAATGCATTTTAAACATATCATTGATTTCAGAGAATTTTAGTACCAAAAATAAAAATCTTAGGTTCAGTAAGATTGGGAAGCTTTAAATAATGAGTGAATGCTTTTTTTTGTTGTTGGAAAAACATATAAGGAATAAATGTTAATAAGCATTAGAAATCCAAACATAGAATAAAACCATCATTAATTGGAATAAAGAAACCAGATATGCGTCGATTAGAAATGTTTGGATGATTTATCACTTATTTCAAAGTACTAAAAATAATAGTAACTATAAACACAGTATTTGCCACTTTCTAAATAATTTGACAGCTGACCTCTTATAAGATTAGTGTTTATAAATAAAACAAAGACCCACAGCAGCCCAAAGTTATAGAGCTGGTTTGGCCTGTATAACTGAAAATCTACAAAGACAGTGAAATGCTTCACGTTATTGGACAGACAAACCTGTACAAATAAAACACACCTTTATTCACACCCCCATTTCAAATTCGTTTTCCCACAAGATTATTTCAAATTGACCAGCAGCTGCCCAGATTTCCCATTATTTTAGACTGTTAAAAAAATGTCTTTTTTTTGTAACTACAAGACCCGTAAGCATTTATTTTATTGAACAATTATTTGTCTTTTGACTTGAAGCTGCATCAAACTGATGAGAGCCGTTTGTTTTACACAGCTCTGTGCTTCACTTATATCTCAAAGTTAAGATGAGATGATTAGACTTAATATCTCAAACTGTCTTTGACATTTTATATTAAAGGAGTCATAAGCTAGTATTACCTTGGATACCCACGCTCTATTATAGTCTTTCAGGCCCTTCTAAAACAGAAAAGTTGAAAAAAAAATAAACACAGAGCTCCTCTGACACTTATTTCTGAAGGCATTATTGTCTCGCGAGATCTGATGCGATGTTTTGGCTGTCGTGGACGGTCATTGTAATAATGCAAATGTGGGGCGTGCTGATTGGTGGCAGGAAGGAGGGGGGTTACTCTGACTACCTTGCTCAGTTAGCGCAACTTCAATTATAACTGCATTCTAAGTCATTTGTTGTTTGCAAAGTAGCAGCCATTACCCGTGTTGTCCTCAAAGCTACTACTCCCGCTAGCATACAATAGCCGCATTAGCAGTTAGCTGCTGTTTGTTACACACAGTAGAGCAATAAAAACACAGCCTTACTGTTTCAATTGTTGGAATGGCCCCTTTTTCCAAACGGACCTCGAGTTCGTACTTCGAATCGGAAGTCAGTAATGGCGTTGCTCGACTGAATATGAGGGGGAGAGGAGTAGGCCGGGCTTCCTGCAGCATAGGTCTGCGATGTCCATATATGGTAGATCCTGCGCCGACTTGACGTCAAGTCGGCCAGAAATTAACATTGCGTATTTGAGTGCGCGTGCACGTGGGCTGGTTGACGAACCCAAGGGTAAACAAACGCTTCAAACAAACGCTATCGGCTTCCAGGCCAGTGTATAATTGTTAGGCAATCATAACATACATTTTTTTCTCGTGGAAAAGTGAAAATGACAGGTCATGACTCTGTTAACAATTAGTTGTTAGCATTGTTACAGGAGTCTGTTTGTATTTCCTGCACAGGTAATAGAACCTTGCTTTATATGAGAGATTTCAAGAGGCTACCAACATTTTTTTTTTTTTATTCACATTCCGTTACAAACCATTTGGAACTCTTCAAAAGGATAAACGGAGAACCTTTGCTGTAATACATTAAGCTTCCAGTTTACTTCTGAGATCTAAAAACCTTTTGTGGCATGATAGCTATAGAAAAAGGATTTTCTTTCTAGAACCTTCCTACACGTTTTGTAGTACCTCTATTCAATTCAATTCAGTTTATTTATATAGCGCCAATTCACAACAGATGTCATCTCAAGGCACTTAACAAGAAGTCATTTCAACTCTAACTTTATCTTTTTTTTATCCCAGTGATAAAATGGTATACCATGAATCTTCTTTGTTCACAAATGTGTCTACAAAGAAAAGTGTTCTCAGCACAACCTGGTAGTGCTTATACCCTGCGTGTTCAGTGAGCGGGGAAAAAGGTTGCGTTTTTACTTCCCAGCTCTTGATCAGGTGTAAAATCAGCCAGTTCTGGTCAACAGGTGTTTCCTTCATACATTTTTTCCATCAAGCTCTACAACCAAGATTATACATTAACAGATATTGGAAAACTAATGAGTAAAAGTTAAAGTCAACCTTTTCCTGTTTGAAATTGAGTAAGTGGATGGTCTACCTGTCCTACATGCGTTTAATCAATCGTATGTCTACAGGAAAAAGGTTATTCATTTTAGTTGATAAAAACATCTGTGTGAAACTGTGCATCCATACATAGGTTTAAACAGAAGATTTCATATAATTTGATTTAATTAATTTACGTGTTAGACTCTTAGAATTTTTTTTATCAATCTTTTATAAAGTTTCTTAAATCTGAAATTCAATAATTTGCTGTTTAGCTGTTATTAATAGTCTCATGTTACTTCATATATGTTTATAGTTTGTCTGAATTTCTTTTCTTTTTTTCAATTTTCAGTGTGAAGCTGAACGAGCACTATGTGAACACCACAGACTTTCTCGACGCTATCAAGAAAAATCTGGATACAGCCCTCGGCAAGTGAAGGACTTGAAACGGGCAATAAGAGCCAGGAGGTGGCTATGTCACTCTTATGTTTTTGTACCTCATTTTTAACTTGAAAGGTCAACAAATCCACTTGCGTTTCACCCGAAGGAGCATACACTGTAGAATTTACTAGTGTTATTTTAGGAAATTAAATGACTGAGTCGTCCTTCTATCTCATGGCCCTGTAAACATCTGACCCATAATGTGCAAGTTTTTGTAATGTGTACTGTATTCAGTGCTGTGTCATGCCTTGAGCAAGATTGAAGACTTGTCATACATGCTTGTCAATAAATCTTGTTTGACCGATGTTTAGCTTGGTATGGGTATTTAATTAAAAACTCAACAAAAATACAGTAAATAAATTTATTTGACAATTCTGCCTGGTACACAACATTTTTATACAACTCTATTCATAGCATCTTCACACTAAAGTTTAATACAGAAAGCCTTTTAGGATGCGCACATTTCCCTTTTTCATATCATTACTAAAATACGGACGCAGTGAACACAGAAGCTGAAAAAATCTCACAAAAATGAGCACTTTTTATTTTTAATGCACTATATAAACAATTTAAATGGGAACAGTGTTTGCAGGTTGCAAGTTTAAAAAAGCAGAGTAGAGGAAAACTGAATATATTGAGTATTTCCGCATCATTTTCCGCAAGGTCTACGGCCCTGTCACATGTTGGGAGGCTGTCGTTCATCACTTGAGAGCAGTACGCCGCATGATGGATGGTGTGCTCTCGCAGACACACCGGAACACTTAATATTTCTTTCCAAGTTTTTTTTTGGGGGGGGGGACAATTCTGTCTTGAGATTCACCCATTTAAAGAGAAAATAAAAATATGGATGTGGGTGTTGCATTGTGTTTGAAATACATTTTGTAGTGTTTCCTTGCAGAGACTTGGATTTGAGGAGGGAAATGGTAGGTTTTTTGAAAAAGATGCTGCACCAAGCCTAATCTCCGTGGTAATCTTTTGAAGAGATCTAAAGAAGGGTAGGAGGGGAAACCTAGATGTAATTTCATGAAGTCTGGGAAATTCAATGTACCAGCTCAACACAACCGCGAGGTAAAAGGAGAGGAACTCTTCCATAGCTGCAAGATTTGTTAAATTCTTTGGTAAAGGGGTCCAAGCATTTAAAAAGACATTTGATTTTGCCTGAAAACATTCCACAGAAACAGTTACATTCATAGACTAGAGATCGATACGGGGAACACTTGTTAATGCAGAATGTAAAAAGTAGACACAATGGTCTTCTAGTGCAACGCACCAGTACCAGCCAACATACAGCAGGACTGATACGCTGTACAATAATATACAGTAATGCACAGAACTAAAAAATTTTTAGGTTTTAATTTATCACAGGGTAAATTAAAGAGACTCATTAACCTTTTGAGAAGCTTTGGTAAGTGAAAGAGCACCTGTTCCCTTCCTTCACACTAGTGAAACCCCAGCACATGGAGAGACACTGGGATTGTCTGAGTAAGTGCAATGTAACATGCATTTCCTCTTGCTTTGTGCTTTAATTTTAGGGCTCAGGTGATAATCTTGTTGGCCAACTGACAAATGTTAGCGTTTTTTCACTTAAATACTTCTATACTGCTTTTTAAATATAACCTCCCAAAATCAATTTTTCACATTTTGCAGATTTTGAGTGATTCCAGTGCATAATAAATGTGCAGTATGCTGGGCTTCCTCGTATTCTTAAAGGGATAGTTGTTGTTTTTTTCAAAGTTAGGTATGGTCAAGTTACTATCTGTAATGATTCCCCTACCTGTAGCAGATGGGTCCCATCTATACCGTAATGAATTTGTAGAAAAGTAAAGAAATCCCCAGTGAGCTTGAAGTATACAGCTAGTCAGAGGCGTCTTAGGTTTTAGCTGATTGTTGCACCATTAAACAACTCTAACAGAAAAAATGTCATCCACAGGATACAGCGCTATATTAGCAGATATTAACTTTCTACACTTTCTCACACACACCTGCTAAGTTTGTCTATTTTATCAGCCAAGCAACTTGTGTGCTATCACACCAAGTTTCTCTAATTGTGGTCATCGACTGTATCATCCATCTGATCCACCCAATCAACAATTAAGTTACTCAGCCTTAACAATCTCTTCTGAAAGTGTAGATGTTTTACATGTTAATATAGTTGTATCCCACTGGGTACATTTTAAAGTTGAAAGTTGCTAAAAAATCAGCTGAAACAGCTAACCTGTTACCAGCTATTAACTTTCAACGGCTCCAACAGTTTCCTTATTCTTTTACAAACTCAGTGATGAAATATTTAAAATTACTGGTACCTCAATTGAAAAGCTAGAAGCTATCCCTTTAGGGAGGAACTTGAGCATTTTGCCTTTAATAGTAATGAAACAATCCTATGTTAAATGAGTTGACGCACATGTTTAGTTTGGGGTATTTGGTACTATCCCTGCTGCACTAAAGCGCCCTGTACTCTTCCCATAGTTGCTGTAGTACTCCATTTGAGATAGTTTGGCCACATCTGGTGTGTTGTTGTTGGCGCGATTTTCTCGCTCGCTGAATTCAAAGCTCTCCTCTTCATACTCCTCCTGACCTTCAGTCTCCTGGGGGGGTTCTGACAAAGGAAGGGGAAGATACTAACATGATCTTACATTGCCTTCAATAACATTTAAGCTTGCACACATGCATAGATCTCTTCCTAAAGACGCATAACCACATTGAGGACAGCCAGCACATTGCCTGTCCTCTGCATCAGTCTTCACTGATGGAGACAGGCATGTCTAATCCAGGCACTGCTATATTTACTAAACACATGGGGAGAGAGTGACAGAAACATCAAAATGCTTGGCCACTACATTACAGTACATGCTGAGTCAAAGTCCATAAGGGAGAGACTGAGTGACAATTGTGAGACATGAAGCCCTCAGAGCAGTCCCACTTGGAGGCATCCCATTCGTAACCCCATGAACAAATTTATCAGCTTCATCTGTTCCAAAGCAGTCTAATTAGGACAAGAGCAAAAGCCACTCACCATGTCCTTCTATTGTGGTGTCCATAATGCCGTGCTTAACTTTCATATGTCGACTCAGGTTGCCCTTCAGGTTGAACTTGCTGGTGCAGTAAGGGCACTTGAAAGGCTTGCTGCCAGCATGGAGGTGCATGTGGCCAAGCAGATTGTACATCCTATTGAATGACTTCCCACAGACCTGAGGGGGAAAGTCAAGGAATCAGTATCCGTACATTGGTTTTGGTTCAACCTGATATTTAAACCACTCCCTCGGTACACCCACCTTGCATTTGAAAGGTTTGACAGGGAGGTGGACGATCATGTGTGTTTTCAGGGTCTGCTTCTGGACGAAAGTCTTGAAGCAGATGTGGCACTGGAAGGGTCTCACGCTGGCATGGATCAGCATGTGTCTCTTCAGGTTGGCCGACAGAGTGAACTCTCTGGCACACACGTCACACTTGAATTCTTTCATTCCCTGGGAGGAAACAAAGTAGTCAAGTCTAAATCAGACATTACCTAAATATGTGAAGGATAAACATTCTCAGCAATGCTGGTTATGAACACAAAGGTCTTTACCATAAAAAATAAATAAAGAATACATCATATATCTGACTAGAGAGATGGAGTGAATCATCAGACACGAAGAGAAGAAGCTTTGCAAATGAAACAAAACACATGTTGGGGTGGGGTCAGGTCACAAAAACTCAAGGCCTTTGAAAACCATGTTTACAAAGCAACTGGTTTTAGAGAATAGGTCCTGAAGCAAGAATGACATTTAGCTCTGTTTTACATCTGTATTAACGCATCAAACACTGACAGGAAAAAAACTGAACACCCAACCTAAATACCCAATATGTTTAGTGTTGTTTTGAAACAAGATCATTGTTTCAAAAAACAGTTTAGTAGCATAAAGTAGAACAAGTTAGCCAATTGATTGGTAGGAAAAAAAGATACATCACCAGTACCTTGTGGGTGAGGGCATGCTGTCGAAGGTGGTGGATCTGCACAAACTCCATCCCACACTCGGGACAAACATAGGGCCGAACGTTCTGGTGCTTCATCAAGTGGTTTTGCAACTGGCTCCGGTATGCAAAAGATTTATTGCAGTCTGTGCACTGGTACGTGGTTGGACCCTGATGACTGCTTAGGTGACGCTTCAGGTGTGCGTAGGTTGGAAACTCAAGTCCACATTGGGTGCAGACATGGCACTGACCATTTTCGTGTTTGTTCTCATGGGTCCTCAGCTCGCTGGGGTAGGCGAAGCCACGACCGCAGAAGCGGCAGCTGTAAGGTTTAACATCTGTGTGCTGTAGCATGTGCCTCTTTAGGTGACTGGTTTGTGTGAACGCCTTTTCACACACTGTGCACTTGTGGGGTCGGGTCCCCTGATGGGTGAGCAGGTGAGTCTGAAGGTGGCTTGGTTGCTTGAAAAGCTTCCCACAGTGCAGACACTCATGAGGCTTAATTCCATTATGACCCAGGATATGAGTGACAAGGTTATATTTAGACGTGTAAGACTTCTCACACATGCGACATTTCCAGCGTTTCAGACCCTCTCCTACATCTACACAGTAAGACTCATCAATCTGTACATTTATGTCTAGTCGGTCAATCTGCATTCGTCTGGCGAGCCCTTCTGGGTCCGACCACAGCATGGCCCGGGCCTGTCCATTTTCCTCATATTCTCCTTGCATCGGCATGTCAGCAGACTCATAGGCCAGCTCATTGGAATCATAATAACGATTCTCCAGAGGACTGCTATTTTCTCCTGTTGTCTTTAGGTTCAGTGCCTCCTCCTCTTCTTCCGCTACTGCTAATTCTTCTTCCTTCCTCTCTTTCTCCCTAACAGGACTGTCTTCTTGCTCCTGTTCTGTCTGTCCGTCTGTTGGTGGCATGGGCGTATCTCTGGCACATGACGAACAGTTTCCACAAGTCTGTTCCTCTTTCAGGGAAGCATGATGGGTAACTGGGTCCTCCAACTTGCTTGGACTGTGTCTGTTGTTCATGTGAATACAGGAAGGAGGGGTTTCAGAATCAAGTCTTTCACCTTTAACCTGAGCCTGTGGAGCAACTTCTTTGCGCTGGGGAGATTCTAGCTCCCCATCGCTCCTCGGTCTCTTGGTTCTCCCACGGGGGCCGGGCCGCTTTCTCTCGCTGCAGTGTGGCTGGGGTTCCTGCTCCCCAGCAGGCTCAGGCAGGTAATCCCCATTGGCACCTATCAGCTGGTCAGCGTACTCGTACTCTACTGACTCAGGAGCAGAAGGGGGACACTCTTTTGGCTCCCCCGTGTAAAAGCCATTCGGGGCAATGGTGGCCCCAAATATTTCATTCTGGGAGATGAGGCCAAGAACAGCAGCTTGAGCAAGTGATAGTACCACGACGGGCTCCGTTTGCGTGCCCACATCCACGTGGGGCTCAGTCATCTTTGGAAAAGTTCGCACCAAACAGCTACTCTCTTCCTCCTGCAAACACACACGCACGCACACATGGCATAAGGCCTAATGGAACTTGGACTGATGAAACATCTGTAAAGTACTACTTAATATTTCATTAGCACAAAATATGCCCTTATATTTCCGACTCATAAAGCTGTAATCTAATGCTGAAATGATCTGAGCTTACATGTATTAAGATCTTGTTTTTCACAATGAGAATCCTGCGTTCAGATGCCGCCTTTGAGTCTTCACTATGAATCCACAGAACATTAGATTAAGGAGATAAGGTAGATATGTGTTTGTGCTCGGCTTCCTTCCTTGACTGGCTTTAGAATAATAAAGAACACAACAAGGGATGCAGGTCCAGGCCAGGAAGCTGACTTCCGTGGACTGTCCTCGGCACTTCCTGTGGGGTCCTGGGACGGCCTGACTTGACCAGTCGGCCCATCACTGGACCAAACTGTCTCATTGATTCTCTGAGCACTTGGGCCAACTTCATAATGCTTGCAAATTTGAGCCTCTTTAACAAGATGACATATGCTGGCAGGCGGTCTCATATCCATAACAGACATTAGACTGAACTTTGAACTTATTCTGGATTCCAGACAAATGCAGAAAACTCTATACACTTCAGATTTGTATAATTCTAAAGTGTTTCAGACCCTCATGCTCATATTTTGAAGAAACTTAGCAACAACCAAACTGGCCCTATGTTGCACATGAAGACCTGATTTCAGGTTATATATCAGCATGGAACAGATTGGCTGAAAAATATCTCTGAGAAGTTCTGTAGTTTCTGTTCAGGTAGCGCTCCACAGCTATCATGTAAGAAAGAGCTGCTTCCCTTTCCTGACACAATGCTGAGAAAAAAGAAAAGAGTAGACAGAAAAAGGGCAGAAAGAAAGCGGAGATAAAGAGCAGGAATAAAGGTGTGTGTGCGCATGGGTGAGGGGAGTAGACCTGGATGCCCTGATAACCATGTCATTTATAATTACTGCTTTTAAAGTAGTCAGACAGAGACAGACTGTGAGTGTTTGTGAGGAAAGAAAAGGAAAGAGATTGGGTGTGTGTTTGAAAGCATGTGTGTGTGAGAGAGAGAGAGAAAGAAAAGAGGGAGGGAGGTATGAAGAAAAGGAGAAAGAGCTATGGGCGGGGGAGGAGTGGAGGGAGGGAGACAGAGAGAGAAATGAGATGGAGGGGCTGAAAGATAAAGAAAAGAGGGGAGGGGAGGGAGGGAAGGGGAATGAGAGATTGAGTGAGCGTGTGAGAGGAGTGAAGAGAGAAAGGAGAAGGGGGGTGTGAGTGTATGGAGGGGCGGTGGTGGTGGAGAGGGGGGCAGTCAAAGAGAGACAGAAAGACAGAGTGAGTAAGAGAGAAAGAGGTGAAGGAGGAAGGAGGGAGGGCTGTAGAGAGAAGAAAAAGCACAGCAAAATGAAAGGCTGACAAAATGAAAGAGAAAAAGACACATGACAAGTAGACAGGGAAGGTAGGGTGATTATTGCGAGAGTGGCGCACTTTTACATTTAAAGTTGAAAGACAGAAAGACACCTAAGGACAAACAATTAGAACGGAAACAGAAAGCGCTTTTAGAAAACACGTCCCCATGCTGCAGCACTCATGCCACACGTGAAAAGTAAATTCTCTCTTCCTTCCTATAACTTCAACTTAGGAGTGCGGACAGAACTATGGTAAACACCACATTGACAAAGTGCTAAAAACAAGTCCCCAACAATACCCAACCCCCTCTCAAACACAACACCTACATCTCCCCCAGTATATTCAGGTCCCAAACTCACCACATTGCTCCTGGAATGATGTTTGAGGTGCTTCAGGGATCTCATCCTTCAGGAGAAATGAGTGGAGTAAAAAAACCCACCTCCTATATATATCTGCAAGAGAGTGGGGCGGTCCCACGGCTCATCCTCCTCCTACTGTTGCCGTTATCAGAACTGACTGTGCCTGCCCCCCCTCACTCCCCGCCAGCCTTCAACAGTCCTCACCCCAACACACACACACACACACAAACAGCATCACCCCATTTCTTTCTCTTCCTCCCACCCTCTCCTTCCCATCTCACTTCTTTCTTCTTTTCTTCCATAAACACACACACATCTTATCTCCCTTTCTCACTATGTACAATTCAACATGACCCTTCAACTCACATTTCTCTTCAGCTACTATCTTGTCTTGATCACACTTGATACTTTGCATTTCCCAATTTTTTCATTATCACACGCCAAGATGCAAAAATTATATACACACACACACATAAATATATGTATGTATATATATATATATATATATATATATATATATATATATATATATATATATATATATATATATATATATATACACACACAATTTATTTGTGGATTTAGACACACTCACTCAGAGGCACCATAGACTTTCTCAAACATTCAGAGACTATGGGTGGAGGTGCGTCTGTCAGTGACAAAACAGGCAGACAGATAATGTCTGAGAAAAGCTTATATTTTTTTAACTTTTTCACAGAGAGCGAAGAGTTCTTCATCCAGGCTAATTAGGTATAAAGTATAGTGACTGAGAAATTCAGAAGGAGCAAAAAAAAGAGTGACAAAAGAAAAGAGCAAGAGAAAGACATGAGAGAAAAGCAGTTAGAAGAAAGGGAGGGAGGGAGGAAGACAGACATGGGGTAGAAAGAATAAGGAAGAAAGAAGCAGAAGGAGGGGGAGTGAAGCTGAGTGGAGGAAGCATGGGGGGGCAGAAAGAAAAAGGGAGAGAGGAAAGAACTGGTGTGGGGGAGGGAAAAGAGAATGCTGCAAAAAAGGAGGAAGAAGGGAATGAAGAACTGTAGGAGGAGGAAGGGGGAGGCTGGGGTATAAGAAAGGATGTGGCGAGAGAAAGAGAAAGAATAAAAGACAGGGAAGAAAGAAAAGGGGGGCGTGGGTTAGGGGAAGAGGTGGGGATGGAAAGACAGATAGTGAGTTGAAAGAAAATGCGGTGAAAAGAGAAGAGCAGGGTGTGTGGAGGAAAACAGGAACAAAAAAAGAAAATAGGGGGATGGTGGAGTGTGAAAATAAAAAAAAGAAGAGTCCATCAGCAAGAGAAAAGAAATGAAGTGAAGGAGGAGAGGAGAGGAGGTGGTGGGGTGGGAGCAAAGGGAATGGAGAGAGGAAAAGGAGATAGAGAGAGAGAGAGTGAGGAAAAAGGAAAAAACAGCAAAGGGAAGACATTAACTATTGAACTTCCAGATTTCTTTGAGAAACGGTGTAGCGGTGTTCTACCTGCCGGCTGAGAACTGGAGAGGTCGCCACTAATGACGAACCTCATAATTTAGACAGGTATTCTTTTACATTACCTCACCTTTACTGTACTTGTAAACACTCTCGAAAAAAAGTGGACGTGAGACAAGCAGGAGTAGGTACAGGCAGGCACAACAAACACAGTGTGGACACATGCCAATTGTGACTGCAAGACTGAGAACTGTGCATAAACATTTCCTGCTAAATAACAGGAAAGGGCAAACCTTGAAAACCTTGATCAATCATCAGCAGCTGGGAGTGCTGCGAGAATGAGAAAAGATAGAGAGAAAGGGGTGCTGAGGGGGAAGGAGGAGGGCGGAGGGGGAGATAGGGAATGAGAGGGAAGGAGGGGAGGGGGAGAGGAAAGAGAAAGAGATTGAGTGAGGGTGTGAGCGAGGCGGAGAGATAGCAGGAAGTCGAGGGAGAGAAAATAGAAGGAGAGCAAGGGAAGAAACAAAGAGATAAGAGGCTGAAAGACAAAGAAACCACATGGAAGAAACAACAAGGGACACGTACATAAAACAACACAGAACTAGCCTATGGGGAAAATGAAAAAGACACAGACAACAAAAGTTTTTTGGATGGGGGGGAGTAGGAAAAACTCTGGCTCCTTTCCAGGCCTGAATCTCCATAACAGTAAAAAAAAAAAAAATGCTTGCTTGTCCATTTACTTTAGTCACATTTACATGAGATTTGTCCTGGAAAACTAATAGCCTAATAGGAGTAAAATTTCATTTCTACAGGTACTCCAGGAGGAGGAGAGAGGGATGTGAACCAATGGTCTGCTCTCGAGTGCACTAACCCTCATCTGGGATTTCAAATGTGTTTGTCTGATGCTAGAGATCAGGGGACAAGCACACACACAAGAACACACTTTCGTTTCTCCACAGGCTTTATATGTCTACGGTGTGTCCATTTCCAAAGCAGGCCTGCTCAGAGCTGTTTATCCATAGGGCAACCATGCACGAGTCTCACATCCTCTGTGTGATGTAGGTCAAAGTTAGAACTTATTGTTTCCAACAAGAGAAAGGGAGCAAGTCAAGGAGATGGAGAGCTCTATGGAGGGATAGAGAAGAGGTGGCAGCAGTGGTGGTGGGGTGCAAAAAATTCAGATATCAAGCGTCTGTTTCACCTCTGACAAAAACTCAATGAATCACAGGCAATTTATCGATGTCAACTTTCTTTCCTGGTTTAATGGGGTTAAAGCAAACGCAATTAATTTAATTTAATTAATTATTTTTTTATGCAGACAAATTTGTTGGCACTGTTTGTAACGACATATGAAAAGTCTTTAAATGAATTTATCTTTAACTGCAGTACCCAAATCTAACTTTAAAAAAATTAATAACCCACATTTTAATTGGGTCTATTTTTTTCAGAGGGGAAATATTTCCATGTGAAAAAATTGTTGTTTTAAATAAAATATTCAGTTGCACAATTATTGGTACCCAGAGCAATCTTTTTAAGATAAGAGTAATGAAAGTTATACTTTGCTTTTTAAAGCTAATCAGACATTCTAGGAACTCCTAATTAGTTATCCATAGCTTTCCATTCTCTGCAGTATAAATACAATATAACACAGAGTGAAAGTTATTTTTGCTTAGTATTAGAGATTGCTTCAAAGTTAACAACTCAATACAATCGACAGCCTACTGTCGCTAAATGCTCGATGAGGAGGAGCAGGGATTGATGCAATATCAGTGACTCAATGCAGTAGACGGGTTTTCTTTAGATAGGAAGATTTTGACCAATAGGTTTCTTTTATAGTACTGTTTTATAACTGTGATAGAATTGGAATTGGTATAATTGACTTTAATAGAATTGCCTCTACTGTTGGATTAAATTGAGTGTGTGAAAATTTGAACAGTATGCCCCCACCGTTCAATACAGTTGAAAGGTAAGGGGTAAATTTTAATCGGTTATGCTCATAAGCAAACAGAAAATTTGTCGTAGCTGATTAAATGGCAGCCAAAATGTACCTCCGGTCAAAACTCAAGGAGCAGAAATCATTAAACCAGTGAGATTTAATTACGACGGTGTACCTATCAAACTGAAATATTTTGTACTGTATGATCACATTGACAAGGTTTTTTTTTCCATTACTAAAAACTTCCAATTGAAATTAAATGAAAAAAAAAATTCAAATTCTTCCACATTTGCTTTAAATAAACCTTGAAAACATGATTAAAAGTAAGCAGATTCTTGATAAACAACTGTGCAATTAGTGATTTTGTTAAAAGCAATTATTTCTTAGCATGGGATATGTTTTTTTTTGTTTGTAAATGTACCTAGATAAAATAATGTATTTTTTCAAAAAAATATTTCACAGTGAGGTTATTCCACTGCAAAAAAGATTCATTTATTTGAAGGCTTTTCCACACATCTGCATTTCTACATTGCTTTCCCTGTATATACACTGCACTCATTCAGCTTATGTAGCCAGTGTTGTATCTTCATGCAGCCCAGTGACAGGCAGCATACAGCCCCAGTTTGCTCAGCCAGCGCATGTGACGCTGTGCCGGGTGATGGCTATAATTCAACATCCTCTCCCTGTCAGGCAAACTGGAAGATGTGCATCTCTGTTTTAGGGAAGTTACCCCTTCACTCTCCAGGTAAGAACTTTCATTGAGCGTTATAAGCTTCCTCTTGGTTGCAAACTTTTTTTGTGTTTTTTGGAGTGATGTCACTGTTCTTTTTTTTCCCTGCAGGCCATCTTCTCAGACCTCTATCTGCAGCATCAAGCCCACACACCTTCTGTTATTTCCAGTGCTGGATCAGTCACCTCTGCGTGGCATGCTGATATAATAGTAAGTCTCAAGCATGATTAGCTGCTGTAATTAGTCTTTCACATGGAGAAAAAGAAAAAAAAGAAAAAAACAGCAGGGATTTTCACAAGCGCAGAAAAGACAATCAGTCTGCTTGAATCACAGCAATGCAGATGGAATATGGGAAAAAGGTAAGAAAAAAGTAGCCACACCCTGTAGAGCTTCCTTGGTTAGGGTCGGTAAGAAAAGGCAGGAGGGTCTTTATCAGCATTGCTTCAATGACAGCTGAAAAAGAAGAGCAACTTTTGCAGGAATCTCTTTCAACTTGAAGTTTTGGGTTCAGTTTTGATGTTATCCTATGTTTGCTTGTTTTCTTCCCCCTTCTGTAGTCTTAATATTTAAACAATTCTCTCAGCACATCATTCCTGAGCAAACTGTCTGACAGGATGCAGAGATGGTCAGAGCAAATAAATAAATAAATGAATAAAAGAAAAACCCCAAAAAAGAAAGAAAATTAACTAAAAGATTACTCTTTCCATTTTGCAGCGGGGTTACTAAATGGAAAGACAGAATATTACCAATGAAATAACTCTGCTCAGAGACAACATTGGAGAAAAGAGTGTGGGGAGAGCTTGAAAAAAAAGACTGAATATAAAGGAGAAAAGACAGAGTTGAGGGAGGAGAGGAGAAGAGCATTCAGCAAGGAGGATATAAAAGGAACAGAGAGGGGGGCGCGGGAGTGAGACAGAGCTATGGAAGGAAATAGAGAAAGAGAAAAAGAGGGGGGCATGAGAGAGCAGGAGAGAGAAGAGGAGAGAGAGATCAAGAGAAAGAGGGAGGGAGGGAGTGAGGGAGGGAGGGGGAGAGACAGAGGACGAAAGAGAAAGACAGAAAGGAGAGAAAAACAGAGAGGGGGAAGGGAGAAGGAGGGATAGCCACAAGAGACTCAAAAACCACAGAATAAAAAAAAAAAACCTTTTCTGTCTGTCTGTAACTCTATATAGATATACAAATATGAATCCTAATATATGGGCACGTTGCATTTATTCATTGGGAAAGGATAGCCTGCAGTACAGAATTCAACATGCACCCCAAGTTCATTCAATAAGTCAGCAAACACAGAGCGAGACCAACTTATACTTCCTTATCAGAAATGCAGTTTTTCATTGTAGCAAGGTGGGAGAGGAATCTCACTAAGGTACTTTATCCTATTTTAGTCTCTTCCTGCTATGTGATTCATGGCAAACTATGATTATAAGACAGTATATACTCTGCGTCTCTGTGTGTGACAGACATGAAAAACGGAAACCTGGGCTATTTGGTGGTCTTTGCTTTGCGAGTGTCCTACATAGAGAAACGGCCCCAGATTTACTCAAGGTGAGGCCCACAATGAACCACAGAAGCCTATTAACACTAGAGGTCTCTGGAGTGCCTTCTGCGCCCGCGTACGGGCGTCCACATTCAGACTCTGTCCCTCCATGGCTGTCTCTCCTCTTTAAAAAAAAAATATTATCTCTCCACCTCCTGGTAACAAATTTCTGTCGGAATTACTTTTCTCTCGTCCAAGTTTCATTCTTTTTAAATCAAACCCCCTTTGTCTATCTCTTCTTTTGTACCTTCCTCTTGTTTCCATGGTTACCTCTCTCTCTGCTCCGTACACTATCTATCTCTTCCTCCGTTTCCCTCTCTGTCTCTCTCACTCTGTTCTTATCTTTCTCATTTTGCTTTCATCTCTGCCTCCCTTCCTCCTGCTTTATCCCACACCCTCCTCACTCTGGCTTTTATCTCTCTTCACTTTCATCTGTCTTTCACCTTTCTCTCCCCTTCAAGCCTGCCATTCCATCATGCTGGTTTTGGTTCTTACTTATAGAAGAGAAGAGAAACTTTTTTTTATCGGTTTCCCTGTCAATTCTGCATTTTTAATCATTTCCAATTTATCCAACCCCGTTTCTTTCAACGCCATTGAGTCATGCATTAAGCCATCTCAGGGAGAATGTGAGAGTGTGTGTGAGATGGGAAGCATAGGTGCAGGTGAATGTAGTCTTTCACTGTCATAAAGATAGGAATTATTTCTGTCATAATATCTAGAGATTAACTGGCTCCTGTGAATTGTCTTTGTGTGTCTTCACTAATAGTTTTTTACCCTGCATATTACTGCATTTGCAAACTGCATGTGTGGTTTTGCAATTTGTGTACCAGACTTATCTGTGCTGCGTCTAAGTGAGTTCCAAGCAGCTGAGAAGATTGTGCACGTATGAGGTAGCTTGTCAGTCCTCTGCAGCAATGAAGATGTTTCTATGAAACACAAATGCCTCCCTCCACACACCTCACTCGGGAGATAATCGTATTCCTACACGGCTGGGGCTGGCTTTTAAAACGCATCATGTGTCACCATGTGATACTCCACGCACAAACAAGCAACTCTCCCTCTGATATTTAGGAGGACAATAGTCTGTATGGAACATGTGGATGTCTGCTGGCCTAAAACCAAGTCACTGCAAGGCTGTCATCCATGGTGGTACACATAGAAGGGTGGTGGTGATGGTGGGGGGGGGATGATGTGTCTTCAAGTCAGTGACAAACTCATTCCAAGAGACACTGCATGTGGTGTGGGAGGAAGTTTTGTTCTGCAGCTTTGACTGAAACTAACCTCCCTCCCCTCTCCCTCGCCTTCCCCTTTCCCCTTAAAGTACCACAACTATTCAGAAAGGAGAATAAAGAAAACCTGAATAGAGGAAGAGAGAGAAAGAGAGAAAGACAGAGAGAGAGAAATGGGGTCCCTAGGCGAGAGAGAAAAGAAAAACAATGAAAGAAAATAGAATGAAAAGCAAGCGGCTCAAAAAGAAAAATAAGGGAGGGAGAAAAAGAAAGACAGAGAGAGGAAGGGGAGAGAAAAAAGATGCCGAGCGTTAAGCTGGGAGAGAAGAGCAAAAGAAAAAACAAAGACAGAAAGAAAAAAAAAAACACAGAGAGAGCTCTGAAAAACAGAACGATTTCATTGAAAATGCATTGCAAAGAAGAAAATGATGTGATCAGAATGTGGGAAAATGTGCTTGAATTATCAATAAATACTCTACACATTAAAGCTGTTCGTTTTGCCTGCATGGATATTCCCACCGAGTTAAATAGTCATAAGACTAGAGCACAAACACAGCAAAAAAAATTCCGACAATTTAAAACTGCTCACATTACATTTTGAAAGAAAATCAAATGGATTTGACCTTTAAAAATGAATTCATAATGTGCCCTCCTAGTCTTTTACTAGCTGACTTTACTCATCATCATCATCATCGTGCGACAGAACATGGAATGTTAATGCAATGCACCGTGCTAATGTGTTACAGGCACCAATAAACTGTCAAATATTTTAATATATTGCAGCTCTGCATTGGAACGTATTTGAAAGTGGTGTTTTTCTATTCAAAATCATCTGGTGCTGTGAATGAAATAAAGTGCTGCTGTAAGGAGAATGAAGTGTGAATGGTCTGCAAAAATGTTGAGGTGAATGCCATGGGGTAAAGTGTGCATGTAAATAAGTAGTTAATGGTCATGGTATTGGAATGGTTTGTTATAGCATGGTTCTTAGTTTACCAGAAAGAGGTTCTAGTGTTGTTACAAATAAAACACTGAATAGTTTGATGTGCATATGTAAAGCCCCCTTTACTCTGATATCACAAAATAAAATTCAGCAAAACTAATTGTCATCACAAGTCACCTAATTAGTAAATAGAGTACATCTGTGTGTAATTTAATCTCAGTATACATCTAGGGGTTCTGTGAAGGGGTCAAAGGTTTGTTAGGGAACATTAGAGAACAAACAGCATCATGGAAACCAAGGATCACAGCAAACAGGTCAAGGCAAGGGAAGGCAATTTTATTTGTATGGAACACTTTCAACAACAAGGTGATTCAAATAGCTTTACATGATTAAGAAAGTAAAATAAAAATTGCAGTAAAACACAGACAAAGCATATAAAGTAAAAACAGCAATAAAGCAAGAAACATACGCAGATACATCAAGGCATTACAAAGCATATAATGTAGTAACGGCAAGAAGCAATCAAACATGATACATCAAGGCATTACTCAAAGGCAGCTCTAAACAGTTCTAAAAGTTTTTAGTTTGGATTTAAAAGAACTCAGTATTTCAGCAACTTTGCAGTGTTCTGGAAGTTTGTTCCAGATTAGAGGAGCATAGAAACTGAAAGCTGCTTCTCCATGTTTGGTTCTAATTCTAGGGATGTTGAGTAGACTGGAATTAGAGGACCTGAGTGGTCTGGTGGGTCGGTATAGTAACAGCAGATCTTCAATATACTTTGGTGCTAAGCGATTCAATGTTTTCTAAACTAGTAAAAGTATTTTGAAGTCTATCCTCTGAGCTACAGGGAGCCAGTGTAAGGACTTTAGAACTGGTATGATGTGCTCTACTTTTCTGGTTCTAGTGAGGACACGAGCAGCAGCGTTCTGGATCAGCTGCAGCTGTCTGATTGAATTTTTAGGCAGACCTGTGAGAACACTGTTGCAGTAATCAATCCGACTAAAGATAAACGCATGGATGAGTTTTTCTAGGTCCTGTTGCAACATCAGTCCTTTAATTCTATAAATGTTTTTCAGGTGATAAAAGGCTGACCTTGTTATTGCCTTTATGTCAGGGATACAGTTGTGGAGAAGTACTACTGATTGTGACTACTGATTGTACACTCCACAAAAACTGCCATTTTTGAAAGTGGAAAGAAAAAAGCCCGTGCTGACAAAAGCTTTGGGAAGGCTTAAAGCTGTTTAATGTTTACCACAGTTCATGTAAAAGACACAGCAAACATGTGAAAGAACGTACTCTAGTCAATTATGACAAGGCCTTTAACTCTTTGGGAAACTTGTAGAGGCCAGTATCTTCACAGTAATACGTGGTGGTGGAAGTATTGTGCTCCAATGGAGACTCAGCACTTAATTTAAGTGATAAGTCATCCATAAGATCTTTGGAATCACTTTGTTGGTAGCAAAATGCTCCTTTATGTCTCTCAGAATAGGTTATGTTTGGTAATGCTAAAACATTTAAACATATTCAGTTTTTTTGCTATCACAAGTTGACAAAATATTTTTGTTAAAAATTAGTCTTTTGCTTGGACTTATGTTATGTATAGACAACACTGGTTCATCCCTAAACATAAATGCCTTTATGAATGATTCACAACTCAGGGTCAAGTGCAAAAGAAATAAATCTTATGAAATAGTTATAAGCAGCCAAAGTCCAAAGAAATAAAAGTGCTTAAAGACCTTCAGGAAGCCCAAAAAATATTCTCCAAGAACCCTTTTCAAAGATTACTTCAAAGTCTTGGTGAGAAAATATATTTAAACTAGAAAAGCACTGAGAGAGTGCAGACCTCTGCCAGGGCCACTCATTGCCCCCTCATCCCCATGTTCTAATTCTAACTTTCAGTGCCATTACAATAAAATGTCTGTTAATGAGATGCATGGCTGTGTTCTTGCTGTCGCGGTGCTCTTCCACCAGAGAGGGGAGATTAATCTGCTGTGCATATGCTCCAACCGTAGCGGGCGTGCTGTGCGAGGTCAGCCGTCTACGAGCTCTCCAACACGGGAGAAGAGTCCAAGATGCCACCACTGGTCGGTTGGTGGAAACGCGCTTCATGTCAGATCAACCCCAAAATGTAATCAGTTATTCATTGTCTAATTGCGGACATTTCCTGAAAACTTCATCCAAATTTGTCAATAATTTTTTGAGTTATGTTGCTAAAAGACAGACAAACAAACAAACAAACAGGTAGGCAGACAGACAGATGGGAACGAAAACATTAACTCCTTTTTGTATAAATATTTTCATTTGAAATAATTCCATGATGAGCTCTTTGAGGAAAGGGAATTATTATTTTTTTGACAAGAATTGTGATTTTTTTGACAAGAATTGTGATTTATCATGATAACAATGCTGTTTGTAAAGCCCCAAAAGGGAGACTTATTGTAGGTTTGTTACTTTTTGTCATGTTTGGTTTTAAGAGTAACCAAAAAACAGTGGAACTCCAGGTAAAATTCTTAAAAGATTTAGTGAATCGGAAAAATACAGAACTCCCAACTGGCAAGAGGAACACAGGAACAGAACATTGGAATAACGACAAAGAATCCAGCGAGGTATGAATGATAGAAACCGTATAAATTCTGAGGGTGATTGAGAATGACAAAGGGCATAGACAAAAGCTTAATTAGGGTAATCAGATGCAGGTGGGTGAGTGAGCAGATAGGAGAGTTCAGCTGGGGAAGAGGCAGACTGGCAGGGGGGGAAATAGAAAATAGAGAAAGAAAAGAAAGGTAACACAGAAGAGAAGACCAGACAGATAACAATCCTAAATGCATAAAGTAAAACAACAGAGGGGTAACTAAGAATTATGACATCTAAGTAAATACGCACAAGAGAGACTTAAAGTAAAAGCACTAATGGCAG
The DNA here is from genome assembly GCA_963556495.2 of Valencia hispanica. Taxonomy (NCBI): domain Eukaryota; kingdom Metazoa; phylum Chordata; class Actinopteri; order Cyprinodontiformes; family Valenciidae; genus Valencia; species Valencia hispanica. The sequence goes on from OY747706.1 coordinate 17,016,787, forward strand.
CAAGGAAAAAAAAACAGAACAGAAGGAACAAAGTTAAGACAGGAAATAAAGGCAGAAACGAAACAATACAACTAACCTAAAAAATGTAAGCAGAAAGGAATAATCACAAGAAGGTAAATTAATAATAAAATAACCATCAAAAGTACGTACCTAATAAAGAATAAACCAAACCAAAACAACCCCCGTACAGTGACACTTTTGCTGTTTAAACTATTTGACCAGTGTTGGTTCTATGAGAGCACAGTTAAATATCAATATATTTAAAAATGATGACGATGATGATGTAATGAAGAAACCTACAGAAAAACAGGTACATTTCATTTTTAGAGCACTCTTTGAATTTTGCAGAACTCTATCTGTCTACAATGACAGATGTATAGCCAAAAACAATTAGATGATGTTTTTATATATTTTATCTGTACTTTTATTGTCAACATAATAAATATCACAAAATGTGATCAAATATCTCATTCAATTCACAATAAACATTGTTTAACTTATTCCTAAATACCATTATTAAACAAATATATCACTTTGAAAACCACTTCTGCTTTATACAAATTGGATTATTACTCTCAGAAAAGGTAGATTGTAGACCAGAAATATAAAAACAATTTCAGACACCTTACTTATTGCCTTAAGTTATTTACAGTATATGAATGTATGTTATATTAATGCTTGTTGTCTCGGCCTATGTGGCCTGCAGCATGCTGGCTAACACCTGAATCTGATACCAGGTATCAGTAATACAATCTGTAATTGAAAAACACTGACCTTCCAGTTCTACTCGAGCTAAGATCCACATGACAACCAATAATAACTCTGACGGTGCTGTGAAAAATCATTTAATGAACAGTTGCAGTTCAACTGTAGAGCAGACTCATAAACTTTAATAGACTTAAATTTAGTTTAACAAAGTAACTTCTGCCTCTGTCTGTAAGCATTGGAAATAAGAAAATTGAACTGATAAAAACCAAAGCTAAAATTTGTTTTTACTGTGAGTCTTGCTTATATGTCAATATTATGAGTAAAGCCCAAGTTTAAGGATATTAACACAAATGATTCTAATAACAGGTTGTTGCTAATAATCTATACAATATCAATTGGGCCGACATCTCTCAGGACTCTTTTCAGAGTATAAGTTAAATATGTTATGCCAAGACAACATCATGCATTACTTGTTGTAAAAATATCACTTAAAATCTTAGCAAATATATAAGAGCATACTAATGGAAAAATGCAACTAAGAATGCTACTTAAACTTTTAAAACTAGGTTAAAAACTGCATAACACAAAACAATGTAACCTGGAAACATACTGATCACTCAGGAAAAGGAAAGAGAAGTGATAACGAAATATTGACAGTATGCAAGGATCTCCAAAGAATTAGTGGCAGAATTTAAACCTGTGAATACTAGTCAAATTGTGAAAGTTTCAAAAGGCAAATGCAAATGCAAAAAGAAAAAAAAACCTAAGGTATTATGACTTAGCAGTCTAATGGAAAAAGTGATGTGGTCTGATGTTGGTAAACCCATCCATTTATTGTCTAGCATAATGAACTGTGGTAGCAGTGTCATGATCTGGTGAGGCTTCTAATTGTCAGGTCTTCTGCTGACAATACTGTTATATTTAAGGAATAAAATGGTGAGATTTGATCCTGCTTAAATTGTGTAATATGCCTCTAGGGAGCACAAGGTATCATTGTCACAGGTCCAAGTCACTACGTAAAACAGAGTTTGAACTCATTGAGAAACTTTAGAACTTACTGAAGAAGAAATTGAGATTAAGAATTAAGGCACCTCTGAAGTGAAATAAATATTCTCTAAGGAAATAACTGAAACAAACACTGTCGAAAGCAAGCTGTAACTGAAGTCATAGCATTGCCAACAACATGTTGTCAGTGAGCCTTCATTCACAACAACTTGATAAAAATTTTGCCTTGGAACTCTCCTGAGGAGGCCATTTTTGCCCAGTGTCGTTCTTTTTTCTGATCTATGAATCTTAACCTTATCTGAAGTAAGTGAGACCTGCAGTGCTTTGGATGCTGTTTTAGATTCTATTGTGACCTCCTGGATGAGTTGTTAATGCACTCCTTCCAAAAATATTTTTAAGACACTACCCACTCTCTGAAAGGTTCAACACTATTTCATGTTTTCTTCATTTGCAGAAAACAGCTCCCATTGTTTTGCTGGAGGACCCAAAGCCTTAGAAATGGCTTTTTAACCATTTCCAGACGTGTGCATGTCATTGACTTTGTTTCTCATCTGTTCTTGAATGTCTTTGGACGGGTGCATAATATGTTGCTTTTTGATATTTGTTATCCCTTTTGATGTTGTAGGATAGGTTTTGTTGAACTCTTGATTGTACAGGTCTGGTAGTGATCAAGCCTGCATTTGGTCAGTAAAACTGAAACCAGCTTTCAAAAACCTGTGATTAATCACGATTGATTCAAGAATGAACAAGGAGCAATTAGTCTTTCACATATAGTATGGCTGAATTGGATAGATTTTTTCCTTTAATTATTGAAACAATTATTAACATTTTTGTTGTTGTATTTACTCAGGTTACATTTGATGTTAAAAATTGTTTGATAATCTAAAACCTTTAAATGTAGCAAAGAAAGCAAAAACAGAATACACTGTAGTGTATTTGGTGAACCCGCAAGTAAATAATTCACTACAACTATGGATAAATTTTGCGTTTTGTTTTCTAATCTTGATCTTATTTTTTTCCCCTTTGTTTCTGTGCTGTCGTTGTCTTTCCTACATTTATTCCCAGGTTACTTTGATGGATGGACAGCCAAACCCACTTTAAGTCCTTAACTAAAAAATATTAAGCAGTACAGAAAATGGAGGGGTAAATGGCAGTTTTTGCATCTGTTTTACTTGTCTTTTACTCCTTCTGTAAAGAGTTCCAGTTTTTCTGTTGCTCCTCATCAGACTCACTTTTTTTGACATTGTCTTAGTATTTCAAGTTTTTTTTTTCTTCTTGTCATGCTTAGTCTGAATGCTTCCAGGTTCTGTTTTTTGGTCTTCCAGCTTTGGAACATCCTTTGTCTTGTTTTTGTCATAAAATTTTTTTTTTCTTCATCTTCCAAGTCTTGGCTGTATTGAAGTCCCCCACCACATCGAATGAAAGCACACGAATATGTCATGCAATACTCCTGTGGTTTCCTTTAAACTTTCTCCTTTTCCAGCAACAGGATTTGTTTAGAGAATCTACAGCACCGATGTCTTTTGTTGTCTTAAACAAATTCTCTCATAGTTCTTGGATGAAATTAGTCAAAGATTACCATCTCAATTAAAACCTAAAACAAGAACAAAGTTAATTTCCATTCCATCCATGGTCTTACTGCTTTCCTGTTAAATAAAAATCATGTCTTTACACATGCCTGCATCTGTTTCTTTTTGTCACCTTTAGCTATGAAGAGCAAACGATAAGCATGAATTCTCTCAAATCTAATAATTGTACAAATATCTGTTCAGTCTATTGGTCTACAACAGCTGTCAAAATATTAGATTTTTCAATTTACACTGGACTCCTACCTACACAGTTCCGTGTTTGTGGATTCAGCTATTCGCAGATTTTCTGTGAAAAGTAACTCCAATTAGCAGGAATTATTTCCTATTTGCGGACGTTTTCACTGGGCATCTCGAAAATATTCGACAGAAAATGCAGTTTGTGAAGCTGAAATACTAGGTGCAATGCTACTTAACACACTATTAACTATTAACACAGGAGCACCATTTATGATAGGAGAGACAATCTGATACCACTTTTTTTTACATTTTCAGATCAAGTCTGAAATTTGTTCTCTTGTCTGAAATCTTTTTCTTTGGCGCTGATTCCCTGTATCTCTCAAGAGCAGAGAAAAGGAAGACTGTAGATGTCAGCTTCTCTGGTAGCCTTAAGACTGTTTCCTCTGTGCGTATTAATGTATATGAAGGTGTATTTGGTGTTTGAACTATTAAAATAGGTAGTTGTACGTGTTTTAAGGGGGATCTAAACCAAAACAATATTTCTTCACATATTCTAATTTGTGTCAGAATCAACACAAACTGAGCCATTTTCACCTCCCCAAGTTGGCACAGCACTGAAAATACAAAAACCCCTCAATGATCAAAAGTTTGTTGTATTGTTTTGTTTTGTTGAGAAACAAAACAATGAACTGCTGCTGGAAGTTTAAAACCAGTAACATGGCAAGCATGTCTGGAGAAAGAGCTTCACAACTCTTCTTAGTTGAAAAGGAAAATGCAAAGCAAAGGCATTGTTAGGTATTCTGCCAAGGAGGCACATGGACATAAGAATGATATCATTAAGCCTTAATGTGCAACACAACAGCCCTGACGAAGCATGTTACAGACCAATGCTCTGATGTTTGAAATGGATTTAAAATGGACAGTAATTAGTCTGTATCCCGTAGAAGTGAATAAATCATACACTGCGCGTCCTTGTGTGCCACTTTATGATGGTGGTGAAAGAAAAAAGGGTTAACTGCAAAACTGAGTCTAAGACTTACTTCTATGGAAGATGCATCTATTAAGCGTTGACTACAGTTCAGCTATACAGGAAAGCAACAGTTTTCTGTTTTTTTGATAGATGCTGATTTGCCTACTTCACGAATGAGGGAAAAATGGAGCGGGAGATCGATAGACGGATTGGTGGGGCATCTGCAGTTATGCGGGCGCTCTACCGGTCTGTCGTGGTGAAGAGAGAGCTGAGCCAAAAGGCGAAGCTCTCGATTTACCGGTCGATCCACGTTCCTACCCTCATCTATGGTCACGAACTCTGGGTGGTGACCGAAAGAACGAGATCACGGATACAAGCGGCTGAAATGAGTTTCCTCCGCAGAGTGTCTGGGCTCTCCCTTAGAGATAGGGTGAGAAGCTCAGTCATCCGGAGGGGGCTCAGAGTAGAGCCGCTGCTTCTCCACATCGAGAGGAGTCAGTTGAGGTGGCTCGGGCATCTGGTCAGGATTCCTCCTGGACGCCTCCCTGGTGAGGTGTTTCAAAGGCCCAGGACACGCTGGAGGGACTATGTTTCTCGGCTGGCCTGGGAGCGCCTTGGGGTTCCTCCCGAGGAGCTGGAACAAGTGGCTGGGGAGAGGGAAGTCTGGGTCTCTTTGCTTAGGCTGCTGACCCCCGCAACCCGACCCCGGATAAGCGGAAGAAAATGGATGGATGGATGGATGGATGGATGGATGATTTGCCTACTACTCAATGGTTCTGCCCAAATTAAGATAATAAAAAATATTGTGACACTGTAATTGGTTATATTTTTCTGATCTTTCTTAGAAAGAACCTCGTATTTTCAAAAAAGGTAGCCACAGTATCACAAATGGTACCAAGCATTATAGTGTGTTTAGTATCATGACAAACCTAATCTATACCTAATGCTCATGTCATGCAGCCCTTTCATAATTACCTGCCTGCTACCTCTAAATAGTATTTTAATGATCAACTAGCTTTAATTTAGAAACTGTAAAGCTCTGGTAAATCTAAGAAAAATAACTGTTAGAAATAATTTTAAATGTAACATAATTTACTCATATTACGGTCTTGAGCACTTTTCCAACAGCTAAACCTTGATAATCTTGAACAATTAGTATGGTTAGTTTATGCAAGAAATAAAGACTTCCACTATCAGAACAAGAATGTAAAAACCAACAAGCATAGCATATTTTTTAACTATATCATGCAATTTTCTACAAACATAGCCTTTGGTATATCAGGTAGTGGACAAAATGCACAGTAAATCTTAAACCACCACAAAGTCAATCTCAACAAAATCTAGTTTCCAAAATAAATCATGTCGTGGTGCCAAATGTTGAATCTAAATTCGTGGCTCTTGTCCAGAGACTGTGTCTACATTTAACCAAAACTCATTGTCATACGGAAGTGTATTGCATTCACTTGAAAAAAATAAAAAGCTGTTTTTCTAAATGAACAAGATAAGTTTTGCGAAAATAAATGAATACCGCTCTGTTTTTCTGAATTAACGAGATAAGTTCAGCAAAAAATAAATAAATATTGCTGTTTTTCTGACTAACAAGATTTTAAAGAAAAATAAAATACAATGTCGTTCTGCTTTTCTGGATAATGAGATGTACTGTGGATAGACTGGCAACATATCTAGGGTGTACCCCACCTTTCGCCCGTTGACTGCTGGAGATAGGTACTAGCCGGACCACAACCCTGCAAGGACAAGTGGTATAGACAATGAATGTATGGAAGGATGTTCTACGCCTGCAGACATTATTAGGCAAGGCAAGGCAAGGCAATTTTATTTGTATAGCACACTTTCAACAGCAGGGTAATTCAAGGTGCTTTACATGATTTGGTGATTTTAAAAAATCACATAAAAGAAACACACATTACACATGATACACAATAAAGCAAGAGAAAAATAAAAAAAGCAAGAGAGCATGAACACATTTCATACATACAACATCAAGCATTTACTCAAAGGCAATTCTAAACAGATGGGTTTTTAGTCTCGATTTAAAGCAGTTCAGAGTTTCAGCAACTCTACACTCGTCAGGAAGTCCGTTCCAGATAAGGGGAGCATAGAAACTGAAAGCTGCTTCTCCATGTTTAGCTCTGAGTCTAGGGATGTTTAGTAGGCTAGAGTTGGAGGACCTGAGTGGTCTTGGTGGTTGGTACCATGAGAACAGGTCTTCAACATATTTTGGTGCTAAGCCATGTAATGATTTATAAACTAGAAAAAGTATTTTAAAGTCTATTCTCTGAGCTACAGGGAGCCAGTGTAAGGACTTTAGAACTGGGGTGATGTGCTCTACTTTCCTGGTTCTAGTGAGGACGCGAGCGGCAGCGTTCTGGATCAGCTGCAGCTGTCTGATTGACTTTTTAGGCAGACCTGTGAAGATGCTGTTGCAGTAATCAATCCGACTAAAGATAAACGCATGGATGAGTTTTTCTAGGTCGTGTTGCAACATCAGTCCTTTAATCCTAGAGATGTTCTTCAGGTGATAGAACGCTGACCTTGTTATTGCCTTTATGTGACCCTGGAGGTTCAGGTCTGAGTCCATTACTACACCTAGGTTACGAACCTGATCAGTAGTTTCTAGCTGTATTAATTGAAGCTGTGTGCTGACTCTTGATCGTTCCTCCTTGGGTCCAAAAATAATCACTTCAGTTTTGTTTCTATTCAGCTGGAGAAAGTTATGGCACATCCATCCATTTATTTGGTCAATGCATTGATTTAGGGTTTGAATGGGTTCAGAGTCACCTGGTGACATTGTAATGTAGAGCTGAGCGTCATCTGCGTAGTTATGGTAGCTGATTGTTATTGGTCGCTATAATCTTGCCTAGTGGGAGCATGTAGATATTAAATAAGAGGGGCCCCAGGATGGAGCCCTGGGGCACCCCACATGTGATTTCTGTTCGTTCTGATGAAAAGTTTCCTATTGAAACATAGAAGTCTATTAACTGGCTAAGTAAGAGGAACTCAAACATGTCTTGTTTCCATCCATCCATCCATTGCCTATAGCATACCACTTATCCTCTGCAGGGTCGTGGTGACTGGTGATTATCTCCAGCGGTCATTGGTCAAAAGGCGGGGTCCACCCTGGACAGGTCGCCTGTCTATCACATTGCTGTGCGATGGACCGGCATGTCTCATTTGTTGAGTTTAACTCACTTTTACTTTTGTTTTGGGATTGAGAAACTGGGAAATAGTCATAGCTCTAAACAATATAGATAGGGGTATTAGGCCTATTAGTTGGTCGACTTTGCAGAGACAGCTGAGGAATTTGCGCCTGTTCAGGCATACTGGCCCCCACAGTTTATCTCGTTAATTAAGAAAAACAGAGTGGTATTTTATTTTCAGCATTGACCGGGCCATTCTAAAACTATAATATGCTCTGATATGAACCAATTACTTTAAACTGGTGGTTCGTCACACAAAATTCGGTTCTGGGAGTTTTTTTAAGGGGTCACAAAACAAGGTCTGGGCAAAAACAAGGCTATGAAAAAGAAAATAGCACAGTGTCTAGTCCTACTCCATACCTGTAGGTGTCAGTAATGTCTGAAATGCGAGTTTGCAACCGTTCTTTTACACCATAGAAAAATAAATGCTGATTTTTTTTTCTTTTAAGAATGGCTTTCTTCTTGCCACTTTACCATTAACGGAAGATTTGTGGAGCACATAACTAATAGTTGTCCTGTCAACAGATTTCTCCACCAGATCTGTGAACCTCTCCAGCTCCTCCAGAGTAACCAAGCACCTCTTGGCTATCTGACTGCTGCTCTCCTTGCCTGGTCTGTCAGTTTAGGTGGACAGCCCAGTCTTGGTAGGTTTGCAGTTGTGCAATACACTCTCTATTTTTAGATGATGGATTGAACTGTCCATTTATAAAATGGTCAAAACTGTCGTTATTGTTTTATAAACTAACCCTGCTTTAAACTATTTGTTCACTAATTTTCTCTAACAAACATCTGAGGCCTTCACAGAGCAATTGACAAAATATATAAAATGCCAAGGTGCATTTTGCAAGTTACTGTATGAACACAATAAAAGTGAAGAAAATAACAGGATTGGACAATGTCACATTTTAAAGGTCAGCATTACATAACCTGACCATAACTGTGAAACAACAGATTTAAACACTGAATCATTCAAGGACTGCATGGATAAACTCTTTGCCAAACAAATTATTTATTAAAACTGTTGAACTTTGGAGACTTTAATTTAATTCTTAAAAATGCAAATAAAAATAATAGTTTATCAGCACAATTGAATGTATGAGTGTGCCTCTGAAATAAGACCATTGGGTTTAACATTGACTGCTCCCCAAGATTTAACTGTTGTACACTTAAGTCTGAACTAACTTTTTTACAGGTACCTGTAGTAATTCTGTCCAACATTTTTTGAGAGGTTTAACTGGCATTTTTATTTTTTTTTTTATTTTTTATGTGTCCTGTCTGGCAGTGTGGCGCTCAGAATTGGTGTCTGAGTACCCAGTAGAAGCCCAACAGATTTACTTTCACAAGTGGAGCTTTAGAGCTTTTGCTATAGTATTCCGCTTGATATATATGTGTAAGAAATCTTTATTAGAAATTCCTGTGGGGTTGTTTTTTTCTGTTATTATGGACACGTTAGGAGGGAGAGGGTAAGTTGAAGATACAAGAGAGGAAGGAGAACAAAGAAAACACAAGAAAACATCCCAGTCCGCCTCCACACCCGCAGGATGGCAGGGAGAGGAAAAAAAACAACTACAATAAAACTAATCAATAATGCGAACCAGAACCACACAACCACAACCCACAAATAGACATTTAAATTCAATAACAGCATCACTGAAAAGCTCATAGTACCGATTTTTAAAAGATTTACTGATGGCAACCTAAGCCCAACAATGCATCTGCAAACACCAGAATCCCCCCACATATGTGTGTGTATGTGTGTGTGTGTGTGTGAGAGCATGCTGGTACACATAAGGTTTCTCCATACAAGTGTTCAATAGCTGTTGTGAGGAGCCCAGTGTTGTTTTTGACAACCATCTTAGATTTAGTCTTAGTCTTAGTCTTTTGGACTAAAGTGCTTATTAGTTTTAGTCAAATTTTAGTCACTTCTATATGTGATAGTTTTAGTCCAGTTTTAGTCGACGAAAAGTCAAAAAGGTTTTAGTCTAGTTTTAGTCTAGGGGGAAAAAGTAGTCTTAACAAATTAATGTAGGCCAATAAGTATTTTGCTGTTGGGCAGTGTCACTCATAAGTTGTGAAAATATCAGCAGATCTATAGTTCAACACATTGTGAGCTTGCAGATCGACCATTTTCACCAATAATTACAATAATGAAGGAATGGTTTTAGACATAAAAGGTTTCCACCCAACTGCAAATACTTTCTGATCTAAGGATTGTGCATTACACAGAGATAAATTGGTAATAGTGGAATCAATGTATAACAATAATTCCACCTGTCTAACATAGCAAGTTACGTGCTGACAAAACATAAACACACAAAGAGATTACCATAACGTCACCGAATGTAAACATGGCTAAACATGCTGCTAAAGTAACACACATAATAAATTAACGTTAGCGTAACAAAAGCTAACTTTAGCCTGAAGTTAGCAGCCCATTTGCGCCAGCAGTATGTGGAAAACTTAATATTTTAAAAGCTTACTATGAAATTACTCACGAGCCGATTGTCGAATAACATTGTAACGTTATGTGTAGGCTATATGTAACTTACCTCTGAAAAAATATCCTTGTGTCAAGCCTTCAGATGCTGCTTAAGGTTGGTCGTAGTGACAACAATGTGACGTGTTGAGCACGTTGTGCGCTGCACGCCAGGTGGTGGGCATAACCAAACAAGGATAGAATGCAGCGGCAGATACTTTTTAGGTTTTATTTGGCGCACACAATAAGCAGAAATGTCATGCATTTTAAACGTCTGACAGACCACCCACTAACATTTACGTCCACTCTCGTCTCGTCAACGAAAACTCACACAAGTCTCGTCATGTTTTAGTCATCAAAGAGCCATGTTTATCTCGTCACTGTCTCGTTATCGTCATGAAAAAAAGTGGCGTCAACGAAATGATTTCGTCATCGTTATCGTTGACGAAAACAACACTGGAGGAACCATCAATCCTCCTCCCAGGAATCAACGCAGATATGAAGGAGATGGGAGCCATAGACATCCAAAAGACCCCCAGAGAACAGGAGCCCCAGGCAGACCAACGCAAGGCTGACCGCACCCCCAATAGAGGAGCAGAGGAGTGCCCCAGGGGACATCCAGCAACTATAATGCAAATGCCCAGGCGCCATCCTGGGCCGATCCCCACAGCCGACATCCCATTGACCCCCGCCCACACTAATAGCCCCAGTGGACGGAAGGCATCCCTAGGCTAAGACCAGCCAGCACCCGGACACCGAGCTCAACCAGCTCCCGAATCTCAATCCCGCACACCACAGAGCACCAAGACCAAGCATCCAACCAAGGTCAGTCAAACCCACTAATGAACTGACCAAGCACGAATCACACAGAACAGGCGATCAAGTGGAGACACCGGACCTGACCCCTGCAGAGCCACCGGACAGCTACCACCAAACAATGCCCAAATGGCGCAGAAAGGTGAATGTCATCCACGCACACCGGCCGACCGATACACACTGGTCCACCCAGGCGCAGCCAGGCATGCACCAGTGGTGAACCGCCATGCCCCTCGAGCACCCAGCCCTGGACATATGACGGAGGGGAAATAGGCCCCTCATTTGGTGGGGGACCAGAGATGCACCAGGCAAGAGGGCAGCCTAATACCCAGCCTGATGGATACACAGGAACACACAGACAGGCATACATTCCTTACCTCTTACACTCATACACTCTCACCTCCACACCAAGACACACAAGAAAGGACGCTGTACACTCACTCAAAGTCCCCATACACATTCTATACTCCCAGGTCCAGGTAACGATATCCCAGCAGAGCAAACAGCCCCCGGACCCAAGAGGTGGTCCCCCTCCATCTAGGATGGAGACCCCCAAAGCCAACACAGTGGCAAAGAAGCCCACCAGCCCAGGCCCCGACCAGACCGCCTGTTCCTCCTCCCGGATCCCAACCCCTGATGGCCAACAGCGAATAGGGGTGTGGATAGATCCCTAGTCTCCCTCCTCCCGCTCGAATATGGTGTTGATTAACATACAGTTTATTAACATGCAGTTTATCTACAGCCACTGTTGTTCTGGTGCCTTCACTGATATATTTCTTTGTGATTGGGAGTAAAACTCGCCTTCTATCCAGGATCTGTTTCGGATATTGATTGCTGTAATTCGCTGTAATTCATTCCATGCAACTCTCTGCCCCGGCCTCTGACCTGCTCCTTTTGCTTGTAGTGCTAGAATTGAGCAACAATTGGTCGCGGGCAGCTGTTGTTGGGCCTCTTACCTCCGAACTACCATGTCGCTTGGGAGTTTCAGCTGACGTTGGAGAAATTCTCGGACAGTGGTTTCAGCATCTTCTTCACCCTGTCCTGTGATCCCAGAGAAGACAAGGTTGTCCCACATGCCCAAGGCCTGGATATCCAGGATGGTTTCTTTTATGCTTTTGTTTTCTCCGGTCAGCTGCGTCATCCCATCGGTGAGTTTCTTTACATTGTCTCTCAGCATTTGGTTTTCTGTTGAGAGTGATGCCACCTGTTCTTGGCTGAACTCCAGAGACTCCCTCAGAGCTTGAAATTCCTTGTGAAGAACCTCAATCAGGGCAAGACGGGCGTCTAGGCTGGCTAGCTTCTTATCAATGAAATCAAGGACATTGGTGTAGCTTCTCTCTGGAGAAATGGTGGAAGTGCTGGACTCAGAGCAGAATCATTTCTGTGATGGAGTACTTGTCGGCATGGTAGAAGTGGATTTTTGTATTTTGCCCATAACTCTGTTTTCAAAACACTTGTCCAAGTAGCTCTCCAAGCTGTCTAAGGTTTCCTCATCCAATAAAAGTTTTTTTTGTTTGTTTTAAATGTTTGCTATATGTAGCTCCAATTGGCTTGTTTTACCTGAGTTTGTTTGTTTTACCAGTATCCCGCCATATCACCTACGCAGCGCTCTCGCGAGATCTCAGCAGCTCATCCTGTCAGGGGTTCTCTGGCCTATTTTTTGAAGGAGTCATGACCTGTAATTTTCACTTTTCCACGAGAAAAATGTATGTTATGATTGCCTAAGGATTATACACTGGCCGGGAAGCCGATAGCGTTTGTTTACCCTTGGGTTCGTCAACCAGCCCACGTGCACGCGCACTGAAATACGCGATGTTAAATTTCTGGCCGACTTGACGTCAAGTCGGCGCAGGATAAACCATATATGGACATCGCAGACCTATGCTGCAGGAAGCCTGCCCTGCTCTTCTCCCCCTAATGTTCAGTCGAGCGCCGCCATTACTGAATTCCGATTCGAAGTACGAACTTGAGCTGCGTTTGGAAAAAGGGGCCATTCCAACAATCAGAGAGTTGCCTGCAATTGATACGGTTAGACTGTGTTTTTATTGCTCTACTGTGTGTAACAAACAGCAGCTAACTGCTAATGCAGCTATTGTATGCGAGCTGGAGTAGTAGCTTTGAGGACAACACGGGTAATGGCTGCTACTTTGCAAACAATAAATGACCTAGAATGCCACCAATCAACGCGCCCCTCATTTGCATTATTACAATGACCGTCCACGACAGCCAAAATATTGCATCAGATCTCGCGAGACAATAATGCCTTCGGAAATAAGGATCAGAGGAGCTCTGTGTTTATTTTTTTAAATGTTTTTTTTTCAACTGTTCTTTTTTAGAAGGGCCTGAAAGACTATAATAGTGCGTGGGTATCCAAGGTAATACTAGGTTGTGACTCCTTTAAATAGTTTTCAACTTGTACTTCGCTAATAAAAAGTAAGCAATTATGTGTGATAAACTGGGGGCACTGCAATATTTTTAAGACTTAGACAATCTCTGTAATACATTTTTGAACAAGCCTCTGTCACCCAAAGAGGATTCAATTTAAGAAAGTATAATCTTCAGTAAGCTACAAAGTAATTTTCATGCACAATTCCACTAATCTTGTTTAATCTAAACTCTGACCTAGAAAAAAAAAAAACATGCCACATTATTTTCTATTATTTTCTGAAATTATATTCAGGTCGCATGAAAAGAAAGAAACAACAAGAAAAAGCATAGCATGTTTTCTGTTTCAGTCTGAATGTTTATTTCTGGATCTGATCACCAGTTTATTAAAATGGATCAAACATTCTGCCACAGTTTTTAAAATAGGGAGTTTCCTTTATTAAATTGTGTCCCACTTTTACAAATACCAGCCAAATGAAACAGAAAGCTTAAGCTAGCTTCTGTAAAACACTCCAGTCCCTGGCAGGCCTTTAGAGCATCTGTCTCATCTTGTACACAAGGTTTGCCACAATTTCTAAGCACTGATGACTTACATTTAGCAGTCTTGTGTTAAGCAATTTATTGGCCTTCTGCAAGATTGAAAAATAAAATGCCTTGTGATAGCAAGTAATACAGAAATTAATCTCTATCCTTAGTTTGGCACAGAAAATCTGTTAACAGCCACCTAGCCAAACAAATGATCAAAACAATAATAAGTAAAAAAAAAGGAAGATATTAAGTAGTTTAGTCACTTTTAAACAGTTAACAAAAATTATAAATAATGCTCAGTTGTGTAGTTGTGGCATATCCCCCCAACATGAAGCCAAGCCTTCAGTACAGCATGTATCCCAGTAGGGATAAGGCACCTCAACACAAGTCAATGTGCCAGTGATGTGACTGCCGCTGGATGATAGTAAATGAGTTTTGAGTGTTTAGAATGACCATAAAGACAGAGTATAAGTTAAATCCATCTGACAATACAATTATTTCAAAAGGTACATGGCTTCTCATGTGTCATTCCTGCTGCATAATTGTTTTATATTCTCGTTAGCAATGGCTGATTAGGAAGAAGACTGCATTCAGAGTGGGCTACAAGAACTACTGTAAATGGTGACTACAGAGTTGACATAGATGACACAACTTGGTGATTTTGTGCCTAACATTGTCTCTTTCCTGCACCAAGCCATTAAAGGACATATTACTACAATTAATATATGTGTACTTCTTTGTTTTTCATCCCTAAAGATAATCCTACTGGCTCAAGCCTTCCCTGTTTAACGCTTTCTCTCTTGGATGTATCTATTGACAGAGATATCCCTGCCATAAACTTGGCATACTCTTTATATTTCTTTCTCAGAAGAAGTTCTCCTTGCCCAGTGTTTATGTGGAGTTTTCTTACGGTGTCTCCTTCCTGTCCCCCTAATACACAGTAGGTTGCTGAAGATACTGCTTATATTTCGCCTGGTTCTGCTGGAGGTTTCTTTCTGTAAAAAATCTAGGGATTTCTCACCACAGTCACCACATGCTTGCTGTGGACATGGAATTGCTGCCAAGTGAAAAAACTGATTTCAACTTGGGGATTGCTTAGATAAGTAACCTTTATCAACTTGCAACATATGATCAAGAGTTTAACGTCACTGTATTATACTAAAGATTCAATTTGAAATGTAATTGGATTCAGAACACGATACAACTGGATTGGAACAGAATTACATTCAGTTGAATTTGGACCAAAATGGAAAATTAATCAAAGCTTTATTGCACCATGATCAGCTCTGTTAATTTTAACAGCCTTTTGATCCAGTCATTCTTCAAGCTGGTTTTTTGGAAAAGTTACCTGAAAAAAACAACGGTTCCTAGCAGTGATTTTAAAAGGTAAGGGGAACTTTCGATGATTAAGATAACTCCTATTACTTTACTAATTTTGTTTTCCAACATAGCTGTGTGCGTAGCATATAAACTTTCAGCACTCTGTGTGGTGTGAAAAGTCCATCCACATCATGGCCCCTAACAACTGGGGCTGCTAACCCTCCAGATTTAGAACCTTTTTAATTAGTCTGAATGATACAACTTGACAAAGCATATTTGTTGCTCATATTTAAAGGATGGGAATATTCTTTTATAACACAAGTCTGAATGGTGGATTAATGAATCAGACAAAGGAAGAACTTTAAAGAGAAGAAATTTTTAATTTCTGTGATTAATAATTCCTTGACAGAACAGAATTGTGGTAAACTTTATAGTACATTTTGAATAAGTTTTATAAACAGCAAGAGGAAGAGGAAATTCCAGCACTTTTTTGGTGTTTGTGAGAGACAGCCTCTTGCAGTAAGAACTGAATCCTATTAAACCAGTCTTCTGCAGTGTGCCCTCTACTTGGTCTCCCTTTGTGCATTTTGCTAAACCATTTGAAAAACAAACAATGCATAAATAGTCAACATTTCAAATGATACACTGGATTCTTAAAAAGAGCCCTATGGATTTTGGTTAAAAAATATAAAATTATATTTGTTTTGACAGACCCATGGTGGTCCTCTGACAGTGGAGAAAAGAAAAAGATCACACATTATGGATGAAACAACACCTGATCCTTTAAGTAATTTAGTATCCTTCTGTATTTTTGTGAGAATTTATATTTGAGTCCTCACCAAACTGGTAAATTATCATCAAAATAACAATCAAATATTTATAATGGGCTGCTAACCAGAGCTCTTTTTGAAATCTTTTCCATATTTAAAAGAATTGTTTACAGTTTCAGCTGACAAGGTTTATCATGATTTACCTATCAGCAATCAGAACAGAGCAATCAGCAATGCTAGACCAAACATTGTTGGTTTCTCTGGTTTAGGAACCTGTGGAGTCATTGTGAAATTTGTCTGAACTTAAGATTTCTGATGTAAACAAAGCTTATATTGATATCTTTGTATCTACTGTGGTATTATTTACAGTGAAATGTATTCAGTGCAAACATGGGCTAAAATGCCACTCAGGAAGGAGGAACCCATTACTCCAAAAGAAATATACAAAAGACAGATTACAGTTTGCAAATGCACACAGGAACAAAGACCTTAATTTTTATTCTAAAAAAAAAAATTTGTTGGGTGAACGTTATAAAATTATGGAAAGACTTTCCAACTAACTGAAATGTTTTTATTTAGTAATAAAGAATTTCGTTGAGTGAACTAAATGTTAACATGCTGGGTCAACTTGATATATTTGGATTACTGTTACTTAATTAGCAAGGTTCAGAACAATTAGATTTCTACTGCTAGATGTAACATAGGTACCATTTGTCTAACATGATTTATTTGTGTTATGTAAACTATGATAGAAATGTGAGGTACTTCATTTAATAAGATAGTTACAACTTCTTTCACAAACAGCAGGTAAGGGGCAGCTGTGGCTCAGTGAGGTTGTGGGTTTGAAAACAGCTTCCCCTGCCACATGTCAAAGTGTTGAAGGGTAAGACACTGAACCCCATGATGCCCACTGCTGTCTGTAGCAGTGCAAATGTGTCAATGCTAGTTTAGTTTCATTAGATCACAGGACATGTCTTTATAGAGACATGTCCTGTGATGTTAAAATAAATGGGTCCTTATATCCATAAATAAAATGCTGACAGGCAACTTTTGTAGTACCTTATTTTGTGCCATGTACGATAAGCGTTATGAATAACACTAAAACACTGGGAAACCAAGTACATGTCAAATAAGGAAATAGAAACACATGATAAGGTTTAAATGTTCAGAACTGGTTGGTAAGCTCTTTCGTATGTAATAATAGCATGTTATTACATTGAATTGTACCTTTATTTATTCTGTTTAATAATTGCAATAATAGTTTTAATTAGCACAAAACTGGCAATGATTTCTAAACTCTACAATTTAATTTAATCCAGTTAAGTGAATTTATAAAGCACCAAATCACAGCAACTGTCAGCTGAAAGAAGTTTATAAGATAAATCTAATTTATTTCCAATTATTCATAATCTAATTTGGTTAAAATTAATTTAAAATGAAATCTGTTCATTTTAATACAATTCCATCATATAGTCAGATTCACATCCAGTTATAGACTGATTCAATCATAATCATGATACACTGCAGTCAAATTGTGTTGATCACATAATTTCAAATGGTATAAGGTTATCCAAGACATCCCAGCTCAATGCAACAAGTTGTAGATTTTGCAGCAATCCTGAGCGAGCATGAAGCAACAGTGAAAAGGAACAACTTCGGCTCGGTATAATAGCCCATTTGCTGTAGCTGGCTGGGGATTGAGAGGACAGGAGGGAAAAAAAGCAAAACATAGTAGCGGGTCCAGAAGTACCTTTAATGAAAAGAAAAACCAAGGATTCACAGAGCTAATGAGGAAGTTCCATTAATGGGTTTTTCTTGGAGAAAAACATATCTAAACCCTAAAACCCCTGTCGTATTACAGTATTTATGGAGAAGAAACACAAATATAGTCCACAAAGTTACTGGCAGCAATAACTACTTTAGTAGCTTCTTCTGGAAAGAAGATACAGCAAAACACAGAATAAATGGGACCAGTGCATTTTCAATGAAAACAAAACAATTTACAAAAGCTGATTAGCCGGTGGCTCCCGCCAATATTAAGAAGCCAAACACAGAAATATTGGACAAGGCATACCTTCCATGGAAGGAAAAAGAGAATTCAAAGTTAGTTGCATTATTGTTGTAAATAATGCAAAATGGAGAGTAAGGGAAGAAAATACAGAGCAGATAAAAAGCATTTGCCCTCTTAAAGACTTCAGCTATTTTTCATCTTTTGATCAACTTTAACTAAGCAAAATTTGTGGAAAGCTGAGATTCCACTAGCCACTCCCAGGCCTGAATATTGTCAGATTTGTAGAATTAACAAATCACTTATGAACCTTTCTAACAATTTGAAGTAGACTAAATAATCCCATAAAGCAACACGTCAAGAGCAAAAGAAAAGGTTAAAAGCAAAAAAATTATTTCTATCAGTTTGGAAAAGTGCAATAAAATAGTTATTTCTAATGCTCTAGTACTTTAGTGAGAGCCACTATTCACAAATGAAGAAAACACAGAACAGTGGTACACCTTTAAAGGCATGGCTGGCATAACAAATTTGATTTCAGGAACATATCAGTGACTCAACCAGCACATCACAAAAGAGCTTAGAGCAACATCTATCTAACGAACTGCAGGCCTTACTTGTCTCAGTTAAGGTCAATATTCATGATTCAACAATAAGAAAGAGACGGCACAAAAATAACCTCATTGGAAGGTTCCAGAGTGAAAACCACAGCTGATCAAAAAGAACACAAAGCCCTGCCTCAAAATCCCCCCCCCCCCCCAAAAAAAAAAAAAACAATTTTCATGATATCTAAGACATTTGGAAAAAAAAGTCTGTGGACTGACAAGACAATCCCGATCTGAAACATTTTGGTGAGATAACAGCAAAAACATAGAAAACCTGTAAAGGGGGCAAATACTTATTCACAGCACTGTGGTAAAGTGAGGAAAAAGGGTCACTATATCTCTCAGTAGATTAAGCCTTCTGCAGCATAACCACAGAGACAGTAACATTTAAGATATATCAAAAGTGAATGTTTAAGCCTAATTTAAAACTAAGCATGTTTCTACTGTCAATGGTATTAGATAAACTTTTTTCCTATAAATACCTCTAAAAAGAAGTGCATATGCATAAAAAGAAGCATAATCAGACACATGGTTTAGTTTTGTTCAGAGTCTATGTGAAAAGGCCTTCTGACCTAATAATTTCAACAATGAAGATTTTGTCCATTACAATATTTACATTTTTATTTCAGTAATTTGTGTTTCATAATGTTTTTGACATTTGTTTTTCCTACTGTGGAAATGTATTAACCAATGTATTCGGAACAAGGAACTGTTCCCTTTACATTCGTTCCAAATGTTTGAAGAAAAACATGCTTTAACCATCAGAAAATAAGATGTGTGCCATCTCCATCTTTTTCAGGTTTCCTTTTATCCATGCAGAGAATCAGTAAATATAGAGGGAAAAAAAATTCACAGGGAAAAAAACAGACAATAGTGTTCTATTAAATACATCAGATGAAGAATGAACAGTGCTTTTTAACCAACAATGCCATAAAATACATCATACCTTATAATCACATATAATGAACTGGTTAAATTAGCATTTTAAATATATAATCACCCTTAAAATGGTAATACTGGGATTTATTTAGTGATCAAAAAATTGTTGAAGACAAGATCATATTAACCAAAAGTACTATTTCTTTTTGCCATTTCTCTGGTAGGTGTTGTCAAACCACTGTAAAATAATGAAGAGAGCTCTGCTAGATTACTTTCTTTTAAGACGTTCTTCCCCCACAAAGATAAAACACACACAGGCTCAAGGTGATTATTTTTTCCCTTCCCGGATGAGACTTTAAGAGCTATGAGCTACTACCGAGCACAATGTGATTTAACTTTATAACGATAAGGTTGCTTCTTCTGAAGATCTGGAATCCTGCACATCTCACCCACTTTCAGGTTCATAACAAGCTTTTGAAATTCAACACAGCCTGCTGTTCATACTGTTTTTTTCTAAATTAGTAATTCAGCCTTCCCTGATCTTGTGCTTGAGTTATGCATCACGTCAAGGCAGAATGAATAAAGCAAAAAAACAAAAACAGAAAACCTAAAACATTCATATATCTCAACTCTGGTTTGAACTGAACCCTTTTTTTTATTAAAACAGTGTAAATAGTTTGTTAATGTTCTTACTGTGTTGTCAGCTTTGAACAGGAACTAATTTAGGAGTAAATTACCTCATCATTGAGACAAAAATACTGCCTTTCAGTCTACATTTCTCTACAAAGGAAACGTTCAGTCATAAAAGAAAACATATACACATGTCATGCCCATTGGTGATGATATGGCAGTTACAATGACATTGTGAATGTGTACGATGATGAACATGTTTCACTGTTAAATTGTGGTGTGTTTTTTTTTTGGCATAACAAAGAAACATTGTTCCCTTCTGCTGAATGAAAGACAACAGACAAGATCAAGCTTGGGAAACCCATCCATCCATTATCTGTACCCGTCCATCCCATGCCGGGTTGCGGGGGGGGAACTGGTGCCTATCTCCAGCAGTCACGGGGCGAGAGGCGGGGTACACCCTGGACAGGTCGCCAGTCCATCGCAGGGCTTGGGAAACCATTTCTGTAAATGTGATTGCAAAGGTTCTCCAGTAGATGGCGGCAGGGCTCTGTTTAAAGTAAATGAGCACAGCTGGGTGTTTGCTTAAAAAAACTAACCAGGCTGTGCGAAAATTAAAAATTAAACGTGATAAAGATTGAGATCGTATCTAACTGTCCGATTAATACAGAGATGCAGATAATAAACAAATTTTCTTAATAATTTGATAACCATTATTCTAAAGCTCTCACTTATTTTCTTAAGGTTTTGAAGTGAAAAAACAACAACTGAGAAGGCTGTATGATAATCACATCATTTTTAAAAAAATCAAACCAATCACTCTTTATGCCATCTGAATGGTGGAACTATTTGTTATAGAAAGCAAGATAGGTGAAATGATACAGCGTGCTTCACAATATTGTTGCCCAAGCAAAGATGTGCACCTTAATAAAAACGAATCTTTTGTAGCTGTAGCATGATCTTACAATAAAAAAGTTTTGAGGACTTTTTCAGTGTAGAAAAAAAGTTATTTAAAGAAGTTTTTATTTTAACCTTATAACTCCAAATATTTTGTATAGAAGTATTTCTCGTACCTCAACCTCTCTACCAAAATTAGCAGTATAAGTACAGGGCAGCCCAAGAATGGCTAAGTTTTGGCCCTCTAGAAAATGGATCTGATGCAGATGGACACTGTATTTTTTCAGAAGGTGATTTTCAATGACAAATTAATATCTTCTTAAACTGAATACTTTAAATACAACACAAATGTTTTTTTCTTTTATTAGCTATGTGTTTTTTTTTCATTTTAATATCATAGTAAGTAGGGCCAAAAAATTCCAGTGACTTTATTTTTCAAAAACAGATAATCAAACTTGACTAAATACCACAAGGGTTTTTGAAAAGTGATAATTTTTGTTGCTAGAAATAAAATATATTTGTTTTCTAGACAAACAAAATAGAAGACATTTGACTCAAAAGGACAGGAACTGTCCACTTGTTTTTATTACGGCAAATGTCTGAGATATTTTCTCTAGGCCTGCAATGATGTGCTCTTTTCCATTTTGTTTTCTGACAATATTATGTGTTTAATTTATAGCTGAGCAGGTGAAATGATAAAAAAAAATCACAATTAACTGATTTTGAAATGAGAAAATAGCTGATATTAAAGTTAGTTTTACTTTGTTAAAAACATCCAATAATCAGTTTAAGATTTTAAATCACAATTGTCTGACAGTTATTCCTCATGTCAAGCTTTAAGCGATTTAACAAAAATTACAAGTCGCTCTAATATTGAAACAGAATTCATGTAAAAAATGCACCTGGAGCATTTTTATGTATACTGCACCCGCTTTAAATAGAAAAGACTCCTTAGAAACTTTTATTTTGTCATTTGTGGATTCTTGTTTTCGTGGGGTATGAATATGATACAAAACTCAGGTCCATGTCTCTGAGCCACTCCTCCAAATAGGATAGGCAAGATAAGATGATACTACAGTAAGGTAGATGTATGCCGATCTTCATAAGTCAGAAAATGGCTATGAGACAATAACTCTTCTCAAAAAGTTGCTCATATATCCAATTAGAGCAATGATTATAAAGTTTAAAACAACTGGAACTTATAGAAAGAAGAAAATCTGATAGAAAAGAGGTCTAAAGAAGCATTCGAAGTTCACTGTAAACTGCAGCAAAAAAAAATGTTTGTTAGGGTCAATTTATTTTAAGGGTTTCATTTAAGGGAAACAAATAATTGTGGATAGTGCTGTAGATGCTATATTTGCTGATTAACAGACCAGTACATAAATCTATTGCTATGCAAAAACAACACTGAGTAAGCACCTAACTTGTATGTAGATAGAGAGTAACCAATAAAATGAACATTATGTGCAAATATTTAAAGATGATAAATAATTAAAGCTATAAACTGGGTAATTCTGAACTATAAACTCATGTTTCTGTTTTTAATTATATAATAAGCTGTGTTTACATTCACAGAGAAAAATCTATCCATCCATTATCTGTATCCGTCCATCCTCTGCAGGGTTGCCGGGAGGCTGGTGCCTATCTCCAACAGTCACGGGGCAAGAGGCGGGGTACACCCTGGACAGGCCGCCAGTCCATCACCGGGCAACACACAGACATACAGGACAAACAGACATACAGGACAAACAACCATACACGCACAATCATACCTAATGGCAATTTTGGAGAGACCAATTCATCTAACAGTCATGTTTTGGACTGTGGGAGGAAGCTAGAGTACCTGGAGAGAACCCACGCATGCACAGGGAGAACATGCAAACTTGGGTCTTTCTGCTGCAAGGCAACAGTGCTACCAACTGCGCCACAGTGCAGCCCTCAGAAAAAAGATTTATTTTTAAAAAAGCATTAAAATGGGCTGTCACAGACAAAGAAATCAATATACTTTGTGACAAATTTTATGTCAAACATGCTGCACTATATAAAACACAACCAAAATCAATAAATATAACATTTTATTTAACAATATACTCATTAAGTGGCAAATCAAAAGAAATGATTAAGCCCTACAAAAAAATCTTGTGAAGTTAGCTCACAAAGCACAACAACATAAAGTAAGGTATATATACTTACAGCACCATCTCTGGCTCCTTAGTCTGATTTTCACATCATTAAGCTGGTAGCTTTTATTACTATAAAGCTTTAAGTTGTAACTGTCATGATACGAAGCAGGTAGGACCCAAATGCAGAAATACTTGAAGTTTAAAGAGTTTAATTAGCGGAATGAACAGGGAACACTTACAGAAAACAATGTCACATGACTGGGGAAAAAGACGGAGAAACCACTGAGGTGTGACTGAACATGAGCTGCTTAAATACTGAGGGTGATTGATTAGTGACAAACGAACTAGAGTGAAGCTTAATCGGGGTAATCAGATGCAGGTAGGTGAGTGAGCAGACTGGGTAGGAGGCAGAATGGCAGGGATATGATAACAGAATAGATAAGGAAAACAAAGGTGTAAGCATAAAATAGAAAAGAAGATCAGACAGAAAATAATCATAAATCCATAAGGTAAAACTAACACAGAGGAACTAAGAGTAACAGTAACTCAGAATAATGAAATGTAAGCAAGTAAATAAAAATAAAGAAGCACAAGAGAAATTCAAAGTAAAAGCACTAATGGACATAACATGAAGGAGAAGAGGAAAACAGAACAGAAGGAAAATATAAGTATAAATACTAGGTAGAAAACACTAAAATTAGAGGATAATAATCCTAATGAGAGAAATAAAGTAAAACAGAACTAGCACAGAGGAAAATTATGAGATAAGAATATAAGATAAATGATTAATAACAAGATCAAAACAACCCAAAAGCAATTAAACAAAAGTATAAATATTTAACGATCATAACAGTAACAGTCCTCTTCTTTTGAAGGTTTTTGCTAGTGTCCAGCTGTGGACCCTAGATGTCAAAAAAATGCAGGACTCTCCAGTACGAATCAACCTTCATGGCAACAAAGAAGATGGTGAAGCAGGTGACCAGCACTAAATATTCAGACATGGGCAGAACCTGTGCAGCAATTGCAGTTTTTAATCATGGCTGCTGCTGGCCTCTATAGATGCAACCTCTATGGTGTTATCTATTTCTTAGGATTCTGCTTCCAATGAGCCAAGCTTTCTCGAACCAGCATACAGTTGCCTTGAATAATATTATTGCAGGTTTTCTGAGGGTTTTTTTTGGCTTATTCTCTGGACTTTGACTGCATCCCCCCATAAAGTGCAACTCACCCCCAAATCAACTTTTTTTTGCTGATAAACTGTATAAATGAGTGTCTAATAGTGCTATCTACATGTCTGGTCAATATTTTTTGTAACTTACTACATTCTAGTAAAAATATTCATTTTTTACGAAAAACCGTTAGTGGAGTGCCCTCTTCAGGTTAAAACATTACACTGCACTTGAATTTGAATCGGACATCGCTACTGGCTCTGCTTGTGTTTCTGACATCAGTGGGTGGTAACTGACGTCAGCCTTCCTGCCGCTGTGGAGTATAAAACAAGCCCAGTCAAGGCCATGCCTCTGGCGAGTGTATACAGTGTTTATCAGGTAGTGATTTGTTAGCTTAGCATTTAATTAGATTCTTTAGCATAGCCTTTCCTGCTGACATCTGTGCATTACCTATGACAAAGGGATGAAATGATATCAGAAAATGGATAATGAAATCAGGGCTTACCCCTCCTTTCCACCGGACGCGTAAGCAGCACGTCATACGCAGCTGATAGTCACCACTGTAGTCAATAGAACCCTTTCGACCAAAGGCGAAAGCAGCACAAGTCTGCCGTGTCTCAGGAGCGTCATGTCGTAGCACTTTTCTAAATATACGCGGCAGTCCTATTTTCTACGCAGTACGCCTCTGAAACACTTAAATTTCTACATTTTGGATTGGAAAAACAGGAAATATAACGGCTCGGCACCGGAAATGTTCAAAATAAAAGAAACGTGCTGCTTTGCAGTTGCGTTACTTAAAAAAAGGTCACTACATGTGCAACCCAGTGAGAAGTCAGTACCTCGCGGGAGGGTCTCATTTGTGTGTCATCACACAAATGAGTGATTTTGGATATTCCCTGACATAACATAAACTTATTGGCGAATATAAAACGGACATAACATAAAGGAGGAGCCATGTTGTTGTCTTTTCCTGGTTATTGTTGTCATTCCACAAGTTCATTATCCTTTCAATCTCATATCAATAACATTACTCGGTCTGCCTACTTTCACCAACGTAACATTAATCGCCTTCGACCCTCCCTCACTGTCCACTCCACTTCCATCCTGGTTCACAGTCTGGTCACTTCACGTCTTGATTATTATAATGCACTCCTCTCTGGTCTCCCCAATAAAACTGTCAAAAAACTTCAACTAATCCAGCACTCCGCTGCCAGGATCATCACCAGGACTCCATCCTTCCACCACATCACTCCCGTTCTCCAACAGTTACACTGTCTCCCTGTATCCTTCAGGATCACCTTCAAACTACTCCTTTACACTTTTAAAGCCATTCATAACCTGGCTCCCTCTTACCTTACTGATCTACTTCACGTCCATACTCCTCACTCTCTCCGGTCCTCTTCCTCCCTCCAGCTTTCCGTCCCTCCGGCCGGCCTGATCACTATGGGGAGCCGAGCCTTCAGTCGCTCGGCTCCTAGGCTTTGGAATACTCTACCACCTGACCTCTATAACGTCCACTCTCTTTCACTTTTTAAAACCAGACTCAAAACCTTTCTGTTCAGGTCAGCTTTCCCTAACCACTATACCCTGTCATCCGTCTGTTGATTTTATTGTTTTATTGTTATATTTTTGTGTTTTGTTGTGCTTTTATATGTAATTTTAATGTACAGTGTCCTTGAGTTTCTTGAAAGGCGCTTTTAAATAAAATGCATTATTATTATTATAGACGTTTATATATGTCTATGGTTGTTGTGTTTACTGACAAAACCACGCGTGATCTTGCTAATCTCGCGTAATTTCGTGTTCTCTCGATGACAGCTGCTTCCCTGCTGCTATGCGCCTCATACGCACCCGCTGGAAAGGGCCAAGCAGCAGAATACGCAAGTGAAACGTGCTGCTCCTGTAACGCGCCGCTTACGCGTCCGGTGGAAAGGAGAGGTTAGAGTTATATTTTTAGTGCACATTGATTTATACCGTGGGCACCTCTTTGCAATATACATTATCTGTTGCAGACTATGAGGTACAGTGGCCGCAGGTGCACCTGTTGAGCCAGAGTCACAAGATATTACTCGAGATAATCTAAATTTACCTATGGCTAACAACAATGTACCACTCAGAGACGGGCCCCATTCTATGGCGCTGCAGGCTCGGCACCTGTTGGCCCGGGCAATTCACGAGCCATCGGCTCGAAACGATACGGCTCAGGGGCTTCCTCCCTTTCCTCTCTTTCCTCTGGTGAAGGAGGTGGGGAGAAATCCTCAACTTCAAAATTGTCTCCCTCTGAGGCAATGGATCTCACGTTGTGTGCCGCACATAGGTGCACATGCAGCTGTAGGTGGGGGAGGGCTGGGCGTGGTCTGTGCTGTGATTGACATGTTGACAGCCGAGCTGCGGCACCTATGGTATGTGCGGCACACAGACAGCCAGAAAGATAGAGCGCAATAGCGATGTGAGCTCCATTGCCTCAGAGGGAGGTAATTTTGAAGTTGAGGATTTCTCTCCACCTCCTTCACCAGAGGAAAGGGAGGGAGGTTTTATGGAGGACGCGAGCGGCCCTGAGCCGTATCATTTCGAGCCGATGGCTGGTGAGCTGCTCGGGGCAA
The DNA here is from genome assembly GCA_963556495.2 of Valencia hispanica. NCBI lineage: Eukaryota > Metazoa > Chordata > Actinopteri > Cyprinodontiformes > Valenciidae > Valencia > Valencia hispanica. The sequence goes on from OY747706.1 coordinate 17,043,660, forward strand.
CGGGTGCCCAGCCTGCAGCGGCATCGCTGCATATAATGGGGCCCATCTTTGAGTGGTACATTAGCCAAAGCTAAATTTAGATCACTCGAGTAATATTGTGTGACTCTGCCTCAACAGGTGCACCTGCGGCCACTGTTGTCTGCAACAGAAAATGTATGTTGCAAAGAGGTGCCCAAGATATAAATCAAAGTGCACTAAAAATAACTAAGCCCTGATTTCATTATCCATTTACTGATATCAGTTCATCCCTTTGTCATAGGTAATGCACAGATGAGGAAAGGCTATGCTAAAGAATGTAACTAAATGCTAAGTTAACAAATCACTAACCTGATTAACACTGTAAACAAGGTGTTGCCTAGACTGGGCTTGTTTTATACTCCACAGCAGCAGGAAGGCTGACGTCAGTTACCACCCGCTGACGTCAGAAACACAAGCTGAGCCAGTAGCGATGCCTGATTAAAACTCAAGTGCCGTGTAACGTTTTAACCTGAAGAGGGCACTCCACTAACGGTTTTTGGTAAAAAATGAATGTTTTTACTAAAATGTACTAAATTACAAAACATAATGACCCGATATGTAGATAGCACTATTAGACACTCATTTATACAGTTTATCAGCAAAAAAAAGTTGATTTGGGGACAATTGGCTTCAGCTGTTCCATGGCCAGGTGTGTGATATTCCCTCATTATCCCAATTACAATGTGCAGATAACAGGTCCAGAGTTCATTTCAAGTGTGTTATTTGCATTTGTAATCTGTTGCTGTCAACTCTCAAGATGGGATCCAAAGAGCTGTCACTATCAGTGAAGCAAGCCATCATTAGGCTGAAAAAACAAAATAAACCCATCTAAGACATAGCAAAAACATTAGATGTGGCCAAAACAACTGTTTGGAACATTCTTAAAAAGAAGGAACGCACCGGTGAGCTCAGCAACACCAAAAGACCTGGAAGACCATGGAAAACAACTGTAGTGGATGACTGAAGAATTCATTCCCTGGTGAAGAAAAGACCCTTCACAACAGTTGGCCAGATCAAGAACACTCTCCAGGAGGCAGGTGTATGCGTGTCAAAGTCAACAATCAAGAGAATACTTCACCAGAGTGAATACAGAGGGTTCACCACAAGATGTAAACCATTGGTGAGCCTCAAAAACAGGAACGCCAGATTAGAGTTTGCCAAACGTCATCGCCTTCAGAGTTCTGGAACAACATAATGTGGACAGATGAGACCAAGATCAACTTATACCAGAGTGATGGGAAGAGAAGAGTATGTAGAAAGAAAGCAACTGCTCATGATCCTAAGCATACCACCTCATCAGTGAAATATGGTGGTGGTAGTTTCATGGGCATGTATTGCTGCCAATGGAACTGGTTCTCTTGTATTTATTGATGATATGACTGCTGACAAAAGCAGCAGGATAAATTCTAAAGTGTTTCGGGCAATACTATCTGCTCATATTTAGTCAAATGCTTTCAAATTCATTGGACGGCGCTTTACAGTGCAGATGGACAATTACCCAAAACTACAGCAAAAGCAACCAAAGAGTTTTTTGCGGCAAATAAGTGGAATGTTATGCAATGGCCAAGGAAATCACCTGACCTGAATCTGATTGAGAATGCATTTCACTTGCTGAAGACCAAACTGAAGCTAAAATGCCCCAAGAACATTTCGGAACTGAAGACAGTTACAGTAGAGGCCTGGCAGAGCATCACCTAGGATGAAACCCAGCATCGGGTGACGTCTATGCGTTCCAGACTTCAGGCTGTAATTGACTGCAAAGGATTTCCAACCAAGTATTAAACAGTGAAAGTTTGATTAATGATTATTATTCTATCACATTAGTTTTGGTCCCTTAACAAGTGGGAGGCACATATGCAAACTGTTGTAAACACCATTCACCTGATTTGGATGTAAATACCCTCAAATTGAAGCTGACAGTCTGCAGTTATAGCACATCATGTTTGTTTCATTTCAAATCCATTGAGGTGGTGTATAGAGACAAAATTGTTAGAATTGTGTCGATGTCCCAATATTTATGGATCTGACTGTATATTACTTACTGTAACTATTAGTTTCATATGTTTCTTTTATTGCCATTTTTTTCACCAGTATCTCATACTTGAATTTTTGTAAATATGACGTTTATTTGTATTGATTTTGTGTTTACCATACCAGGATTTGCACATGGCAATAATGTTGTCAGTCTGATGACATTGCGTTTAAATATTACATCAAATATTACAGTTAAATAGTCACTCAGTACAGTAGCCTTTTATTCAAATACTTTTTTACTCTTACTTCAGTCATTTCTTTAGTAGCTACCTTTTACTTTTACTTGAGTAGAAATATGCTGACTGCTACTCTTACTTGAGTACAATTTTTGGCTACTCTGCCCACCTCTGATTGTGACTCATACCAGAAAACTTGGAAAATAACCTCTTTCAAAAAAGATCCCACTTTTCTTGCCAGCAGTCTGTCAGAAGGTCCAACTTTGTCTAGTTAAGGACAGCCATCAACTGAAATATTTGCGTACAGCAGATAATCAACTGGAGCATCACCAGTCTACAGGGTCCTCTGCCAAGTCTTTGCTGGGACTTTTTGGTTGTTTCAATTTTCAGAATCTTCTTATGTGATGTAGACAAGTTTTTATGTCTCACATTTCTTTTTCATCTTATTCACTTTCCTCATCACAAATATGCCTTAAAATGCTGGGTACAAGGACAAGGCAGAAGATAAGTGTCTAAAAAACAGCTTTTCTAAAAGCATGAAGACTATTGATCAGGACCACTTTAAAAACACTGCCATGAAGTCTGACTCATTGCAAGGAAAGTATAAAATATTTAGTAGTGGTTAAACTTACCCTACCGATGAGAGATACATGACAGAAATGGTTGAAATTTTAGGTTTTATTTTAGATCATACTGAAATAAGGACCCAAAAATAAAACTTTCATACTTCATATTTTTAACACTATGATAATAAAGATTGAAGGAAACCACAGGAACTAAAGTTGTTCTTTTTACTGCCTCACTTGAAGGGATTAACACAATTAAATTAACATTTTTACAATATAAAACAAATAATGCATCACTCTTACAAAAAATACCCCTTTAAGTTTGAAGTGGAACAGCTTAATGACTTCATCTATTAACAAAAAATAAGACTTTAGTCAGTAAACAGGAGCAATGTAAAGAGAGTTTGCGCTGGTAGGACTGATGTATTTCTGGAGGCTTTACATGAGGCTGAACAGATAAAGAAGGACAGAAGTAAAACATTTTAAGTTCTGGTTTTTCTCAAGGCGCTTCTCTCCATGAAATCTGGCAGTGACTTTGTTAGAAAACTACTGAAGAGAAATGAAAAGACAACATTTTGTGATGCTCCTTGATAAATGATCAGAAAAAAAGAGATTTAGAGATGTTTTAATAGAAGAAATGTATAATTTAATTTACTGTTAGTTAAAGCCTCCTTGGCCCAGAGTTGCTCACAGCAGATCTGCCTGGGGACAGGGACTGTTTGTTAAGACAGCACACATCCGCACATGTGCAGACCAGCACTTCCCATTTCTTCGTTGTTGATTTATTGTTTTTTTGTTCTCAGAAGAGTGAGTGCCTTTAAGCTTCATACAATACATACAATGTCAAATCTTTCTGCTGAGAACTCCCCTACAAACAGAAATGTTTTAGCTGGCCTTTTGTATTTCTGCATTGAATTATGATGTAAATGACTGAGCTGAAATAATTAACAGGTCTCTGTACAGCTATTTCTAGAGGCATCGATCCACGGCAGCTTACTTAACATTTACAAATGGCAGTAGACTCATAACTTTGTAAAGAAATTTTCGTTAAATATTGAGGGCCCTCACTCTGTGGGGGATGTGTGATAAGAGATACTAAATTTGACCTCTTTTACCTTATTAACTCTGGGTGGAGTATGAACAACATTGTTTCAGCAAGTTTATCAATAGTGAAGTTTTCATTTTTGTTTGACAAATTTGAATAAGTCCTGGGTCTATTTTCCACTTGACTGTTTATAAATGTACAGATGTAGAAAAAATCTTTATCTTGTCTGTCACGTTTTAACATCTGTTATTCTTAATTTGTTGTACAATATACAATGAAAATAAACAAATTAATTTAGATTCAGTTTTACTTAGTTGCTAAAGTGCCTAACATTTTAACATTTTTTCACAGCTTTTTGGTTTGTTTTTACAAAATATGTCATGCTTGAGATTATTGAACTGTTTAATTTAAAAATCAAAAACAAACTAAATTTAACAAAAAAATGTTAACACTTCATAGTCATTTTTATATTTTTTCCATTTTTAAATAACCACTTCTTATTTATGTATGAAATCATATTTCATCACTTGCTGCTGTAAGACAAATACCCTTTTGGTGGACTGTAGATCTTTTCTCCAGCAGATGCTGTGTGTTTTGCAAATTCTTTCTAACAAAATATAAATTACAAAATTGTTATAAATTATTTTCTTACGAGTTCATGTTTAGTCATCCAAGTAAGATTGCTACCTAAATATTTGCCCAGCACCAACTGAAGCCCCTTGTAATGAATCTAATTTCCTGTGTTTGGATATTCAGTGGGCATGAATATTATTGTAAGAAAAGTGGTTATTAGGAGCAGTCGTTATATGTTTTCTCTACTGTGAAACCATGCCACTTGCACTGATCAGGCATAGAATTATGACCATTGACAGATGATGTGAACTGATTTAAATGTCTCTTCAGCATAGCTGATGTTAGGGAATGGGTTTTGTTTTGTAACATTTCTCCCTAAAGTGGATGGAGTGTAAGGATTTGAGTAAGGCTAAGAAGGGTCAAATTTGGATAGTTGGCCAACAGCTGATCTCTCCTCGCAGTATTTTATATGAAACAATTGTTGTTGTTTTTCTTTGTTCATGTTCAAACTGTAGAATTTTTCATCTGCTGTGTGTTTGGCTCTCTGACTGGGTTATATATTGCCCTGCCAGCCTAGACAGACAATTGACAATTCCGGTGTAGCGTCATAGTTACGTCACAAATCAAAATGGCGGATAGTGTTGGTGAAAACAAACCATCAGCAGGAGCGGAGGGTTGGGTTTTTCAATAGATTTTAGAGGTTTAAATAAGTAATGTTTTTCGATTACTATGAAAACTTTAATATTGTTGCCCCAAGAATTTATCCTTTCATATCTAATTTCTGTATTTCTTGCATTGTTAAATACAAAATAATAGCAGTAAAAGTAGCCTATACAGTTTACTGTTGCAGAGTCCTGCACTGCTCCGATTTTACCAACCCGCACCTGTTTAGATGATTTTTGAACACGACCCGGTACCCGCAGTTATCTCTAGATCAAATCCCGATCCAACCCGCCGGTTGATTTAAAACCGCCATCGGTCTGTGTCCATCACAGCTACGCGCTACTCTCCATGGTGCTGTCAGCTGAGCTATAGCAATGCTTTGAGTGTTCAGGTCTGAGATTATAATCAGTCAGATGCTCTCATAGTAGTCTAATCTTTTTTTGCTTGATTCAGTTATCTGAATTCTGTGCATAAAGTAGAAAATGTCTGCACGTCTGCACCAAGTTTTCAGGGATGTGAATTGTAATCTGTCAAAATGATGGATGCACTTCAGATTTTTTTGTCACTGTTGTTTGGAATGTTGCACAGCTGATATATTTTCAGCAGAACTGTAGTGAAGTTTCAGAATGGCAAGGGTTGCAAAGGAAATGCGTTTGTTTTGTTTGTTCATTCTTCTTCTGGGGCGAACATATTATTAATTAACAAACCTTTGCCCTTGGCGCTAGCCCATGGCCCATGGTCACATCGTCAATTACTGGCATTTATATTGACAATGGTTGAAGCTAAATGTATTAAGTATTCCGAAATCCAAAATAGTGCTGATTTTATCAACAGTCAAAAGTATTCTTACCACTTAAGTGTTCACTACATAGGACTGCAGTCCTGCATGGCCTCCATTCCAAACCGTTAGGTTTCACTCTCTTGACCGCTTTAACCCTCTTTTTCCATCATACAGGGTCCGTGGGGAAAGTAAAGAAAGATAATTTCCGCTCCAGCAAATCATAGTTGGAGCAACCAACTGCACAACAACTTTTAGGCATGTTATTCGGAGGTTTGTAAGCAAGTCGCTATCAAAAATGACGGTTGTTTTCACCGACAAGGCGCATTCTGGGTAATGTTGGAAAAGCCTGGATGTTCGGAATTGTCAATAAGCATCCAAAAATCTGGGTTGCACCCCGATGCCCGAAAAGACCTCTAGCAGACTCTAGTGAGCAGATCCGATGTTGTGGGTATTCTGGTCAAATGGTAAATGACCATTTACCATTATTTGGCGCATTTTCTGATTAGAGGACTCCAAAGCACTTTACACTACATTCAGGTATTCACCATGGTATTCACCCATTCACGTGCTGATGGTGTCTAACTATATTGTAGCCACAGCTGCCCTGAGACCAAGGGTCAAACTCTGCTTCTCAGACTTGAAGCCATCCCAGAAGTAACAAAAATCGCAGTTCACCCCTCATCCGCTGGGGCCTGGTTGCAGAAATGAGCAAGTTCCCATTGAGTCCATTATTAAGAAGGGCAACTTCACAGTAGAAATAAACATGTTTACAGTCTGGTTCAAAAAAACATTTTCAGTTTAAAAGGTCAGGTTTACCGTCATGACAACTTTGAAGGGGGGGGAATTTTTTTCTAACTCATCTGTTTAGACATAATTTAATATTGAAATTATGAATAATTAAGGGCGTGTCATTTTGATTGACACGTCTCGGATGAGCCGTCAGTGCTAAGGCTGGTGGCTAACAGTGGCTAGCAGCTTGCCGCCATAGACTGCTTACCCCCCTGCTTGCTCCGGGGAAGGCCTTCAGTCTGGGACTCACGTTAAGACTTTGGCCATTTCCTTTCTCTGAACTTGAACATCAGTTGCATCCTCAAACTTTATTAGTGTTTAGATATGAATTGTGCACTTATTGGACAAAGATGGCTTGCTGTGGTACTGATTGCACTAACAGATCGTCCAAGAAGTCTGTGCTCCATTTTTTTCGATAAGTAAAATAATATTTCTGTACGTTAATTTGTTGGTGCAGCTCCTGCTAGCTGAGCTCGTTAATTAGCGAAGTAGCTAGTTACGCATGCTGGGAAACTACAAACTGAACAGGTTAAGATGTGCATTTAAGATAAGGCTGCTTGGTCGAACATGGGTTGAAATGATCACATTTCTTATTTACTTTACATGTTGATTTATTCCAATTCACATAGTTTTAGTAAAAGCTATGGACAAATGGGGCTTCATGATTTTATTTGACAAAATTTATGTAATTGTGCTCATTTCACCGTCAAAATAATGTGTTGATCACTTCGCTATATATACATATATATATATATATATATATATATATATATATATATATATATATATATATATATATATGTTTTAAACACGAAGCAGGCAGACACACGGGTGTGCGTGTGTGTGTGGGTGTGTTTGAATTTAGCAAAACTATTTATTCTAATGAGCCATTTTTATCTAAACCTATTACAATGTAAAGTAGCAGTTTAGTTATTCATAATTCAAGTTTCCACTCTTGGAATGAATAGAATGACAGAGGCAACTTATTTTTTACAGAGGCAACTTTTTCTTATTAAGGTACTAGAATTAATTTGTATTACAGCCCATGCAAAATGCATGTTATCTGCTATTACCACAGACCTTGATATTAGTTCATGGAGCCATGTTAGGTCTGAAAAGCATCCAATATATAATTTTATTTTCAAATGTGGCTATAATTATTTTTTGTGAAATTTTATTGCACACTCTTAATAACAACATAATTAGAGATAAATAATCAAATATGAAAGAGACCAAGAAAGTCATTGTATTAAACCAACTCTCATTATTCCGGAATTGCGCCGCTCAAGGTGGCAGCATGTTGGAGTAGCTCTGTTACTTTGGTTCATATTTTTTTTTTTTTTAAACATTAATTCTTCCATTTTTGGTAGAAACATTGTTTTTGTGGACAACTGTTCTCTCTGGTTTTGAATACTGTGCAGCTGGAAGGATTTTTGCTGATAATTTTTATTTTTGGACATTTGTTATGATGCATAACCATGGCAACAAGGTGGTTTACAACTGGCAGCAGCTGATTAACATCACAAAAGCTCAAATAATACCTCAACTACAGCCACAAAACCCTGATGAGTTGAAAAGAAGACGCCATAGATCCAGAGCATCCTCTACATCAGACAACTACAGAGCGTCTTCAGTCAGAGGCTTCTTCAGATCTGCAGACTGCTACAAGAGATCATCCCTACCCACAGCCATCAGCATCTACAACAAATCTTTGAAGGAACTTGCATAATGAGTTACAACAACATTTAATTTCCCTTTGGGATTAATAAAGTAATTTTGAATTTGAATTTGAATTGAATTAGGTGGAAGAATAGTTACAGACAGTTCCACTGCTGCCTGTGAAGGTCTCCTCTTGGATAGGTAGATGTTGCTCGCTCCCCTCTTGGTTTTATTTATTTTTTTTTTTTATAAAAGTAACATTTTCAGTAATATTCTGTCAAAAGACCATAAAAGTAATTTTTATTTAGTATTTTTGTTTTGTTGAACTCATGTGTTTGTCCAGAAACAAAAGTCCCCTCTTGGCAGAATTAACCGACAGTCCCCAGTTGGTAAGGTAAGCGTATATATATGTGTGTGTGTGTGTGCGTCTGTATATGTACCAATATATGTATTTCAATGGTTTTAACATGTAAAGTAGATAAGAAATGTGATCATTTCAACCCATTGTCAACCAGGCAGCCTTATCTTAGAGACACTTTTTTTTTTTAAATGACCTTTTACTAACTCCAGATATATTTCATATTTTGCTGTCAGAGGTTGCTTTTACTTTTTTTAAAATTCCAGAGTTGTCAGTTAAGGCATTAACCATTTCTGATATGCTGAAATAATTTTGCCCACATTCATTTTTGTTCTTTTATACATACATAACAAGTGTTATGTCGGTGTGGTCATTTGTTTACAGCACGTTTGTCTTGTTGTGGTGAGTTGGTTTCCAACTAAGACGGGCAATGTTGAAATTTTAACAGTTTTTAATATACAATGATTTTTTTCCTCACAGATTTCATCAATCACCTAAAACTACAGGAAGATCGTAAGGATAAGTACTTAACAATATATGCACATCAACTTTAATGCCACTTCGTTCATATCCTTAGGTGCTGTCCCTGCTTTTAGTTTCTGTTTTGATTAAATAAACAACAACAAATAAATAATAACAAAAAAACTAATCAAATGGAAAAAAGTCATTGTTTTCTAGCCGCATAAGACGTATAATTAGTGTGAATGCTGTAGGCATTCACAGTCTTGAGATCATCTTACCTTCTTCTGGTTGCTTCCATACGTTTTTTGAACTTCATCTACTTCTGCATACTTTGTGCTCTTTTAACCATTCAACTTTTCAATTATTCAGCTTATTCTGCTCTTTCCGGCTATATCTTTTGCTATTCATAACCTTTATACTTTTTATAATATTCAACTTTTTATTCTTTTTTTGCTCCCATTGAAATGAATGGAAAACCTCAACAATTCCGCTAAATCTCAACTGTTTTGCAAAACTAACTACTTCCATATACTTCCACTTAGACACACCATTCAAATCTTAAAATGTAGTCAAACTCTTCAGCTATTACTGAATGTCTCGGCTTCTTCCTAACTTGTACCATTTTCATACAATTCTTCCTCAAGTTTCTGCTCCCGAAATGGTCCGATTTCTGAAAATACATGCGTTGCTATGGTCGCTAGGCAGTTAAGCTAGAGTGGCCCACTCTAGCAAAATTACACTTTTCCACTTTCCTCATTTTCCACGAACAACTTCCGCTCACTCGCTCATATTTCACTCTTTCTGCACATATTATATATCAAAACGTAGGTTATCAATTTTTGCTTCAGGAAATGTTACCAAAATTTATGTGACAGTTACATTTTTTTGGCAAATCGACCCGAAGCAAAGTGCCCGCACCCAGGAGGGACCATTGGAATGCATTGGGACTGAGCAAAAATTCAGAGAACAGCTGGATTCTGACTCATATTCGTAAAGTGATATCTCATAAACGATGCAACGTAGAAACATGAGCTATGTGCCAATATAACTTCAGACCTTCCTGACGCTCATGATTCAACAATTTTTTTGATACCTGTTACTGTTTCTCCATAAGTTTTGTTTGTTCGAGTGTAACAAATCTGCTCTTCGCTAAAACGGCTCAGATTCAAAAATGCCAAAATCATGCTCATTTTTACAAAATCACTGCTCCTAGACAGCTTGAGGTACACACATGAAACGAACCATGATTCTTCATCAAAGCCTGCTGATACTCACAGTGAAAGAATAATTTTGATAGGCCTTATATTTTCCGAGTAAGAGGATGTAGTTCGGGACCAAGGAAGGACAGATGAATGTTTCCATCAAATTTATCAACATATTCAATGTCATTTTACGGCTGTAATATTATATTTTCAACAAATTGAGTGGATTGAGAGCGTTCCCCTATCTGTTCAGATAAAAACGGTACATTGGTGACGTCGATACGCCTTACGGTTCTTAAGTTATTAAGAGTAGTTCGGAAGGTGCGTTACCTGTTAAAACGGCTGAGAAATTAGGAGACATAAGTGAGGTGCTCCACTTAGACTGTCTCCCCCAGTCACAGCCTGCGTATGATTGGTAAAAAAATGGCAGGCCTTTACATGCCTTTAGGTGGAGCTCCCTCTTGTGGTTGAAAAGAGAATTACTATACATTATGGCCTCCACTGTAAAACTGACGTTTCAGGGTTATTGTAAGACATCTCAAACAACTTGTAGATTTAATACAAATCAGTTCACCAGTACTTTTGATTACTCTGTAAAATATGATGATCAATACAGTCTCATGGGTACTAGGCAGGCAACAGCGGCCATTTTACTGTTCGAACACCTGGAAAACAGTGATTACTTTTTAAGGGCAATTACACAGACTTGTATGTTTAGGGGATTGTAGGCATTATACATGGAGTAAGATATTGTTAGCTAACTTGCTATTGTTATCCATTATACTAACACTAGCATTTAAGCTAACATTAGCATTTTAGCTAATTTTGACTTAATAGCTAAAGTTAACATACAGAATGGATTGAGATACAGTTAACCAACATGTTAGTGTTTGACAACATGCTATCTGTGGCATGTTAGCTAACATTAGCGTTTTAGGTAATTTTGACTTAATAGCTAAAGTTAACAAACTGAATGGATTAGGATAAAGTTAACCAACATGTTAGTGTTTGCCAACATGCTATCTGTGGCATTTTAGCTAACATTAGCATTTTAGCTAACATTAGCTATTATTTGGTTTTTGGGTTGATTTGAACAAAATGAATGAGTTAAGTTATTGTTAACCAATGTATTAATGGTTGCCAACATACTACAAATAGCTTTTTTGCTAACCATAGCATTTTAGCTCATTCAAACTAACAATGGGATTTTAGATAATCATTTAATTATTTAGAATATTTTAACACACTGAAAGGATTAAGGTTATGGTAACGAACATGATGCTGTTTGCCAACATGCTACCACTAGGATTTAAGCTAACACTAGTATAGCCGTTAGTATCAAAAATTAAGCTAATTCAGTTAATTTTAGCTAACACTTCCCTTTAAGCATATTTTTATTATACTGAATGGATTGAATTATTGTTAACCAACATGTTTGTGTTTGTCAACATGCTACCACTCGCATTTTAGCTAACATTAGCATGTTAGATAATTTTCAATAATATTGGAGTTGTGGGTTGTTGTCAATTTACTGAATATCATGAGTCTTCTTTTAACCAACATAATTGTGTTTCCCAACATGCTACTACTAGCGTTTTGGGTAATATTTGGAATTTAGCTGATAAGTCTTCTTTTAACCAACATAGTTGTCTTTCCCAACATGCTACTACTAGCGTTTTGGGTAATAATTGGAATTTAGCTGATTTTAGGTAACACTGGCATTTTAGCTAATTGTGAGTTTTTCTATGCAGTAGGGTTGGTAGACTACTTTTCTTTTTTCTGCGGATTCTGTGCAATACACTTCAGCAAGTCTTCTACAGCTGACTTCAAATACTTCAGGTACTAGGCAGGCAACAGTGGCCATTTTACTGTTCCAACACTTGGAAAACAGTGATTACTTTTAAATGGCAGTTACACATACTTGTGTGTTTAGGCAATCTAAGGCATTATAAATGAACTAAGATATTGTTAGCTAACTTACTATTGTTATCCATTATACTAACACTAGCATTTAAGGTAATATTATCATTTGAGCTAATTTTGACTTAATAGCTAAAGTTAACCTACTGAATTGATTGAGATTCAGTTAACCAACATGTTAGTGTTTGACAACATGCTATCTGTGGCATGTTAGCTAACATTAGCATTTTGGCTAACATTAGCGTTTTAGGTAATTTTGACTAAATAGCTAAAGTTAACAAACTGAATGGATTAAGATAAAGTTAACCAACATGTTAGTGATTGCCAACAAGATATCATTATAATTTTAGCTAACATCGGCATTTAAGCTAATTTTGACTATCATTTGGTTTTTGGGTTGATTTTAACAAACTGAATGGGTTGTTATTGTTAACCAATATGTTCATGTATGCAAACATGCTAGCAATAGCTTTTTTTCTAACCATAGCATTTTAAGTCTTTCAAGCTAACAATGGAATTTTAGCTAATTTTGACTTAACAACCAAAATAAACATAATGAATGGATTGAGGTAATGTTAACCAACATGATGGTACTTACCAACATGCTATCTCTAGCATTTAAGCTAAAAATAACATTTAAGCTAACATTAGCATTTCAGCTAATATTAGCTAATATTTACATTTGAGGAAGATTTTATCATAATGAAAGGATTAAGTTCATGGTAACGATTATGTTAGTGTTCGCCAAGATGCTTTCTGTGGCATTAAAGCTAACATTAGCATTTTAGCTAACATTAGAAATTTAGCTAATGTTAGCTAGCATTTGGTTTTTGGGTTGATTTTAACATACTGAATGGGTTGAGTTATTGTTAACCTATATGTTCATGTTTGCTACCATGCTGCGAATCGTTTTTTGTTTTTTTTACTAACAATAGCAATTAAGCTCATTCAAGCTAACAACGGAATTTTAGCTCATTTTGACTTAACAGCTAGAAGTAACATAATGAATGGATTGAGATACTGTTAACCAACATGTTGGTGTTTACCAACAAGCTATCTCTAGGATTTAAGCTAAAATCAACATTTAAGCTAACATTAGTATTTTAGCTAATGTTCGCTAATATTTGCATTTTGGGAAGATGTTAACTTACTGAAAGGATTAAGTTAGGTAACGAACATGATACTGTTTGCCAAGATACAACCACTAGTATTTAAGCTAACATTAGTATTACAGTTAGTGTCAAAATGTAAGCTAATTTTGATTTAACAGCTAAGGTCACCTTGCTAAATCGATTTTGTTAATGTTTAGCGCCATGTTAGTGTTTGTCAACTTACTACCACTAGCATTTTAGCTAACATTTGCATTTCAGCTAATTTTAGCTAACACTTCCCTTTAAGCTTATTTTTATTATACTGAATGGATTGAATTATTGTTAACCAACATCTTTGTGTTTGGCAACATGCTACCATACGCTTCCGTACGTTTTTTGAACTTCAACTACTTCTGCATACTTTGTGCTATTTTAACCATTCTACTTTTCAACTATTCTGCTCATTCTGCTTTTTCCGGGTATATCTTTTGGTATTCATAACCTTTATACTTTTCATAATATTCAACTTTTTATTTTAGCTAATTGTGACAGTTTTTCTTTGCGTTAGGGTTGGCATACCCCTTTTCTTTTTTCTGCTGTTTCTGTTTATTACACTTCAGCAAGTCTTTTACAGTTGACTTCAAATACTTCAGCCATTTTCTGCAAGTAAATTCAGCTTACAGCATTCACACTGCATTTTCACAGGAAATGCAACTTTTTCTAGTTTGGCTTTGTGATATTGCACACACCAAGGTTTATTTTATTATTGAGATGTTTAAGGAATTTATCAAATTCAAAAATGCAGTTGGCTGATAAATTATTTGTTTGACTTCTTATTTCTTACCTTGTTATGTACTATTGAACAAATTTTCAGTCATTATAGTTGCACAGAAGTGGCCTATCAGTTGAAAGTATAATACTATTAAGATTCTATATGAAGTGATGGAGACAGGTACTTACATTTTCTGCTTTGTTTGGCTGTTGTGGAGGACAGGCATCCAGGCATTGTGACCTGATAAACAAAATCTATAAAAAGAAACACAAGTGTCTTACCAAAAGTGCAACTTATCCCTTACCAGACCTCAATAAATGATTGATCAAATTCATACATTGCGGAATTGACTTGGATCGAAATTATTCATATTAGCTGTTGCTAATCTAAAATAGCTGTGGGAACATTTTTTTTAAGTGGGAGATCCTACTTGATAGTACAATCAGTAACAATTAGGGTAAATACAAGTATTAATATAAATATGTGCACTATCCTAGGAACTGCCCAGTTTGCTTCATTTTTGCTCTTCAGAAACCTATGGGGGACGTCGCGGAGGCTCCGCGCATCTCTATATACAGTCTATGCCTGAGACACACCAACAGAAGCAAGGCTGCCATACACAGGCGCCACTGGGCCCTCTGACCACCACCAGCAGGCAAAGTTGGTGAAGTGTCTTGCCCAAGGAAACAACCCACCGGTTACAGTGTGAACTCCTATCTCCTCAGACACCGTTGCACCTGTAAACAAGTCTCTCACCTGCTCTGTTAAAAAATATTTAAAGAAATGACTCTTTTGAATGTATTGACACACTGAAAAGTATGTATTTTTTGCTTCCCGGTCCTCTGGAGATCCGCTAAATACAGTGCCTTCAGAACCCTCTTTAGTGGACTAAAATGTAGGAATTAGGATTGATGCGGGTTCTGATAGAAATAAGTCACCCTACATAAACTTACCTTTTGGAATGCAGTGCTGCAGACCACTTAGGTAGCTCATGTTTTGACCCCTATCCACTGCCAAAAGCATGGGCACATGGACATCAAAACTGAACCACGAAACAATGGAAGATGGTGGCCTGGTCTGATAAATTACATCTCCGTGTGCTTCACGTGGGTGGTAGGTTGCAAGGACGTTGCTTACCAGAGGAACTTAAATCTGCTCTCGGACACCAATGGCTCCTAAGGACAAGGGAGTGGCGCAGCAGGATTTGGGGAGCAACGGGCAAGAGGAAACGATGTGCCCGAAAACAGAAGAGAGGAAAGCGGGCGGGTGAGCTGGCACAGTTAAAGGCTAGGAGACCGCCGATACCAACTCTCTTCCTGGCCAACGTCCGCTCACTGGATTACAAACTGGACTTGTTACGTCTGAGGCTGAGTGTTTTTTACAGAGATGAGGAACTGTGCTGTTCTTTGCCTAACGGAAACCTGGCTCAACAACAACATGCCAGACTCAGCCTTCCAGATCGAAGGGCTTCAGTTTTTCCGAGCGAACCGCGAACACCGGTTGGGTAAAACACGGGGAGGAGGACTCTGTTTGTACGTGAATGAAGGTTGGTGTACGAACTGTGGACTGGTGAAAAGCTCCTGCTCTGAGGCGATAGAGCTAATGACTGTGAAATGTTGGCCGTTTTATCTGCCACAAGAGTTAACTGCAGTGTTCGTCACTATTGTTTACATTCGACCAGGTGCAAATGCCAACAAAGCATCAAAGGAGCTATTTGACACCATTAGCTCGTTGCAAACAAAGCACCTGGAGGCATTTTATGTGGTTGCGGGGGACTTTAACCATGTGAAACTGATGGACACTCTGCCAAGTTTTTACCAGCATGTCACCTTTCCTACACGCAGAGAAAATATTCTGGACTGTGTGTACAGCAACATCCGCGGTGCATACAGAGCTTTTCCTCGCCCCCATCTTGGCATCTCCGACCACATCTCCATCCTGCTGGCGCCAGCATACCCCCTGCTGAGACGTATCAGGCCAACAAAGAAAACGATCACTGTGTGGCCCAGAGATGCGGCCTGTGTGCTCCAGGACTGTTTTCAGTGCACAGAATGGCAGGTCTTCAAAGAGGCAGCTACACATGAAGGAGAGGTGGACCTGGAGGAATATACATCATCTGTCCTTGGTTTCATCTCCAAATGTGCTGATGATGTCACCACCACCAGGATAATAACCTGCTATCCGAACCAGAAACCCTGGCTGAACTCTGAGGTGATAGCTCTGCTAAAAGCTAGGGATGGTGCATTTAAGGCAGGTGAGGCATCAGCACTTAGAGAGGCCCAAAAAGGACTGACTGCGGGTATTACGAGGGCCAAAGCCACATACGCCCAGAAAATCCAGGGTCACTTCACCACCAATGACCCTCGGCGCATGTGGAGGGACATTAAATACATCACGGACCACAACACCGAGGATGTACAATGCCCAAGAGACCCCTCCTTGCCAGATGCACTCAACCATTTCTATGCCCGCTTTGAGCTCCCTGATGTCTCCCCCAGCACCAAACTTATACCACCACCTGGTGACACGCCCATCAGTGTGACCACAGCAGATGTAAGGAAGACCCTTCAGTGTATCAACCCTCACAAAGCAGCAGGGCCCGACAACATCCCAGGGCGGGTACTGAGGGACTGTGCACACCAGTTGGCTGAGGTGCTGGCAGACATCTTTAACCTCACTGTCATCTGTCCCCACCTGCTTAAAGACTGCCACGATTGTCCCCGTCCCCAAGTGCTCCACAGTGACAAGCCTGAATGACTATCGGCCCATAGCTTTAATCCCGGTAGTCATGAAGTGTTTCGAAAGGTTGGTCATGACCCACATCAAAGACGCCATCGATATCACTGTGGACCCCCACCAGTATGCCTACAGGAAAAATCGCTGCTCTGACGACGCCATTTCATCGGTGGTCCACACAGCCCTGACCCATCTGGAGAGCAGAATCTCCTATGTCCATCTGCTCTTTCTGGATTTCTCCTCAGCCTTCAACACCATCATCCCACAGACGCTGGTGCAGAAGCTCTCCTCCCTCGGACTGAGTCCCACGCTGGGGAACTGGGTCCTGGACTTCCTGACCAATAGACCTCAGACTGTTAAGATCCACAACACCCTCTCCTCCTCCATCACCCTCAGGACAGGCTCACCACAGGGCTGCATGTTGAGCCCCCTCCTGCTCACTCTGCTGACGTATGACTGCTCAGCGAGACACCCCAGCTGTCATATAGTTAAGTTTGCAGATGACACAGCAGTAGTGGGACGCATCACTAACAACGATGAGTCCAAATACAGAGAGGAGGTGGAAAACCTGGTGCAGTGGTGCAGAGAAAACCTCTGCATCAATGTGAAGAAGACCAAGGAGATGGTGGTGGATTTAAGAAGGGACAAGCGTCCTCTCCTTCCTGTGTACATCGGAGGAGCAGCTGTGGAAGCAGTCTCCAGCTTCAGGTACCTGGGTGTGCACATATCCAATGACCTCACCTTGAATGCCAACACTTCACGTCTGGTCAAAAAGGCCCACCAGCGTCTCTACTTCCTGAGGAAGCTGCGGAGAGCTGGACTTGGGAGCTCCGTCCTGAGGAGTTTCTATCACAGTGCAGTGGAGAGCGTCATCTGCACCTGCATCACTGTGTGGCACGGCAGCTGTACTGCTGCTGAGAGGAAGGCTCTGTAGCGGGTGGTGAAAGCTGCAGAAAGGACTGTAGGGAGCACGCTTCCCACCACCTCGGATCTCTACATGTCCCGATGCAGGGGAAGGGCCCTCCGCATCCTGAAGGACTCCACCCATCCGGCTCATAGCCTGTCACAGCCCCTGCCCTCAGGCAGGCGGCTGAGGAGCATACAGAGCAAGACCACCAGGCTCAATAACAGCTTCTTCCCTGCAGCTGTTAGACTGCTGAACTCCAGCTGTGTCCTGTAGAGCACATTTATTTTTATTTATTTAATACATTTATTCATTTAATTTTTTTCACTAATTTAATTTAAATGGCTTATAATTCGGGACCTGAGTCCTAATTTTATACCATCACATGTAATGTGAGATGGTATGACAATAAATGTTCCTTGAATCCTTGAATCCTTGAATTCTTGAATCCTTGAACACATGCCTCCAGGACAAAAAAAGGCAAGCCAGCAGAGTCATTGTGGTGCTTTGGGCAATGTTCTACTATGAAAACTCAGATCATGTGAATGCTTCTTTTGCATATACCATATACGTACGTATGTTCTCTATTGTTGCAAACCGTACATCCTTTTATGGTACTGATATTCATTGATCTTCAATGGCTTTGGTGTCTTTTAACAGTATAGTGGACCCTGCCACAAAGGAAAACTGGTTCATAAAATGTTTGAGGAGCACAACAAGGCAAGAAACCTTTTTGTATAGCACACTTTCAACAACAGGGCAATTCAAGCTTTGGGGGATTAGGGGAGAATATCAGTAAAAGCATAAAATACTACTTTAGAGACACAAAACATATGACACATTTAAACATATGACATTCCAGCTACTCAAAGGCAGCTCTAAACAGGTGAGTTTTTTGCTTTGATTTAAAAGAACTTAGTGTTTCAGCAGCTTTGCAGCGGTCTAGAAGTTTGTTCCAGATAAGGGGAGCATAGAAACTGAAAGCTGCTTCTCCATGTTTGGTTCTAATTCTTGGGATGTTTAGTAGATTGGAGTTGGAAGACCAGAGTGGTCTGGGGTATTGATATAGTGACAACAGATCTTCAATATATGTCAGTGCTCATTCAATGATTTAAAAACTAGTTAAAGTGTTTTGTAGGCTATTCTATGAGTAACAGGGAAACAGTGTAAGGACTTTAAAACTGGAGTGATGTGCTCTACTTTCCTGGTTCTAGTGAGAATGTGAGCAGCAGTGTTCTGGATCTGATTGACTTTTTATGCAGACCTGAAAGGACCTAACAAGGACTTTGACATGTTTGACTTGGCTTCCAGATTCCCCAGATCTCCATCTAATTGAGAATCCCTGAGATCCACTGGATAGACAAGTCTGGTCTATGAAGCCTCAACCTCAAAAGATACAATATTGGTGCTAACAACTTGGTGCCCAGATACCATTGTACAACTAGTAAAGTCCAGTGTGTCACCAACACCTTACTAGAGAGGTGGTTCTAATGCAATCAATAAATGTATTGTATTTTTTGATTATACTTTTTGTAATACCTCAAATGTGCAAAAAGCTTTTGTAAACTCTGGTCTAGTCACTCCTTCAGCCCAATCTATAGAGAACGTTTTGAAAATCACCTTCTTCTATTGCTCAGCCTCTATTACTTGGGTTGTGTGCACACAGCCTGTTTGATTTATTTTTCTTCATTTGGCACTCAGACTTGTCTTTTTACTCTTTACCTTCAAGCATTAGCGTAGGCTTATCTTCTCTGGTTTTAACTTGACTTTCATGGTGGCAAGGCCAGTACAAGACACAGGGCTTTTGTCTGGGCCTTTCTGATTTAATCTAGCACCTGTTTGCTTTGCAAAGCCTCAAGAAGGGCTCTTTGATATGGGAGTGTGTGCATGTGTGTGTGTATATGTCAATGCATGTATCTCTAACACCGATTTTTAAATGATCTGATGCTATCATGGGTTCCCCCAGACTCAATGCTCTGAGGGTGGTCAGAAATTTTTTATTATGTTTTTTTTTTCAAGATAGCACCAAATAATGCAAATACTAGTTCCAGGTAAAAAAATTTTGATTTTGTTTATTGCATAACCCTAATGAAGAAGGAAAAACCAACTCTGCTGTGGTTTAAATTAGTAGCTGTAAGTGAAGCAGATATGTTATGGTTTGAACTAAATCCTAAATATATGATTACAGTCCACATATTTAATCACTTTTTGAATCGTGGAGTTGTCAAATATTTTCAATCATATTCTGCAAAAATTATTTTTCCTTTTTTTTTTTTTTGCGTTTTTAGGGGTGAGCAGAAATTGGAGCACCGACAGCACTGGCTTGTGTGTCACAGTGGCCACACACCAAAATGCAGGTCACGCAATGCGCTTGAGTCCTCTCTGCATTTCTTATTCATCAATTATTTAAAAGCCACCCTGAGCTTTTCATTATCACCTGTTCAAGTTACTCGTCCCAGTGTTCAACCGACTCAGCAAGAAGAAGACACAAATGTGAGTGAGTACAAGATTACTGCTTTAAAAATGCATAAATTATATTGTTAATAAGCTTACATTTAAAAAGGCTTTTAGAATTCCCCAAAATAAAAAGGACATTTGGTTGTGCCGGCTTTTCACTGAGATTTTTTCTCATGCCAGATGCATGTTAGTTTGTATTATAGTTTTCTCATAAAAGCGCTTTACCCTCAAGTGTTTTTCTGGAATTTTATGAGCTCAGTGATGCAATGTTATATGATTATAAAAAACATAAAAACAACAGCATAGATAATTTTATGTATTTTTAAGCATCGACACCACTGAATCTTGTAAAAGGGAGTGGTTGGTTGTGTCACAGGTAAATTTTGTATTTAATGACTGGTTAACACTTAAGATTTCTATTAAAGTTTCCTTTAATAGATTTTTTTTCTTTTTTTCTTTTAAAGAAGAAATGACCCCTTCTCAAAAACTGTTGAAAAAGTTTAACTTACTTATATTAACTATACCACTCCAGCCTGAAATAAATATGTAACATAAGAATGATATTTTGGGTTTTTTAATCTTTTAAAGGCCAGTATGTTTATGTAAAGTTTTTATTTACTTATTTACAAAACTTGCTAAAATGATGACCAGTAAGTATCATACATATTACTGGGTCAAGGACAGCAAGGACCCCCCCCCCCCCCATATATAAATAGACAAAGTAATAAATGTAAAAAAACAAAAAAACCAAGCATTGACTTGAAAATTATCAATTTCCGATTACCAGTTCATTGCGTTCCCACATGCACTCAAAGATGTGTTCCTTTTGTTAGCCGTCTGGGGGTTTTGTATGGAGCTAGAATTGGGACTTTAGTTTTGTAACTTGTAACTTACATTTGGTAACTTGTAACTTGCACACATTTTTTAAAATACAAGTTTAAAAGCACAAGTTTGAAATTTCAAAGTAAAAGTTACAAGTTTCAAATTACAAGTTTCAAAACACACACAAGTTACAAATATATTTTTTACTATATTTGGTTTGCCTGAAAGAACCAATGAGAAGGCAATTTTTGCCAAACAATCATGTTTGTCGAATTTCTATCCAATCATGGCAAGATGAGGGCAGGGGTCTGTGCACGGCTCACAACCGAACTTGCTTAGCTGCCTCCTCCTCATGGTGGACTATCAGACCAAAATGACTGAAATTCAAATGGTAAGTACTTTAAAAAATAACATTGTTATTCGTCAGTTTCTGTTGCTATAAACAGTATATAATATTACATTACAGCAGTTGTTCCCAAAGTGGGGGTGCGCACCGCCTAGGTGGGGCGCAGAGCAAGGGCGTCAGTTTTTTTTTTAACTGCTGGGGACAATAACCATAAACTTGAGTGTGGTTTAAAAATTGCTGGGGACAATTATTATTGATTAATGATATAGCCTATAATTATTCATCCGTTTCAGGTTTCAGTACAATACGCACTGCAGTGTATAAGCAAGTGTTGAAAATTATATCTTTATTCAATCAATAAAAGTTGAAAGCCATAAGCTTATGTGTTTTATTTTTCAAAAGGTACTGAAAACCATCATTAGGCTGTTGGCCTGCAAGAATCATCATCACAAAGAACAATGTTGGCTATGTTGACTATATAAGCTATATGCGCAATAATAAAACGTGTTCTCTTTACAACCCTTGCCGTTCTGTGCAGGGAAACTTTAACTAACAGTTCAGAGTCCTGCAATGGGGCGGGTACCCGCAGGTGGAATATTTCAAACCAATAAGACAAATAATAAGTTCTACTTTAATTTACATTAAATCAGGGATCCCGTTATTTTCTGTCTTTGACAGTTTTTTAAACTTTGAAAAAATCTGAAACATATTTAATTCATTTATTTTAGTTAATATTCAGTCCGAACAATCTGAACAAAGAATCTCCATCATGCAATCACACGTGGAGCAGATGAAAACATGTACTAATATGAAAATTTTACCTGCAGTCTATGGACATGAATTGCGTACCTGCTTGTGCATAAGGGAGGCTGAATTCGCTCTGATTACCCACTGTAGACAATAATAACAAGCACCACTTCTTTCTCAACAGGGACTTTTCTTATTGCCTCAACAGGAGGAAATCCACAGCATGCTCTCCTTCTGGATCAGTGGATAAGATGCTGGTCTGTGTCTGCTGCAGCTAAGCGCTCTAAAGCTTCCATTAATCTCCAAGGTGCTGTCAGTTCCTGGATAGCGTTGCATTGAGTACGGTGTCCAGGTGATGATGCTCAGATGCTCTCATTAGAATCTTTTTTGATTGATTCAGTTTCCTAAACTCTGTGTGTAAAGTTGAAAATGCCTGTGCGTCCGCATCAAGTGGTCAGTGGCGTGAATTGTAAGCTTTCAAAATGAAGGACGGCTGTTAGTTTGCGTGTCCACAGGTGTTTATGATTATTGTACTGATGAATAGAGGTTGCGTCATAATAAAGTGACAGCAAAAGCTCATCACACAAACACTCTTCAGATGGTGTTCCTTTTTGTGAATGCACTCACTACCTGAAGGAGTACTGGAATGGTTGAGCCACCCTTCAGAAAGTGAATTTTGGTTTGATGTCCTGCTTCATTTTCTCACTCGATTTTCCTGCCCCACAGTAAGGAGCCCTGCTAACAATGGCTTTTACATTTTTCCGATACAGTTTAAAAAAAAACGATCAAAGACGGAAAATAACACAATCCCCAATTGATTGTAAATGATATTACAATGAATCATTTCCCTTTTATTTCTTTGAAACATTGTAAAGCTGAAATTTATTTGTTGCAGAGATCGCTGTGTAGAAACAAAATATTGTCCACAGTCCCTGTCTTTTTATCTGCGCTCTCCGTTCCTGAATCGCAAATTCAGTCACAGAAAAATCTCCTTCTGGCAGCGCAGGATGCAGAGAAAGAAACCATGACTGTATAAGAAAGTGGAATGGAGTAATTTAAATAATAGACTGTTCAGATGCTGATTATGTGAAAATTGTGCTGAGAGCACAAGTGGATGTTAGATCTGCGCTGGTAAGAAATTCCGCATCAGGTTTAGAAAAGTGGTGGGGACATGTCCCCGGCATCCCCGGCTAAAATGACGCCTATGGCGCAGAGTCATTGCTGGGAGGGCGCGGTATGAATGGATAAAATTCAAAAGCTAATATAACCATCAGAGTTTTAATGAGGCTAAACACAAAGCAGAAGATAAAACATCACCAAATAAGCTTCTAAACCAACTTCCTTCCCAGACAAAGAGTAGAAAATATGACAAAGCATATCTTACCGTTGGTTTTGTTACACCAAACACCTGCATATGCTCAACTGACCTCATATAAAGTTTTGTACATAGTGGCACAGTGTGGAAAACCGCACACAACTGCGGAGGATTATATACTTCCATGCACTATGGACTTGGTTCCATCTATGATTCATAACACAGGCCAGCAAACTATGGGTTATTCCTCTGTCCAATAATACCATCAGCAGGCACATTTAAGAGATGTTAACTGACATATAGGGCCTTTGTAGAGATCTGCACAGCTGGGGCAAAGACTATGGCTGAGAAACTAGGAGGGCTGCAGGCGTTCATGAAGAGCGTCTCCCCCAATATTGCAGAGCCTGCGCTGCATTATACACTGTGACACAATGCCGTCTAAACAGCTGAATCCCGAGCAGAATGCTGTGTGGCCGGATACTGTTTGCATCTTGGCCACTGTATGGCACTGTGCCAGTCTTGCCAACTACCTTGATTGGTGGCACTGTGCACCTCCTTTAAAAGCGGATGTGTTTGGCCAGCCGGGCTCCTTTCTGCATTCCATGGTGGCTGTAGTGTGGCGTGGAGTCCTTTGTTTGGCGTGTCGCTGTCAAGGTGTCAGCTCTCTGTGTGCGGCACGGCTGGCTGCTGGGGCTGTGAGGAAGGATTGCTCCGCTGGATGTTGTGTATCCTACAAAGCGTCCGCTTCGGTATGTTGTTTGTTCATTGTGGTTTCTGCCTTTTGCTCGGCTTCCAGCTGATTCTTGTGCCTGTTCTAGATCACGGCGGGATTAAGCCGCAGCCTTTGAGGCTTTCCTCGGCATGCTTTTAGGGGCTCTGCTCATGCCAGTACAGTGGTATGTATGAATTTATTTTAAAGTTTTGTTTCAAATTAAGTTTTGAATTAATACATTTATTGTGCCTCTTCTCAGAGGCGCCTGATCTTGGGCCATTCCTTGGAGGACTGCTGCTGTCTTGGCTCCTCTAGTTCTCTCTCTCTCATCGCTGCAGCTCCTTTGCCCACTCTGGTTCGGACGCGGGATGAGGAGTGAACGGACTGCGAGACCGTGACTCGCTCGGCTGTCTAGGGCTGAGCTGAATCTTTAAGGACTCTTTGATCTTGTTTTTAAATTAGTGTTTATTCAGTTTTGCCTGTGTGTTACATTTATTTGTTTTAGTGACTCGCATCGTTTTGGTTAATTATTTTGTGCATGTTTATTCGTCGTTGCATGTTTTTTTTTCTGGTCCACACCAGTGTGTGGTACTCTGGCTATTTTAATTGTTTTCCCTTGTTTTGTCAGGTGCTGTGGGCCCAAGCAGCATTTCAATCGTTGGTGGTGGCGTTTCTTCACAATCCCCCCCTTCCCTTGTTGCTGTGTTTGAGTGTGCGTGTGAGTGAGGAACACGGGTGATTAGTGTGAGGACCTCTGTTTTCTTTTTGGTACTGCCACACGGTAAGCCCTAGCACTGACGTGCTTCCCTTTCACCCGCCTCACTGCCAAGTTTTTTTGTGGATAGTGTTTGGGCTTGTTTTGATTTTTTTCAATTGTTTGTTTAAAATAAACTTTATACTTTGTTATATTGAAACCGTCTCTGGCCTGTGGCATATTAAGAGCTTGTGTGTTTTTGCATGGACTTGATGGTTCCTAAGGTAAACTCCCCCCTCTCTTCTGGGTGTAGTTTACCACCAGCTATTCTGTTTTACAGTGAGTCCCGATACAGGTGGGAAGGTGCTGTCCGGGGTGTTTAAACTTCAAGATGGGATTCACTTCATTTTGAAGGAAGAGGGCAGTGATCTTGGGCACACATTTTACTGTAGCAAGTTTTTAATTAAATTTTCATATCGTAGATTATTTCTGAACTCAATGTTCAATTAACCAAATTCCGTGATACAGGACACAAACACACACTTCCACCTGGCAGATAAAGTGACATCACAGCAGGCTCACACCAATTACTGAAAACTTGATGATTGAAGACCTTGGTTTTGCAACCTTTACAATTTTGTTTTCCCCCTCTCATAGTTCTTTATGTTTTAAAGAAACTGTGCACAGAGAGCCATTAAAATAGTATTGAAAGCAATTTTATATAATGCTACTCAGTAAAACTGATAATAAATAAAATAATACAAAAATTATAATTACACTGGGAGGGGGCGTGAACATTTTCTTATAAACCAAAACAGGGCCCAGCAGAAATAGTTTGGGAAGCGTGGGTTGCAAAGCACGAATATGCATTTTTGAGTCCTTTTCAGTGTTAGTAATGATGCCGTTACTTAGTTACTGAACATTAAATGCGGTGTAACTATGAATTAATGGAATAAACTGTGTACTCCGAACTGTCCGCAAGGAGCTGAACTGCGCTACCCCTGTGCGTAATAAAGGCTGAAGTACCACTAAAGCCATAGTTTTGAAATCAGGGAACACTTCTCTAATTAAAGTGATCAGAATTCAGCTAGACTCTCAGAACGAGGGCATTTCTGACTGCTTCCCCCTGCATGCTCTCTTTTTGCATCAGTAGTTAGGCTGCAGCAATCTGCCACAGCGAATCTGTGTAAGGTGCAGTCACAGACGCACTTCATCCCTCCGCTACTTTTCAGCACCCTGTCAGCTTGCGGATAACAAGATACATTGAGTACGGTGTCCAGGTCTGAGATTTTGCTCAGATGCTGTCATGGGAATTTTTTTATTATTATTATTGATTCAGTCACCATCCGCAAGTTAAAGATGTCTGCGCATTTGCACTAAGTAGTCAGAGGTGTGAATACTAATCTGTCAAAATGACCGACGCCCTCAGTTTTTTCCTTCACAGTAAAAAAAAAAAAAACTGGTCAAATACTGAAAATTCTCAGTTCCCTGGACTACTGAGTTAAACACCTTATACTGTTTAACTGTTTCCTTTTGTTACAAATATAATACTTGAAGTGTAGGATAAACATCTTGCTGTTTGTTGATGTGCAATATAGAAAGTTAATTACAAGTAGACTACATGTCTCTTCTATCCATTTCAACTGACTTTTAAAACATAGTCAGAAAAAAACAATTTATTTGTAATATAAAAGCACCATTCCCAACACTGGTCCAGTTATGAAAACCAAAGCAACCATAGTGTTCTCAGTATTTCAAACAGAACTTAATACATTTAAATACATAATTTGGACAGGCTTTAACTATCCATGTATCCTTGTCTAATTCAAGTTCAAAGTATAGGCTATATATTAAATGTTTGGTGAGTCAGGTTAATTTATCTACTGGATTAAATCAATGCATAAAGCAATTGTTTATATGGAGGTCTCAATAAATGCGAATAACTACCCATTTATACTTCCAAGCATGCTTTTTCACAAAATGCTAATTAAAACCACTGTCAAACGTCTATCTAATAGACACATAACTAAATACATGGACTGTTTAACCTTAATGTATTCCCTTTTATAGCTCAGTTGAAATATATGCAAATAACACTTCATTTACATCAGAAAAGTTGTGAGCAACACAACATGCACAGTGTTTCCCACACATAGACGAATCCGTGGCGGTACGCCACAGATTAAACTCCGACTGCCACAGATTCAACACCGACCAAGAAAAAAATAAAAATTCAACACCGACCGTCACGTATTGCGTTTCGTTTTTCTTTTTTTACGCTATTTAAAACACGCAGCGTATTTGTTCAGCTGCATTTCCTTTCCCTGCTCTCTCTTCGTCTCTCTGTCACTCACGCGTCTCTCTTGCTCTCTCTCACACACACATACACACACACAGCGCCTCCCCTCCGTGCGCGCTACGTCTGTCTGGATCCCCTATGGAAGCGTGGCCTATCATCTGAGGAAAACGTGGCCTATTTGGTGCAGAGAAGACGGCTGGCGAAAGATTGGTTTCTCGTGAACACTTTTAACACACAATCACAGATTAAAAAGTGCTATAAAATATTTTATATTTTGAATACAAGAGTTTCAGTGTGTTGATGTTACTGTAGGTCCCGACCCTTAGCAAACAAGTGATTACACCTTCTTTAGGAAGTTAACTATAGTCGCAAGTTAACGGTAAAATGTAGGCTAGCCTAGTTGGGTTGTCAAGGTCAAAATAATAATAATAATAATAATGGCTTGCATTTATATAGCGCTTTTCGAGGCCCTCAAAGTGCTTTACAACAACAACTCCATTATTCATTCACACTCACATTCATACTGTACACTGGTGGAAGCTAGCTATGATTATAGCCACAGCTGCCCTGGGGCAGACTGACAGAAGCGAGGCTGCCATATTGCGCCATCGGTCCCTCTGGCCAACACCAGTAGGCGGGTAGGTGAAGTGTCTTGCCCAAGGACACAACGACATGTAGCAGGTGGAAGCTGGAATCGAACCCACGATTTCTGGGTCGCAGGCCGACAACTCATTTACTAAGCTGCACAGTGGCACAGTTGGTAACACTGTTGCCTTGCAGCAAGAAGGCCTGGGATTAAATCTGGGGTCTTTCTGTATGGTTTTGCATGTTCTCCCTGTGTATGCAGGGGTTCCCTCCGGCTTCCTCCCACAGTCCAAAAACATGACTGTTAGGTTAATTGGTCTCTCTAAATTGCCCTTTGGAATGGGTGTGTGTGTGTGTGTGTGTGTGTGTGTGTGTGTGTGTGTGTGTGTGTGTGTGTGTGTGTGTGTGTGTGTGTGTGTGTGTGTGTGTGTGTGTGTGTGTGTGTGCGTGCGAAAGCCACATACGCCCAGAAAATCCAGGGTCACTTCACCACTAATGACCCTCGGCGCATGTGGAGGGGCATTAAATACATCACGGACCACAACACCGAGGATGCACAATGGCCAAGAGAACCCTCTTTGCCAGTTGCACTCAACCATTTCTATGCCCGTTTTGAGTTCCCTGATGTCTCCCCCAGCAACAAACTTATACCACCACCTGGTGACATGCCCATCAGTGTAACCACAGCAGATGTAAGGAAGACCCTTCAGTGTATCAACCCTCACAAAGCAGCAGGGCCCGACAACATCCCAGGGCGGGTACTGAGGGACTGTGCACACCAGTTGGCTGAGGTGCTGGCAGACATCTTTAACACCTCACTGTCACTGTCATCTGTCCCCACCTGCTTAAAGACTGCCACGATTGTCCCCGTCCCCAAGTGCTCCACAGTGACAAGCCTGAATGACTATCGGCCCATAGCTTTAACCCCGGTAGTCATGAAGTTCTTCGAGAGGTTGTTCATGACCCACATCAAAGACGCCATTGATATCACTCTGGACCCCCAACATATGCCTACAGGAAAAATCGCTGCACTGACGACGCCATTTCATCGGTGGTCCGCACAGCCCTGACCCATCTGGAGAGCAGAAATTCCTATGTCCATCTGCTCTTTCTGGATTTCTCCTCAGCCTTCAACACCATTATCCCACAGACGCTGGTGCAGAAGCTCTCCTCCCTTGGACTGAGTCCCACGCTGGGGAACTGGGTCCTGGACTTCCTGACCAATAGACCTCAGACTGTTAAGATCCACAACACCCTCTCCTCCTCCATCACTCTCAGGACAGGCTCACCACAGGGCTGCGTGTTGAGCCCCCTCCTGTTCACTCTGCTGACGTATGACTGCTCAGCGAGACACCCCAGCTGTCATATAGTTAAGTTTGCGGATGACACAGCAGTAGTGGGACGCATCACTAACAACGATGAGCCAAATACAGAGAGGAGGTGGAAAACCTGGTGCAGTGGTGCAGAGAAAACCTCTGCATCAATGTGAAGAAGACCAAGGAGATGGTGGTGGATTTCAGAAGGGACAAGCGTCCTCTCCTTCCCCTGTACATCGGAGGAGCAGCTGTGGAAGTGGTCTCCAGCTTCAGGTACCTGGGTGTGCACATATCCAATAACCTCACCTGGAATGCCAACACTTCACGTCTAGTCAAGAAGGCCCACCAGCGTCTCTACTTCCTGAGGAAGCTGCGGAGAGCTGGACTTGGGAGCTCTGTCCTGAGGAGTTTCTATCACTATGCAGTGGAGAGTGTCATCTGCACCTGCATCACTGTGTGGCACGGCAACTATACTGCTGCTGAGATGATGGCTCTGCAGCGGGTGGTGAAAGCTGCACAAAGGACTGTAGGGAGCACGCTTCCCACCACCTCGGATCTCTACACGTCCCGATGCAGGGGTTGGGCCCTCCGCATCCTGAAGGACTCCAACCATCCGGCTCATAGCCTGTTTCAGCCCCTGCCCTCAGGCAGGCGGCTGAGGAGCATACAGAGCAAGACCACCAGGCTCAATAACAGCTTCTTCCCTGCAGCTGTTAGACTGCTGAACTCCAGCTGTGTCCTGTAGAGCACATTTATTAATATTTATTTATTACATTTATTTTTTTATTTTTTATTTTTATTTTTTATTATTATTATTTTTGTTTTACTAATTTAATTTAAATAGCTTATAATTCCGGACCTGAGTCCTAATTTCATACCATCACATGTAACGTGAGATGGTATGACAATAAAAGTTGAATCTTGAATCCTTGAATCTTTAGTATTTAACGGCAGCTTGCGTCCAAAGTGTTGCTTTAATGCCATCTTCTGTATCAAATACCTATTTCATTCTCTCTTTATAATTCCAGCGTTTTTCAAAAAATGAAAACTATTTTCTTTTCCATCAACTTCACTGTGCAACTATTCATCATCTTCTTCTACTACTGCTTTGTGAGGCTTCCTGATGGTTGACAACTAGTGAGGTGCAAAAAACTCTAAAACAAAAATACTGGTAAAAACTGTGAACGTAAGCACGTTTGGTTGTGAGCAGTGTACAGACCATCCATGACTGGATAGAAATTCGAAAAACATGATTGGTTGGCCAAAATCAGCCTCTCATTGGTTCTTCCAGGCAAACCAAATATGGTAAAAAAAATTGATTTGTAACTTGTGTGTGTTTTGCAACTTCTAACTTGAAAATTTAAACTTGTACTTTGAAATGAGATACTTGCACTTTTAAACTTCTATTTAAAAAAATGTGTTAAAGTTACAAAACATAAGTTACAAGTACAAAGTGTAGGCTACAAGTTAGAAAACTAAATTCCCAATTCTAGCGCCATAGTTTTGGTCTGTTTGGTGGTTTGTGCATTAACATCAGTTCCATAGGTGATCCACTGGAGGGGGCACCGGAGCCACCGGTTTCTAAGCTCTCAGCTCTGGTGGGTGGAGAATGCGTCTGCACACCTGCAGCTCATCAGAGAACAGCAGGAGGATAAAGGGAGCTGGAAGCCAATAATTCACTGCCTAACTGTTTGCCTTCGTGGTCATCTTCAAGCCCTCCTTTTCCTATCTTTACTCCAGAGGCTTTACTTCTTCTTGTCCTTCTCCATGTACCCGTTTCAGATCTTCTCGCTACTGAGCTCCAGATCCCTTGTCTCCAGACTCATACCTTCTTTCAAGAATTGCCTGGTTCCTTCTCCACAACTGGTCCCGGCTACCTTGTTCCATCTACTTCCGCCTGCTGCAGATCGCTCCACTCCACATCCATTTGGATTCAATCCTCATCATCCTCATTAGTGTGCCTCCTGTCTGCCCTCCAACACCTCTCTGTAAGATAGTCACTCAACAAGATCCATCTTATCAGTATCAAATCCCCAGCTCACCTTCTTAACTCACCTCCAGCCTCAGGATCAGCCACCATATCGGTCTTTCCCTGGCTCCACTCACTCTCCCCTGCCGTTTTCCACTGCATCACATCAGTAAGCATTCATCTCTGCAACCCTGTAATACTATTCAAGCTCATAAGTCTGTTCCTTTCAGCGATTCAGCTCCCAGTCTCCAGCAGTCCCCTGTAGGTTCCCCAGGAGTTCCCGGATCCATATAAACCATAATTTCAATAAACTTTTTTAAATCTTTCTGATAGTTTCGTGCAACGTGGAAATGGGACATAAACTAGTGTAATGGCAAAAAATAGTATCTCAGGGTTTCCATAATAAAGAAGACTTGAGTCCAAGAAGGCGTTTAAGTATTTAATTCAAACATGTCTGGCCAGACACGGAGGGGACAGAGTTGCTCGTGCATCACCCTAACCAACCTTTCTTACTAACCGCTTAAATAGTATTCAGCAATCATTGTTTATCTCTGTAGATGTCTTCTCCAACGTTCACGCCCCGCCTTCGGAGAACTGCTTCATGCGAGTCTTATATCAGCGCATAAAGCAGCTCATCCGAAGGCAAGAATGTTATCTTACTGCCCCGGCGTCTGTCTCTCTGGTGACCTGACACATATATCTTTCTCATAACATTAAGCTGGAGCAATAACCTTGTCATTTTACCCTAGATGCATTCACTAAACAGAGAATATACACTTAATTCCTAATTGCATAACAATTTTCCACCACACTAGCCCAGCAGTTTTTTTAAGGTTTCACATGTTTGTGAAAAACATGTTTGTATAAACGTCACATACCCTCTGGAACTTGCAAAGTAATTTCCATTGGGAAAAAACCATTAACATGTGCTAAAATGTGCAAATAATATCAATTTTGATTTGTTGACCATAGACATTCACAAACCAAATACATACAGAAAATGCTAAAACATCTGGGTTACAGTGGCTGTAACCCAGATGTTTAGGATTTTCTATATGATATAGCCATTTAAAATAAAGGCTTTTTATATTTGAAGAAGAGTGCCTTGGATTTTCCCTTTTTTGATGACCCTGTTTTCCCACCAAAGAGCACCTTCACCACACTTTTTGGATGAACCATCTGAGCACTCTGGACTTTCTTTTTTAATCAAAACACAAAGTTACTGGCTAAATTTGGCAGGCATCTAACAAATGCTTCGACTCAGGAACTCTCAACAAAAGATTGCAAGAATAAAACTGCTCCAAAATCTTAATAAGAATGAAATGAGATTTGTGCAGTTTCTTTTGTGTGAAAACATGGTTGAAAAGTTAAAGGTAAAAGCTTGAAAATATTTGTGGTTGAAAGGTGTTTGGAGTTGATCAAATAGACTCACCAAGTCTGATTTGGTGTGCCACTTTTTTTTCTGGATTTAAAAATGTGCGTTTTTAAAACTTTTGATTCCGTTCCAGGAGCTCCAGTGTTTCCTTTAGTTGGTTAGATCGAAGACCTTTTCTTGAAACAACACCTGTTGCTCAAATACATTAGTCTGTGCATGCAGTTCACTAAACTGCATAGACTTTTGGGACTTGTTGCAAATTCAAACTAAGCTCCCAATTTTTTCTTAATCTTCACGAACTGCCTCTGCTGGCATACCAGACTTGGACCTTTAATGTGATTTGGTCACCAGCTGGGTTGCTTGTTAAACAAGCAAAAACAAGCCTTTGACATAAACTTTTATAAATCAGAAAGTTGTATTACTTATTTCTCATTTGTATTTGTTAAACCTTTTAGACTTTAGGCAGGGGTTTATGTATATGTTCATCTACCACTGGTGGTGGTCAGATGGCCCAATGGCACCAGTGTTCAGAAGCCTCGCTTCTGTCAGTGTGCCCCAGGGCAGCTGTGGCTACAATTTAGCTTGCCATCACCAGTGTGTGAATGTGTGCGTGAATGTGTGAGTGCCTGAATGTGGTGTGAAGCGCTTTGGGGTCCTCAGGGACTAAATAAAGCGCTATACAAGTACAAGTCCATTTACCATCTAAATGGGATTATTTTATGCCATAAAAGTTTCCGAGAAGTTGCTTCATTAGCAATACTGATTATAATCGGTATTATGTTCTTTTTTCTCATAGGAACAAGGAAGCAAAGTTATTTAACCACAATCTCAATCTTTCCTCTAAAAGTCACAAAGATTTTAACCCCTGTGAGTGCCAATGATGGGTGGCCTTTGGTGAACAGTTAATGCATAGTTATGAATTGCAGGACTGTATCAACATTATCTCTAGTCTCTGATTTTGTTTATCAAACTTACGAGATTATCATATTGTTTTTGCTGTGTATAAGCAAGTGTGGCCTGTTACATCATAAGTAAAAAGGATCCTGCTGAAATGATAATAGGGGCTGCTGAGGACAGTAAATCAATATTACCGACTAAGTCAAGACAAAATTTTTTGATTAACTCAATATAGATATATTTTTTTACACATATGAAAAAAAAACCTCTAGGGCCTTATATGACGTGTCGAAATTAGAGTGACCTGCCTGTTCACAGCATTTACCAGCTGAGGGCTTTTTTTCTTCTTAGATACTGTAACATAAATCTGATGAGGTATTTTTATCCTTCAAAGCAGTGAGCTATTTCTAGCTTTGTATACCACTGTTGTGTTTCTCGATACATGCAATCAAGAACTCCTACAGGCTTGCGATGACTTCAACCAGTTGGATGCAAAAAAAAGAGACTTTTTAACAGCAAGTTGATTTTTAAATAAAATTATTTCAGAACAGATTTATTTAAAAAAGTATTTTGTAGGGTAAATTGTCTGTTTATTGCAGTTTCAAGGGCTTAGACTTTAAAGTTTTGGGCCCCAAAATTCCATCCTGTAGATGTATTTAAATATGTAGAATTCCACAGTTTAAAATGGGCTTTAATCAAAACAAAAAGCAGATGTAACAAAAATACTGAATTATCCATACAGAAGTGATGAAGTATCGATAATTTATTTTGCTTTATTCTCGCAAAACTATTTAAGTTTATTCAACTCTGTTTGCACAACAACTTATTTGTTTCTCAAAAGCAATTTTACCATCTGCACAGAATCATCACAGAGATAGGTTTTCAAAAACTGCCATTTGGATGGTTCAGAGTGGTTCACACAAGACTATTTGCGTCATAGGTAAGTGCCACAAACACAGAAAAAAAAGAAGAAAATATTGGTAGAGAGGGCTTTGGTCAAACTAGTATTACTGGTATTACCTAAAACTGTGGGGAACTCAGTTGACAAATGGCAAAGAGAAAATAAGTAATCCCAACTTACTAGTACTGATGCACCATTTAGTTTGTTTTGGAAATCGCAAAACAATGACTCAGGGAATGACTCATACATGTATGGAGCATATTTGGGTTGCAAATTGTAAAACGAGTGGGGTTTGCTAATCACTGTTTTCAGTGGCCAGGGTACTATAACCATACCAAAACCACTACTGATTCATTTATCTCCATTTTATGTATTCAAACACCAAAGGAACATGTTCACATATACATGCTGAACAGCACCATTTGTGCCACTGCTTCATAGTTGCACAAACTATCAGAAGGTGCAAGTCAACAGTTTAAATCTACAACTTAAGTTTAACAACATTTTATACTTACTGACCTGTTTATTAGGTACACGGTGGTAGTATTGGGTTGGATCCCATTTTCAGAGCTTGCTTAATTAATAATGCAACTGGATCGCATAGCTGCAGCAGATTTGTCAGCTACTCTTTCATGATGCCAATCTTTCGTATCAACACATTCCAAAGGTGCTCTACAGCAGTGTTTTGCAACCCTCGTCCTCAAGGCACACTTCCCTGCATGTTTTAGATGTTTCCCTGCTTTAACACACCTGCTTGAAGTTATTGCAGTTAAACAAAAGCCTGTTAATCAACCATCAATTGAAACCAGGTGTGCTAAAGCAGGGAAACAACTATAATACGCAGGGCAGTGTGCTTTGAGGAGCAGAGTTGAATAACACTATTCCTCATTACTGAGATCTGGAGTATAGTGGAGTCATTGTCATGTTATGAAAATCAGTTTGAGATTATTTGAGTTTTGTGTCATGGGTGCATTATCCCACTGGAAAGATGGTTGCACTCTGGTCATAGGTAGCTACAGACATGGTCAGCAACAGTTTTCTGGTAGACTGTGGTGTTTTAACAACAATAAATGCGCTAAGAAAGTATCCCCCACATTATTATACCACCACCAGCCTGAACCGCTTATACAAGGCGGGAGGGATCATTGCTTTTATGTTCTTCGCACCAAACTCTTTTGGACGAGAGGCAGGGTACACCCTGGACAGGTTGCCAGTCCATTGCTTAAATATACAAAAAGTTATTTCAATGTCAAATATAGGACATAGAAACATAACAATAGACTCAAAGTTTGTTGTTTTACGCAATTCTGCTTAAAAGAAATATCCAGCAGTCAGAACAAAGCAGCTTGACAAATGACTCTCTTTGTCTTCAGTGTTAGCTAACCTGATCTAACATTGTTTTTGTTTAAGCCAGGACTCAGGTTTGTCTTGGTTATGCAGGCGAAGTCACTCTGACTCATGTTGGCCGTCTAAAGACTTAATCTTGGATTCTCGTCTGTTTTTGAAGAAGTTGTACACAGCGCTGGTTGTCAAGGCTGTGTTGATGCCACTGGCAATATCAAGCAACATTCGGCTGATAAATAAAGACTTGTGAAATTGTGTAGGGACTGGGGCCGTAAAGATCCTAGAGAAAGCCAGTTCTGTCATATCATGGTGGGAAAGACAATGAAACTCACTGTATTTACCAAATTAATAAAGCAGAGCAGTTTTCTCCCTTTTAGCTTACTGATTCTCTTTCATTGGAGGAAGTGTATGAACATGTTAGTAAACGAAACCAAAGCTCATTTTTTAAATGCTCTTCACTACTGAGCCTTTATTTTTCAAATGCTTGATTTTATCTATTTTATATATAATATATTTATATTGTATAATATAGAAATGCATTTCCTTAATGTAGTGTCAAAAGGGAAACAGTTTTTTTTTAGCTGAAGAACATTTTATTTGTTTTCAATCACATTTTCTACTCTGTTGCTAGAAACCAAGT
This sequence comes from Valencia hispanica, assembly GCA_963556495.2. Classification (NCBI taxonomy): domain Eukaryota; kingdom Metazoa; phylum Chordata; class Actinopteri; order Cyprinodontiformes; family Valenciidae; genus Valencia; species Valencia hispanica. Next base: position 17,079,828 of record OY747706.1, read on the forward strand.
GGTCTTGCGGTTGTGTGGAGGAAGACACCATTCTGTGGATTAACACAATTTATATTCTATATAGTGTGTTTTTTATGGTGTGCACATGTCGGCACATCTGCTGTCCTGCATCCAAAAACAAACTGTCCACTCTGCTAGAGAGCCATCAATTCTGTTGATTGCACATAGCAACCAATAAAACTGCATGCAGCTGCTGTGTGAGTGTTTACTAATGGAAACATTAGGATCAATGTCAAACACCGTGTAGAGAGGGTCCATTTAAATGTGTGTGAAGTCCAGGGCAAACAAAGCTGAGCTCAGACAAGAGTACGGGAGAGTTTTGAAAACAATAACAAATTTGTGACTCAGACGGTTGCTACATTTATCTTACATCTGAAAGTGTGTATCTGAATGTAAATATGACAAAAAGTAAAAGAAAAATCCTCCACCGTTTTATTTAAACTACAATTATTTTCAAAATGACTCCTTGGTTATCTAGTAAAAAGGTAAAAAATTATTTTTTTCCCGTTATTAATAGGTTTTGCTAGAAATTCAAAAGGTATTGAATGAATAAACCTACTAATCAATGGTGGGGTTTTTTCATGTATTTTTCTCAATTATACCTCTGTAGCACTATTGCCTATTGACTTTTTATGTCAGTGACGAAGGAAGACACCATGTTATAGGAAAATGACACTCCAGCTTCAACTACCTTCACGTTTAATACTGTAGTATATACAATTTAATCTTTGGCAAAGCAATCCTGCCACAGATTTTAAGCACATCAAACAAATTTCTTATCAGGAGTGCTTCAGCTTTTACACACCATGTACACTGAACATGTGTTATTGCTAAAGAATTGATGCTACTGAGACTCAAATGTTGCAACAATAACCCAAATTAATGTTACAAGTCACTAACCCCAGAATGCTGAATACTTCAAATTGAAAATAAAGATGGATGTTGTCAAAAGAATTTTGACATCACTTGCGTGATGTCTGACTTAATGATTTACAACAACATAGCAAAGAAATAGCAAAATTGACCATGTCACAATATTCTGTATTTGGCAAGCTACTTCTAACGTGATTTTGATCCATTTGACAAAAAACTTTGGGCTATACTTTAAACCAGGGAGGACCAAAGGACCTCGCAGAGTTTCTGTTAGAATCAGAGGACAAGGCCCAGGGGAAAAACGAAGCCTTTGGAAAACATTGTCTGTGGCCCCCAACAACAGATCAACAATGATGCAAATTAGTAAGGGATAATGTTGGTAATTATTTTTTAAGAGCAGTGTTACAATACAACGTTTTTTTTCTTTTTCTTTTTCTTTTATTAGCAATGTTGCTTTTCTGTCATTTGTATATCATAGTAAGTAGGACCAAAAACTTCCAGTGACTTTTTACTTAAAAACAGACTTGAGCACACCCATCTTTTAACTTGACTAAAGACAGTATTCTTGGGAATAATTTGATCTCTCAAACTGTATGCAGTTAAAATATTTTGTGTATAATCAAATGCTGAACAGATAAAAAGAAAAACATAACTATATATATGTATACATATACAAACTGGACATTCTGGCCCAAGGTGCAATCCACTGCACCCTTATAGAATACTTTAATAATCAATGCAAATAATTTTTGAAATTTTGTCTCAAAGCTTTTTGATTATCATACAATATATGTACATATTAGTATTTTCATTGTTGCATCACTTCCCACTGATCATTTATTTGGGAAAATGTGAAATTTGCTAAGATTACTTAGATAATTATTTGCTCTACTTGTCTCTACATCAGTAATTAAATGTCCTTAAGTTGGATATTGCTGGCCACTCTTAAAAGACTGAATCAAAACCTGGCTTCCAAATACCTGAATATGTCCCACAGTTAGATTACGTAAAAATATGACTTCTAGACATAGATAAATTCTAGAAAACCTCAACCTTTGACAAAGTCCCAAAACAGCCTGTGTATTTAAACCATGTGGGGCACAAAAGCTATGTGTAATACACACCAAGTTCAATCTAATGAGGATTTATTTCTGCAGTGTGTTTGAGATTTTGACCCTGACCAAGATGGATATTCGTAGATGTGGAGAAATGTGTAGTTTCACCTTGACTCGCTGATCTGAATTTAGGTCCTAGAGATTTATGTACCTCAGCAAATGCGGTTATATTGCCATCTTTTAAGTTTGTGTTTTCTTGTTTTCTACAGACTTTCACTACTCATACTTGTAGATGTTAAAATTGTAGCTGACTGTTTTTTTTGTGGTGTTGTCTGAGAATGTGAGCAGTTGTCACATTGCTGTGCTCTTTTTGAGGGATCGCCACGTGACCCAGCAGCAGGCAAACATGCTCTGATCTGGTATGTTTCTGGGCTGAGCTAAGTTTAGAGGCCTGCAGAGAGGGTTGACCTGAGAGGATTTCTGGGTGAGGCCTCTGCTGCAGCTGTAGCTGCTGCATCCTGCATGCTCTTGGCAGTGTATTATTAGGCTTGGCATGAAAGAAAAGTTTACAATGCAAAATGCAACTTTACTGCATGTGCAACTGTTGATCTGTTTTGCAGCTACTGAATAGAGCCAAATGTTTTCCCTAAGTAGCTGTAATAATTCACAGCTTTATTTTATTTCAGCAGTTACATTCATGTATTACTGGTGAAAAAGGGTTGTAGAACAATGTGCTATACACTACAGTATTTGACAGTCCAGGTAAAACTGTATGTATTATACACCCATTATACAAATGCACAAATAATGAGAAGTACTGTACATTTTCGACTATTGAGTGCACCTGAATATATGCTGCAGCAACTAAATTTTAAAAGAAAATAAATGTTGTACATGTATAGGCTGCACCTGAATATAAGCCTCACGTTTTCATGTCATAACATGAGATAATTACACAGGAAAATGGTACATGGAAGATTTAATATTTAATAATATTCTTCACCTAATGCAGAGCTAACTTCAGTGTACGTATTAACAAATTCTTGACAGGGGCACCCAATGATTCACTGATCTGTCACTAAGTTACATTGTATAGTTTGTTCGTAGTTGTTGGCTCTCATCCTCCAATCGTAGTTCTTCTTCTTCTTCTTCTTCTTCTTCTTCTTCTTCTTCTTCTTCTTCTTCTTCTTCTTCTGAGCGGAAGTGGAGTGGAAGGAGAGAGAAAGCGTCTTGAGTGAGTGTTGTTTTTTCCAAACTTTTCTAGTTAATGTTTGTCTTTTGATTTCGTGTTTGTGCTTAAGTTTTACGTGTTTTTTTGTTATTGTTAGGAGGTAGTGGGCCAGCCTGGGCGGCGATTTTCGCCGACACCATGGCTGGTACAGGTGGCTTCGCCACGCTCACCAGGAAGCATGGTGTTAGAGTAAACACCGGTTTTTCGTGCAGCGTGGAAGAAGTCGCGTTAGCGGTGGGAGAGGTTGTAGGACACAGCTCCGTGAAATCCGCAGCGCGGATGAACGGGGCTGTGGTTCTTTTTGTGTCAAAGGTGGAACTTGCGAACAAACTAGTTGAAGAGGGCATCACGGTGGGGGGGTCATTTGTACAGGTTGTACCGCTGGCACAGCCAGCTACGCGGGTCATCCTGTCGAATGTTCCTCCTTTCATCAGCGATGATTTTTTAAGGAGAGAGCTTTCTAGACATGGGAAAATAGTTTCCCCTATAAAGAAGGTGTTGTCTGGATGCAAATCACCTTTGTTAAATCATGTCGTCTCACACAGGCGTCAGGTCTTCATGATTCTTGCAAATAAATGTGAAGATCTCAATCTGAGACTTCATGTTAAAGTTGATGATTTTGATTATATTTTGTTCGCTTCCTCTTCTACTATGAAATGTTTCGGTTGCGGGGAAGAAAATCATGTTGTAAAAATGTGTCCCAAAAGAACAGAATCGGGCTCAAATAAGGGGGGAACATCGTCTCCTAGCAACGCCTGGAGCAGTACAAGCAGTGCAGGGAGAGGAGAGCCGCCACAGTCATCTTCTGACGCGGCCGGATCCAGTGTTACAACCGAAACTAGTGAAAACAACAGTTCAGGGAAAACAATAGGTGAAGCTAGTGCGCCAGAGTGTGAAAAAACCCAGCCAAGAACGGCAGAAAAACGGTATGAAAGAGAGGAGGAAGCTGTGGCTGGAGAATCAGTGGAGAGGAGTAGTGTGGTAGCAGGGGGAGAAACTGAAGCCAGTACTAAAGATGCGGAGAAGTCGGAGAGTAGTGCTGGGGGAAAAGAGGAGGTTGAGGGTGAGTGTGAGCCAAGTGGTGAGGAAGAGAGTAACAGAACCTTTAAAAAAACAGCTGAAGAAATGGAGGTAGAGGTTCCTACTTCTGTTGAGAAAAAAAGTTCAAAGAAAAGAAATGTGTCTACTGAGCGAACAGTCGAAACAAGAAGCGGTGCAAAAAACAGTAGGCAGATTGGCCTGCATCAAGATCTGTCAGATGAGAGTGACTGTGAGAGTGTTTTTTCTGACATAAGTGACGTGTCACTAAGTCATACCTCAGATGGGAAGGAAAAATTGTACCCTGCTGCAGCAATTAAAAATTTTCTAAATGAAACAAAGAATATGAAGGGGTTGAATATTGAAACTTTCTTCCCTGATGTAAAAGCCTTTTGTAGATCCGTGAAATGTCATATTGCAAACAAGGAAAAGACCAGTTTGACAAATCAAGAGACATATAGACTGAAGAAACTGTTGGGAAAAATAAGAAAACAGCATTAATTTATGAATATCATGACAAGTGATCTAATCCTACTGGTGGTTATTTTTATTACCTTTCAGTTTTTTCATATCATGGCTGCTATGAATAATTTTAAGGTGTGCTCTTTAAACATAAACGGGGCAAGAGATCCTAGAAAGAGAGCAGTGCTTTTTGAGTTACTGAAATGTAAACGTATGGATGTGATCCTCTTACAGGAAACTCATAGCGATGATATAAATCAGGTTGAGTGGAACAAAGAATGGAGAGGAAGAATTTTTTTCGATCATGGGTCATCGGCAAGTGCGGGAGTGGGGGTTTTATTTTCTGAGACCTTTTCACCAAACTCGGTGAAGGTTGAATCCTTTGTTAAAGGAAGAGCTTTGGCTGTAACAGCAAAATTTGACCTTTTTACAATCGTTGTTTTAAATATTTATGCTCCTAATGTAGGAGCTGACAGGGTAAAATTTTTTGATATTGTAAATGAGAAAATGAAAAATATTAATGTCACAGATTATTTATTTCTGGGGGGTGATTTCAATTGCACGGTAAACGAGAGTCTGGATCGGAACCATATAGAGCCTCATTTGCCGTCAGCACGCATCCTGAAGCGGTTGATCTGCAACCATAGCCTGGTGGACGTGTGGAGAAGGATGCACACTGACTGCAGACAGTATACATGGTCCCACCACAATGAAGGTAGAATCTCTTTAGCTCGGTTGGATCGATTTTATGTTTTTTCACATCATTTTAATGTTTTTAGTGAATGTAAAATTTTACCTGTTGGTTTTACCGATCACGCTTTGGTTCAATGCACAGTCTCTAAGTTGCATGTATCTCCGAAGAGCGCATATTGGCATTTTAACTTTAATATGACTGCCGATAAGGTTTTTAAAGAGGTTTTAGATTTCTATTGGACTAGTTTTAGGCAGAGAAAAGATGATTTTTTATCTCTGAGACAGTGGTGGGATCATGGGAAGGTAAAAATCAGGCAGCTTTGTCAACAGTACAGTCTTAGTGTCACACGCGACATCACCAGATCTGTTAGCGATCTGGAGATTGATATAGTGGAGTGTGAGCGATTATGTGAGACCACAGGAAATCAAGGGCATTTTGAAGCCCTGAAGACTAAAAGGGCCACCTTGGCTAACCTGCTTGATACAAAAGTACAGGGTGCTCTGGTTCGTTCTAGGGTAAAAAACATTTCCCAGATGGACGCTTCCTCCAGTTATTTTTTTGGTCTCGAGAAGAAGCACGGACAGAAGAAAATAATTCATTCCCTGCTGTCAGAAGATGGACTTGAATTAACTGAACCTGCTGCTATAAGGCAAAGGGCAGCCAGCTTTTATGCCTCTCTGTATAAGAGCGAACAGACGGATAATGGAGATACGCTAAAAGATTTTTTAACTGGACTGCCGAAAGTTTCGGATGGAGTGAATGCCATGCTGGCTGAACCTCTGTCAGCAGCTGAACTTGGTGCTGCATTGAAGACAATGCAAGGACAGAAAGCTCCTGGCATTGATGGATTGACAGTGGAGTTTTATAAAGCATATTGGGACATTTTTTCTAATGACCTGCTTGAGGTTTTCAATGAGTGCCTCAGGTGTGGTGTCCTGCCGATATCATGCCGTAGAGCTGTCATCGCTCTTCTACCGAAGAAAGGGAATCTACAGGATATAAAGAACTGGCGTCCTGTGTCTCTTCTATGCACAGACTACAAGATTCTGTCGAAAGCCTTGGCCTTGAGGCTGCGGGGTGCGATGGAGGAGGTTATCCATCGTGACCAGACGTACTGTGTGTCAGGCAGGTCCATGGTAGATAACATCTACCTTATTCGAGATATTTTGGACGTCTCTGGTTCATTGGATGCCGATGTCGGCCTGATCTCATTAGATCAAGAAAAGGCTTTTGACCGTGTTGAACACAACTTTTTATGGGAAACCTTGGAAGGTTTTGGGTTCAATGCTGGTTTCATAGCTATGATCAAGGTGTTGTATAGTGACATTGAGAGTGTACTGAAGATTAATGGCAGTCTGTGTGCTCCTTTTAAGGTGTGCAGAGGTGTTAGGCAGGGCTGTGCTCTGTCTGGGATGCTCTATGCGCTTTCCCTGGAACCCCTCCTCTGCAAACTCAGGTCAACTATGGGTGGTTTAACGTTGCCCGGTTGCACCGACAAGTTATTTCTATCGGCATACGCTGACGATGTTATTGTGTTTATTAAGAATCAATCTGATATAAAAATTCTGACTAATGTTATCAGTAAGATTGAAACAATATCTTCTGCAAAAGTAAATTGGGGCAAAAGTGATGCTCTTTTAATTGGAGAGTGGGGAGGTTGTCCCCCTATACTACCTCAACGGTTACAATGGAAGAGAGATGGCCTGAAATATTTGGGTATATACCTAGGCAACGAAAATATAATAAAGAAAAACTGGGAAGGAATCCTTGAAAAGATAACTGATAGGATAGCAAAGTGGCGGTGGATTCATCCACAGCTGTCATACCGGGGAAGAGTCCTGGTTATAAACAACCTGGTTGCCTCCCAGCTGTGGCATCGGCTGGTGTGCTTAGAACCACCCTGTGATCTGTTAGCAGAAATACAGAAGCTAATGATTAATTTTTTCTGGGACAAGTTTCACTGGGTACCACAGGCTGTCCTGTTTTTACCCAGAGAGGAGGGGGACCAGGGCCTAGTTCACATAGCTAGTAGAGTGGCCACCTTCAGGTTGCAATTTGTGAAACGGTTTCTATTTGGTCCTCCTGATTTGATATGGAGAAGTGTGACCTGTTGCATTTTGAGGCGTTTGGGAGGTTTGAATCCGGATTTTGCATGGTTTTTAACGGGTTTTAAATCACAGTTTTTACAAACCTTACCTGTCTTCTATCAAGGTCTTTTTAAAGTATGTGCTCTATTTAAGTGGACTGGAGGCGAGCACAAATCTTTATATTGGTTATTAGAAGAGCCTCTGATCGACGGTGCAAGATTTGATGTATCCAATCAGCCTCTGCCTGGATTATTAAGAGCACTGTATCATTCTGGGATAGTAAATCTAAAAAGACTTGTGCAGGTGGCTGGCACCACGCTTTCAGACGCTGCCAGTCTGGCCTCAGCTCTGAAAGTCAGCTCTGTCCGGTTAATCCAGATGGCGTTGGATCTTTGGAGAAAGAAAATATCTGAGAAGGAGTGGGCTCTTATGAGGAGGATGGATAAAGGTGGTCTAACACCAGACCCGTCTGATGACCCTCCGGACCTGTTTCTAACTCTTCCTTTTGTGGACAGTGATGGACCCTTGTTGTGGACTAACTGTGAAGAAAAGTTGTCTTTTCAAGGTGCAGACAAACAAACATTGTATAAAAACTGTGTGAAAATCATCAACAAGGAGAACCTGAGAGGTAGAACCGCTACAGTGTGGGCAAATAGACTTGGAGAGTGCGATCCACAGTGGTCAACATTGTATTGTCCTCCACTAAAGAAGAGGACTGGGGACTTACAATGGAGGATTCTACATGGTGCAATCGCTACCAATTCTTTTTTATCTAAGTTTAATGCAAATGTATCTAACGCTTGCCCTTTTTGTAATTTATTTGAGAGTGTTTTCCATGTTTTTACTGAGTGCAAGAGGCTTGATCCTCTTTTTAAAATTCTTAGGTCGATTTTTAGCTCTTTTAATATGATTTTTTCAACAACTGTTTTTATCTGTGGGGTAAGGAAGAACAAAAAATACAAGATCAGGAACAAGGTTTTAAACTTTTTAATAGGTGAAGCCAAGTTGGCTAGATATTTGTCTCGAAGAGATAAATTACAAAAAGAACAAGCCTATGATGTGGTAACACTGTGGAAAATAAATGTCAGAGCCAGACTAAAATTAGAATTTGCGTATTTCTCTATATGTCAAGACTTGGATAGTTTTGAACAACAGTGGTCTGAACAGGGAGTTCTTTGCGGAGTTTTAAATGGAAAGCTAGAATTGGGTAGCTTTTTAATATGATGGTGGTTTCTTCTTGACTGTATAGTAATACTGTAAATAAATGGTGTTTTAAAATAAAAAAAAATCTTCTTCTTCTTCTTCTTCTTCTTCTTCTTCTTCTTCTTCTTCTTCTTCTTCTTCTTCTTGTTCTTCTTCTTGTTCTTGTTCTTCTTCTTGTTCTTCTTCTTCTTCTTCTTCTTCTTCTTCTTCTTCTTCTTCTTCTTCTTCTTCTTCTTCTTCTCCTTCTTCTTCTTCTGTGTTGTGTGTGGCTGTGAATTTATCAGATGTCCAGTGGCCAGTCATACGCACGTTTCTCTGCAATCAGCTGTTGATAAATCCCAAATCTGCATACCTAAGTGCTTGTTCCCCATTCACAGTCGTTTGCATACAGAAACGCCCTCAATTAACCATACTGGATCACACCACATCCTCTTAACACATGCATTAAAGAGCAACTCATCCCCCTACCAGAGTTTTACGGTGTGTTTGCACCAAAGCATCAAAAGCGGGCCCCACCCCAAAGTTGGACGCTTGAACATTCGGACCTCGACGCCCGCCCAAAGCGAATTGGACAAAATGTATAGGTATATTTTGACGTGCGTCAAGCCAGAAATACGCAACTTATGGGAGAATCTAGTGCCAGACGGTGGCAGATGGCAGCTGTTGATCTAACGTTGGAAAAGTGAGTCTCCATTTTCTATTTACTGTGGAGAGTACCCTGCGCAGGTTTGCAAGGCCAGTAAAAACTTTCAAAAGTGAAATGAACTTACCAGGTTGCCCTATCTCCTCACTTATATTCCTCCAAGCGAGGTCCTTTTTATTCCTGTCTCCGTAGAGAAAGCAACTGGTGTTGTTTAGCTTGGGACAATTAGCCACGGCCGTTATCAGTATTTCCTCCATGTTGAATGGATGAATTTTGCCAGACCTGACCCTGTGAACTGGGTCACAGCATCATGTGACACCACATCACCAGGCTCCTGATTGGTTGATGCAGCGCGAATTGACGCCAGAGTTCAGATTTTTCAACTTTAGCAGCAGACGCAAAAACGCTCGTGACATGCGAATGCACAAAATGCACCACATAAAATGACGTGCGTCAAACGCCTCATTCGCGCAATCTATGTGAACGCATCGTTACTCGACCCCCATTTCCTGATGGAGAATGCACCAAAAGAAAGAGTTGCCTGGCGGACCAGCGAATGCGCAACGGGAGAAGGCTGGGCGTGGTCTGGACTGTGATTGACATGTTGACAGCAATGATGCTACAGGGTCACAGAAACAGATAGCAAGACAAATGGAGAGCACTGTGAGCTCCTTTGGGTCAGAGCAATATTTTTGAGGTTTAGGATTTCTCTCCACCTCCTTCGCCAGTGGAGAGAGAGGAAACAGACAGAGGTTCTGTGGAGGAGGCGTGAGTGGAGACTCTACTTGTTTTATACCCCACAATGGTAGGGTGGCTGATGTCAGCCCTCACCGCAGAGTGAATAGCAATGCCTGATTCAAATTCAAGTGCAGTATAGAGTTTTAAACTGAAGAGGGTGCCACACTGACCGTTTTTATGCAGAAAATTAATATTTTTACTAAGATTCACTAAAATACCAAAATAATGAACAGACATGTAGACAGCGTTATTAGACAATCATTTATAGTTTTTTGGCCCAAAAAATTTATTTGGGGAAGAGTTGCTCTTTAATCCTTGCATTCTTCCCAAAAATAATGGACAAGAGAGCGTAAAAAGGAATTTCAGTGACACTAAGATTAAGGTGAAGCATAAATGGGGCAAAAACAAAAGAGTCACGATGAACAGACCTTTTGAAAAATAAATTTTAACAACAATAGTTTTTGCCCTCTGTTATCAGCAGTTTCTCTGCTTCTTGCCCCCCCCCCCAGCATGCAGCAGTTATATTCCCGCTGCAGACAAAAACAAATGTGGCAAAGAATAATTTAATTTGCTGTTATTCACGTCTTATATAGACTTATAAATACTTAACTTCATTGAACAAATCAAATCTATTACATCTGTCCCGAACATTGCTGTTTGGTTCTTTCAGTTTAGGGGTAACCAATAAAAGAAAAGAATACTGCCTAGGAGAAAGTGAAAGAGGCAGTAAATGCAATCGGGAAAGTGGGGAGGTTCCTTTCGGAAATAAAAGAAAAAGTGGTTTGATATCTTACTGAACACAATTAAACGTCCCTCAGCACATAGCTGGGCCAGATCTTCTACCAGGGGTGCACAGATCACCACAGAGCTGACCACATTTGACACGGGTGTGGCCAGTGTGGTTGGAGATACTTCTTTGGCTGGCATCAGTACACATGGAGACAACAACAATCTGCTTCACCAATAAGCAGGACCATCCAGTTTCTACAATACATTTTGCAAACCTTTTATTTTCAGTGAAACAACATTCTTTTAAATGGAAGAGATTGCCGTGACAAGTAAAAAAACACACGGAGAGCGCAGACTTCTGTGAAGCACCTTGCAACCCCCAACCCCTCAGATTGCGATTCACTGTGCTGGTCTCCCTTGTTGCATTAGATCAGCAGCAGTTATATGCTGATTGCGAAAATCTACAAAGCATAAACATAACAATGTGGCCACTGTCAGATACCCAATCCTTTAAACAATTTAGAAGCTAGAAGATTTAGAAGTAGTTAATTATGTTGCTGGATCGCAGTGTTTTCACTAACCGGAAGTAGTACCGGAAATTTAACAGGGCAGGATTATCTGGGCTCTGAGCTCAGCGATTGGTCAGTTTTTCCCAAGTGATTATGGAAATGTAATTGCAACATGTTTCAAAGAAAACACCCTAAACTAACCGTTTTTTAATCAATGTGCATTCATTTATTGTCACATTAAATTGTTTTTAATACATGGAACTGTACTTTAATGGATTAGTCTGGAACAGTTAGCAAGGGATTCTAATATTTTTTAAAAAAAAAGTGTTAAATTAAAACTCCAATTTTAGAATTGGTTGCACTAAGCAAACTTACAACTAGCCCTAGCTTGTCGCATGGCATGTTGGCACGGCATGTTGGCATGGCATGTTATTCAAAACAGCAAATGACAGCAAGTCTTACAAAGATGGAAATGTCAGCTCCAATTTTATTCAGTTTTATTTTATATTGACTTTGACATCCCTAAAAAACAGCAACACTGCCATAGCCTTCTCTTCTAAAGTTGGTTTCATGTTTCGGGACTCTAGTTAGAGCCTCACTGATTTTTGTATTTCTTTTGTCTCTCTTTGCACATCAGACTTGCATTTACCGAATTGTGGATAAGCTGTCCCCTGCTTCTCCTGTGGTTTACCAAGTGTATATTGTAGCTCAACCACTTGACTCTCGTCCGGAGAATCCATAGCTAACCATGTGACATCTCGTTCCTGGCTTCCAACATATAGAGTTTCCTTCTCTATAACGTCCTGCTTCAGTTGACTCTCCAAGAATCAAAGTTTGCTGTGGTCCATCTCTTGAAGGATTTTCCAGGATATGGATTCCCTGTGTATTTATGGTTTCTGCACTAATTCAAGTTGTCTGACAAATCTACTCAGTATATTATGCAGAGGAAAGAGTGAGAACTGATCTAAAAAAGTCGATCTTCTTCCACATTTTTTTGGCAACAGCTTTCAACCATCTCTTTGGTTGTGGTCTGAGTTCTGGGTCTTACTTGTCCTAAATGTACCATTAGCCTATTAATAGTACCATTAAATATACAGTCTGCCAAAAAAAATTAAGGAACATGATAACTGACAGAGGATAGGACACAACAAAGTCCTTTTGTAATTAGATGTTGTTTTAGGTCTAACATTAAATGTCTGTGTTTCCTGTCTAATTCTATGAGCAGGATTTTGATAATAGCTGAGAGATGGATGGAGAGATCTTGATTAAATTCAGAAGAGGATAAACCAAATACTGAAAATGGTAATTTAGTTTTTTCTTAAGTCATTTGGTTTTGTGCAAAAATGACTACTTTTTACACAAAAGGGTTGCATTTCTTTATGTTCCTCACTACAGTGAGAAGCTAACAAACAGCTTCTAAGCTCACAACCTGGCATCAATTTGGATGAGGTTGAACATAAAAAAACAAACACCAAAAGCATTCTTTAAGCTCCAAGATACAAGGCAGAAAAGCAAGCTTCGACAGCAGCTTAAACCAAATTGACAAAACCTATGAGATTGTCTAGTTGAGAACACCGTAAAGAAAATGTTTTTTGTCTCACGAGTCAAAAAGTGATCTAGATCTACAGAACAACTTAAAAGTTTGTCTCTTTGATCTATAGCGACTGTTAAATAGTATCCTTCTTGTTCAGTATTCACTGAGATAGAAAAAGTTGTGGAATCATTTCAAAAATTCAGCCCTCCTGAATCTGTAAACATGAATAGAATATTTTCTGTCACACCAGCTGCTGCTTTATTGCAGAGTATGTACTTGCACTTCATATTTAGTTTATGATGCTAATGCAGCTTATTTATAAAGCTTATTTAAGGAATTTAAGGAATATATTTTACCATATTTAGGGGAATGACTGCCTGCCTCAAATTACTTCATTCAAATAAATCCCAAAGGTTTTATATTGATTTCTAGCAGTTGTAGATACTCTCCAATCGGCTGAAATTGCCTTTTTTATCTGTGTTATTTGATAGTCCTTCAATACGTTTTTGACATAACGTGAGTCAGCTTTTGTTTACATAAGTGTACTTGTTTTGTTTTTGGTTGTAAATGAGTTATCTACATTTAAAAAAATGTATATATAACATGGATACGTATGGATTACAGCCAATTCTAGAGGCAACCTCTGTTGCAATCTGAAGCTCAGTTCAAGGTTTAAACTTAAACAAGCAGAATAATATCTTAATTGTTGAACAGATCTTCTGCTTGGGATTTAGAATCCAATTGAGGAGGCTGAATTGCTTTTTTTTTATTGGAATTGCTCCCTGTCATTAGAAGAGCAGCAGACAGGCACATTCAGTTGATAAGCAGCCAGCAAGGTGCCTACAGATTACAGTGCTGCAGACATACCTCCTTTTTAAGTACAGTCCTTAAATTACAATTGCTCAACTGCCTCACATCAGACATTATGTGTGAAAAAGGTCAAAGGCAGGAAAGAATTAACAGGTAGTTCATTTTACTGTGTGCCATAATCAGTGTTTTCTTTGATTACTTTTTACAAGACAGGTGTTGGTGGTGGTGTTTTAATTAGAGATAAATATGTTGCATCCCCCCCACTCCAGTAAATTGCTAGGGAAGATTCTATTTATAAATTATATTTATTAAGTTTGAAGCAGCATTGAGACAACCTGGAAAAAGAAGGTCTCCTAACTTAATGTTACCTTCCTGGTTACATAAAAACATGATCTCAGTAATTGTATAGTTTCTGACCTAGCTGTCATTTTCTGCTTAAACATCCATTGTGTTCCAAATTTCTGTTATTGTGACACCCCTGCTTGGAACGAGTCAGATGTTTTCACCGTGGCATCACATCATGCACGTCTTTCCAACTTTCACAGATTATTGCTGCTTTCTAAAACATTACATGACTATCTGTATGTAATACTTTATGCATTAGTAAAGAGTGAAAATGTTGTTTCCTGTACCTCAGTGTAATGTATCACAAGCCCTAAGCTGATGGAGAAGAAAATGTCTATTTCATTTTATTCACCAATCACTTATTGGTACCGATTCTTTTTTCATGGCACAAATTTTCAAAAAACATTGTTTGAAAAAAGACATAAAGCAACCCTTTAATGCAGTAGGCCTACAAGAATTTCACAATAGGGCAACATTATAGTACCATATTATGCAATATGGTAAATGACCTGCATTTGTATAGCGCTTTTTCAGTCAGAGGATCACAAAGTGCTTTAAACTACATTCACACACACATTCACAGTGGGAAGCTACAACATTGTAGCCACTGCTGGCACACTGACAGAGGAGAGGCTGCTGGACACAGGTACCACCAGGCCACCACCAGCAGGCAAGGGGGTGAAGTTTCTTGCCTAAGCACAAAGCGGAGATTCAAACCAGCAGAAATGTCTTCCCCAAGGACAACGTCTGACACTGATGGAGCGGGGGTTCAAACTGGCAACCCACTGGTTACAGGACAAACTCCTACCCCCTGAGCAACAGTTGCCCCTATTTAAAATAAATTTAGGTCCATCTGGTCATGTTTGTCACAGTTTTAGTGGTTTTAAACCTGTTATACTCCGACTGTAAATGTGGGGATGTTTATCCAAGTAGTTGTTTCCTTGTTGTCTTTTCCTGTCCCATAAAGCTTAACGCAAATCCATCTACTCATTTAAATGGAATGCACTCTCATCTTTCCCATTTTAAACAGGAGCCAAAACAAATAGGCCACATCAAAAAGGTAACGAATGTGTATCAAATGTTAATTTATATGCTTTAATTTAGAAATAGTTGATTTTGTTAAATCCAAGTATTTCTTATCATTTGATCCCCACCCCAGTTGTTCTGTAAAAGTGAATACCTGAAAGGTAAAAAAATTTCTTACTGTTTTTAGTGTGGGACCATGCTACTTTTAAACTATACGATGAAATATAGATTTATATGATAGCTTTTTACAAATGTTTAGCAGGTTACTGTAATCTCTTAGATACAGGAGCACACAGAGAGTCAAAATTGACCATGATACAGGTTAGTTTAAAAAAACAACATGATAATGACTTAGAAGAACAGCAAACTTCATAATCATGACTTGATGATTGGAGGAACAAATGGATGGATGTATCTGTACCTTTTGAAAATGTAGTGTTTCTTTTAATTAACCTCTCGATGCTTCCTAGTGGTGAAAAGATGACTGTTTTTTCAGGGGTGGGTGAGGGGGATTTGGGTGGACTGGAGGATGATGTGAATAGGGACATGAACATAATTGCATTGTTGCCTTGGTTACCAAGAACACGATCCCGCTGCAAGAGTCAGTAAACAAGGTAACTACTTAGGCAAAGCTGTAACAAGACTTCAGAGTACTTACCTGAAGCCTCTTTGGACAGCAGACAAACAAATACAGCTAACAAAGCAGTACAAAATGTTTTCATTGTTTGAGTGATGGACATTGTGAACAATGGAGAAATGTTCTGTTTAAGAAAAGGAAAACTTTCTTCATGGTGATTTGTTTTGCAAGTAACATGCTTGTAATGTGAAACATCAAACAATATTACAGAACGCCTTTTACAGTAGAGAGATACACACACGTTTATATATATATATATATATAGTGTATTTTTTACCTGTGCTTTTTGAGGCTGGCTCTATTTAAACACATGACTGCCTATTAGATTTTTCCCATGGAGGAGCTGGGAATGTTCAACATTGTGGCAGAGCTTTATCTGAGCAGCTGTCCCAAACCCTCTGAGACTCTGAAGGAAGACGGGAGGGTCTCTGTTTGCTTTTATGCTAGGGATTCACGTCACTATTTAAAGACACAAAAAATAAGATGCCACTGTAATGCATCTTTTTACTGATGGAAGCATCTGTGGCGGCCATCCTAAACATCGTGCTTGATGTACCTCTATGAAAAACTGTCGTGGTTGTATTTCTGTTTTTGGGTTGGGCATGTTGTGAGAAAAATTCTGATGTTGCCAAAGTAAAATAAAAGCAGAGGTTTGTAAGAGCAAAGGTCACTTCTTTGAGAGTCAAGGCCAAGCATTTGTTTATGCAAAAGCTTCAAAGTTTTAGTTGATTACTATTCATAACTCTTACTGTAAATGCAAACACTCTCTCACAGCACTGTAGGTAAAAAGCTACATTTTGCTTTCATTTGACCTGAATGTCTTTTAACAAATTGAAAACTGGTCTCATTGCTTGTCTACAGTTATTTTCTTCAGACCACTTCTGTAGAAAAGATAATTTGATTAGGGTTAGATATCTCAATCTCTCTCTCTCTCTCTCTCTCTCTCTCTCTCTCTCTCTATATATATATATATATATATATATATATATATATATATATATATATATATATATATATATATATATACACACAGTAAAATTTTTAAAAGACACTTGTTTATTGCTTTTTTATACAACTTTTAATTTTCAGCATTGCTAAAACATGATGATGATGATAGAAGTACCTATGTCCCAATAGCAACACATGGATCCTGGCTGTTGTGAGCTGTTCTAAGTTTTTCAGATGACTGACCTTCTCTAATATCTAATATCATCTAATACTCTGTGTCAGCTCTCCTCATTACACATTATTGAACATTTGGAATAAATGTATAAAAAGTTAACAATTTAACCCCTCATTGGTTTGCAGTTTGAAGGATGAATGAATCTCTGCAAAAACTTGTGTTATTCTCAAAAATCTGTTGCATGTTACAGGGGTTTATTATTCGCTCTGGAATCCGTTGGTTACTGGTAGATCAGCCACTCACCTTTGACCTTCTTTAATTTGAACTGGTCTCCAGGGCCTGTCAAAAGGGTGTTGGTGGGGAGTAAGAACGCTGCTGTTAAGAGAAATTAATCAACACCCTGCATCACAGCTCACCATCTCTTCCACCGTGTGTGAAGTCTAAATAATTCTTTGACACCTGCCCCTCCAGGGTATTTTGCCTTAAATAGAATGCCCTTCTTTGCATTGTTTTTGATTATACACTCTGATTACATTAAAGCTATTAGACTAATCTTGTATAAGTCCCACGTGTGCTGCCAAACAAGCAGTAACCTATAGAAGCATGAACTCCACAACACCTGAGAGAGTGTCCTCTGATATCAATCAGGCATGAAAACAGCAGATCATTTAGGTCTTTGAAGTTGTTAGGTGGGGTCTTCATTGATTATATACTTCAAGAAATCACATGAATGCTTGCTTGAATTGATCACTAAGGGACTAGGGGGTCAAATTAGCACTTCAAATGTTCACATTGTATTCTTCAAGTGTATTTACCCCAGTTCTTTTCTGAACCAACCACTAAATATCTGGAAAGACTCTCAGGACATGACGTTCAGAAGATCATTTAACCTTTTACTCTAATTTCAGTTCGGTTACACTATAGTTTTGTAATATGACAGTAAAGACTACCCTAAACCACCTATGGTATTTAACACATGGTGGCCAGATCCAGACATACAAATATGTAGGACAAAATTCATGTTTATGTGGGAAACATTAAAATATATAACGGTCTAATATAATCTGAGATCTAAACACACCAAATATGCATTATGTATTGTTAGCTTTTGATATCTAAAATGCAGTAATATATTTCTTTTAAATAACGCATTATACACTTTTAATGATAATTACAGTTTTGTCCAGTTCACTTGACATTTTCAATTCCAAGGGGAAATTAGAAATTGCTCTCATCCAGCAGATAAAGTCACTGTAATTGTTTTTCTGAACATATTCTTTTAGATACTAAAGAAAAAAGTTATTATGCTGAAAATGGAATCGAGGTCCTGGGTTTAAAATGGATTTGCTGTAAAATTTAGGAATGGCTCATTAAAAAAGTAGAAAAGTCATACTTTTCTATAAAGGTCATGTGTGGTTCACTTAGTGTTACTATTTGTTCATCCTTAAAACTGAATTTCACAAGTGGTTTTCAAGCTCTTCTTCTTAAGGCACTTTAACACATGATCCATCATAAGACTGATACTGAACCCTGTACTGAAGCAAACCAATATGGTTGGTTTGTTTTATGTCTTTCATTTAAACTTTTTTAACCAGATCAAGCCACTGCACTTTTTGGAATAATATGCACACAGGTTAATGCAATGAAAAACCAGTCAGGAGGCAGCAAACCAACAATCTATTGCTGCCACTGCAGGCACACCCACATGTAATCTTACCCCAGGTGTTAACACCAAAACAGCACCAGCCTTGCTTTAAAATCAAACATCAAGTTTCTATGATATTGTGTATTTCTAAAAGACAACATACAACTGCCATGTTACATCAAACCTTTCTTTAAATTTCTTCATCAAAAGCTGCAATCCTAGCTAAAGTTCTTTCTGTTTTAGAATTCCTCAAAGCTGCTCCAAACATTACACTTAATTCACAGTTTTAACATATTTGTTCCATCCTTAAAATACTGGATCATTAAGATTCAGTCAAGTAAGTTTTGACATTGAAACTCAATCATAATGACGGACATTTGCGGAATTTGCTGGGCAGAAAAAAAAAAGGCCAAACGACTTTGCGGTCCCTCACAAAGCAGGACACGTGGTCACTTTATGACACATCCGGACTAATCAGCCAAGTCCAGGGACAGCTTGTGCATGCAAACATAAACTAGCATTATATAATCAATGAAATGATTGCATTGCTCTTGGTTGCAGAAACGTAACCCCAGTTTCTGTTATCTTAGTTGGTCATTTTACATATTGAAGCAATATTTGAAGACAGTGTTTCAGCCCTTAAAGTGGACATATCATGCTTTTAAATTCTTCCTTTTTACATCTAAATCATTTAGTTGTGATCTCTATATAGTGGAACGGCAGTTATTAGGTCGGATTTTTTTATTATAGTAGTTCTATAGGCTCCTCTTCTACTTCTGTTCAGAGGTGTCTGAACAGGGTTTGCAGAATGACTCGTTTTGGTGCGATCCCTTTAAATGTGTGGGACGTGCTGCATACCACGCCCCCCTCCAGGTCGTTGAACCTTCCACTCTACCCCATTCGGCCATTTTTGTAGTTTGATAGAGAATTGGCAACCTAGCACTTCAGAAACTTTTTTTTCGTCATTTTTTTTTTATGTCGGAAGAGACACTAACAAAAAATAAGACGACTGAGTAATGACCCAAAACCTCGTTTATAAAATAGTAATGCGTTAAGCTTTACATCGATCTAAAATACCACAGCTAAAACAATACAAACTTCAAAGCTATGAAAAGTGGGTTTTCTTACGATTTAAAGAGAAAAGATTATACTAAATCATGACAACTTTGTTTTCTAAGCAGGTATACTACCTGAAGAAAGGGAAAAACATTAGCAATTTCAAAGTAGCATATGACCCTGTCCACTTTTACAGTCAACAAACTCTTTCAAAACAGACACAGGTACGTAACCAGATACGTAATAAATTATACTCTGCCTTTACCTGTGATTGTAGTATTAAAAAGATATATGTAATAGGGGGGCAAAAACATCTAGCATATAGCGTTAACATAAGCAGAAAGTCCGATGCTAATGCTATCAAAACAATGTCCAAGAGGCATTAAATGAATGTCCAAAAATACAGTTTATTGTCATTTTAGTGTTAATTGGAGCTTACCACTGTGCTGTGTCCACCATTTTCATATTCAGAAGGGATTGAGCCCTCGATAAAATGAAGTCTTTCAGAAAACCCTTGTTGATACTGGCGGAGGTTACTGAAGCACTCGTCTTTGAAGTGTTTGGCGCAAACAAAAACCACTTTAGCCACAGATTCGGGCACATTACCATTAAAAACCAAACTTAACCACACACTTCGAAGCAGTTCTGATGCTGGGAGATTGTGTAAACAGTTGTGCTGGTTAATACGCCCAACAACAGAATATTTTGACACTGGTACTTTCACCATACCTAAACTTGGACTACAAGTTGGACCCTCTTATTTAATATCTACATGCTTCCACTAGATTATAAAAACCAATACGATTAGCTACCATAACTATGGAGATGATACTCAGCTCTACATTACGATGTCACCAGGTGACTTTGAACCCATCCAAACGCTAAGTACATGCATTGAGCAAATCAAAGGATGGATGTGTCATGACTTCCTCCAATTGAACAGAAACAAAACAGAAGTAATTACTTTAGGACCTAAAGAGGAAAGATCAATAGTCAGCACACACCTCCAGTTAATACAGCTGGAAACTACTGATCAGGCCAGAAATCTAGGTGTAGTTATGGATCAGATCTGAACCTCCAGGGTCACATAAAGGCAATAACAAGGTCAGCCTTCTATCCCCTGAAGAACATTTCTAGAATTAAAGGACTAATGTCGCAACAAGACCTTGAAAAACTCATCCATGCGTTTATCTTTATTTGGATTGATTACTCCAACAGCATCATCACAGGTCTGCCTAAAAAGTCAATCAGACAGCACAGCTGATCCAGAACGCTGCTGCTCATGTCCTCACTAGAACCAGGAAAGTAGAGCACATCACCCCAGTTCTAAAGTCCTTATACGGCTCCCTGTAGCTCATAGAATAGACTTCAAAATACTTTTCCTAGTTTATAAATCATTGAATGGCTTAGCACCAAAGTATGTTGAAGATCTGCTGTTACTATACCAACCCCCCAGACCACTCCAATTCCATTCTACTCAACATCCCTAGAATCAGAACCAAAGATGGAGAAGCAGCTTTCAGTTTTTATGCTCCTCAAATTTGGAACAAACTTCCAGAAAACTGCAAAACTGCTGAAACACGGAGTTCTTTTAAATCACAACTAAAAACGTATCTGTTTAGAGTTGCCTTTGAGTAAATCTTTGTTGTATCATGTTGTGTATTCTTCTTGTTTTACTGCTGTTTTTAAATTATATGCTTTGTAATGCTTTGATGTATCTGTGTGTGCTTCATGCTTTATTGCTGTTTTTACTTTATATGCTTTGTCTGTGTTTTACTGCAACTTTTATTTTACCACTTAATCATGTAAAGCACCTTGAATTGCCTTGTTGTTGAAAGTGTGCTATACAAATAAAATTGCCTTGCCTTGCCTTACAAACTCACAGCAAGAAAGAAAGATGGTGGTTTCGCTCAGCGTTTAGGCGCAAATCCATGACCAAGTTTGGCAGTTCCAGTGCAAGTACTGTGAAGTAATAGTTCAAAAAACGTAATAGATAATAGAGAAAACTGAACGGCTTAAAAAATATGACCCAAAACATTTTACAAAAATATATCCACAACACATGGAGTGACAAAGTTTTGCTTTTTGCACTCCTAAACACTCTAAAGACATTACACAAAGCATTTAAGGGCTAAAAAAGTGGAATTTCATGATATTTCCACTTTAAATTAGAGTGTTATACAAAAGGGATTTAAATTGCATTGTCCATTTCTCCCTGAAGTTATTACATACCAAAGGGAAATTATGAAGATAGTTACACTTTGTGCTTACTCCAAATTGAGAATTATGACAATAGATTGGAATTAAAGCTGCATAATACTCATTGTCATCAAACAAAATAAAAAAATTCCATGGGCACATCTGTATCATCCTACAAGTTTAATTTGATAAATAGTTTGGTCTCCTGTGGTCTCCCTTTTCTTTAGTACGAAATCCTAAAAACAAAAGAATAATAGAGAGGTTCCACATTTCAGAAACAACCACACTGCTTTCATTATTGCTGCCAGAAGAGCAAAACAGGAAACAGCTTCATGCCTATGTGGAGGTGCAATCATTAGAGTCTTTTGGTAAGATACACCAAGCAGCGCTGAAACTATTTGTATACAATTCAACTTCGAACTTGAGTTGAGCTGCATCTACAAAAAAAGTCCCTCCAGTGGTTTTGTATTTTATTGCTTTTAAATAAACCCATTCATATAATTCTAGAAAAGTTTTTTTATCATTGTTTTGCAAATTTCATAGCTCTAATTTAAAACGGTGAGGCCATGATGACTTTTTTTGTAATGAGCACCCTATAATGCCCACATTTAAACATTTCCCCATGTCGGTCTTTAATATGGTACCCCATGATTTGACAAAATTTCACTTTCCATTGTGCTATTGTATCTTTTATTATCTTTCTCCCCAGTTTCTGAAACAGATCTTTGTGAAAAATGTTATGGCTTGATGTTGAGGTCAGTCACTTGCTATAAATTACCACCATTTCCCCCCTTCTTTTCCTTTTCCACAAAGAAGTTTAAATCTGTTTGCAGCTATGAGACAGAAGAGCTCTTAGGGAAAGGGGCTTGTCTGTGGTCCGCAGCAATAATATTTCAAAGCTGTTGTCCCCTGCGGTCATAAAGGGTTCAGTCAATTCATGTTAGCAAAGGTCAAGTCCATCTGGAGTGCTGTTTACATTCTGTGGTAGCCTCTTTCCTCAGACATCATCCGGTGAATGGTGTCATACACACTCGAAATCCTAAAGCCTCATTCTAGTACAGCCAGCATTCCAGGCAACCTACAATACTTGGCATGTGAAGAATTTTGTTCGCTCCATTAAAAAAAAGAGAGATGGACAAAAGAGCAATTGATCAGATTGTTCATACTCCTTTCTTAATGTATTTTTGGGTGTGTTGTCACTAATATGTCTTTGTTTCTTCAGTTAGTAAATCTGGATCTTAATTCTGTGTTTTCCTGCTTTAAGAAGAACAACTTGATTATATTCTTCCAAAACATTTTAATTTTCCCACACATGACGTCACTGAAACATTTTTTTTAATATGTGTGGGAATACGGTGAGCGCAGATTACAGATGGTAGACCTGAGGCATTCATGAGCGTTATGAGCCAAGCGTCACACTTCGACTAGCTATTAGCTCTTAAATTATAAGGTTTCTTTGCTCTATCATTGTTCCCTCTCAGTACTAACTGTAATATTTACTCCAGTTTAAACTGACAACCGTCATTTAACATTAACTGTCACAAGAAGGTGTAACAACAGTCCTTCACACTTACATGTCCATTTACATTGTTTTCCACCTCATTGCTAAATGAATAATAGAGATCTAAAACTAGCAAACTGGATCCCTTAGTGGTAATCAGAGTTATGTTTGTGGAATTTAATCCAGTGCTTTAATGCTGCATTTCATTTGAGCTCAAAAGTCTAAACTTTCAAGTTCCCTGACAGAAAAATAAAAATTGAAATTTTCATTTGGAAAGGCAGATATTTGTCACCAACATTAACCTCAGAATCCAAAATAGTTTCCTTGCATGTAAAAATTAGGGATTGCTCCAGCTAATATGAACAGTATTAATAGATTGATGTTTTCTATTTACTAGGATGCAGAGAAATACACAATAAACCTGTATAATTGATAGGTTGGTTTGTTACATAGTGCAATAAATTGCAACACTTTTACTGGCTAGCTACTGGTTTATTGATTTTCAATTTAAATGGATGCAGCATTGATTTTTACAACTTATCTAGCTTTTTTAAATATATCTCTGTAACTTTACAAGCTGTCTACTTTCTTTATCCAGCCATTTTGTTCTTCAGGTCTTCAGTAAAGCGGCATTTAGATAGATACTTTTATCTTAAAAGAAAATTTAGAGAGACTACAACAGAGAGAAAAAAGTGTTTAACACATGGATACAAAATGTTTACTGGTTATTTGCAGTGTTTACACGCTAAAAAGAACCGCACTCAAAATCTTTTAAAAACTATATGTTTTGTGAGTTGGAAACTAAAACGTCTTTATAGCTTATGACCTACGATAGTTATGCTCTTTTTAGAAAATTTCCTGCTGAGCTTTGTTTTTTCTATGCTGTTTTACTACAAGAGGACTGTCAGCAGAAAGCTGTGTGACTAAACTTTTGAAACTTTTTCCAAAGGTTGAACCAAGTCTATTGTTCTACTAAGCTTTGATTTTTAAACATTAATGTAGCAAGCAATCAATAGTTAAAGCTTTTAGGATGTGCTAACAACGACTGACTGTACCTGGCAAAATACAAATTTCTGACATGAATGTTCATTGATCATTAATATTAGGAGCAGAGGCAAAGACACATCGCCTTGTAGAGCAGTAACTGTACATCTTTTTAAAATTTTTACTATATTAAAACTACGGATCAATGAATAAACATTTTAAACTGACTTTATTATTTTTCTTTAGCAATTAATTCAATTCGTGTGGCTAGCATTACAAAAAATATTAGTCTCCATGGGAATATCTTAGAGGATGTACATCCTTACCTTATTCTTTGATATTTTAAAAAAGCTGCCAACATCCAGATCTCGCTTTCTACCTGAAAGCTCAAAAGACAAAATGGAGTAGATCTGCTCTGCTGGATTCAGCCTTCCTGTTATCTGCTGAAATATTTGCTCTTTGCAGCCTAAGTGAAAACATGTCTCACCATGTAGAAAACACAGTTTCTTTTTAGATTACTTTTTAAAAGTATGTTTCTTTCAGTTAAGTGCAGTGAAATCTTAAGTCAAGCATGCTGAGAGACACACATAGCCCTTTTCCACTGAGGCGGAGCTGGAGCTCCCGTGGCTCCCGTGCGTCGTTTTCGATTCCCGCGAGCACCAGCTCCGAGAGCCAGAAACGGGTGCTACTCTGGCACCACTCTTGTGGGGGGCCAAAGCGGAGCTATCCAAGCACTCACTTTGTCATTTGGGAAGGGGGAGGGATTTACAGCCTAAACAATAGAGGACTGCCATATTTAAATCCAGACTGCTGGGAATGTTTTTTTTTTGTTGTTGTTGAAAACATGGATAGCATCAAGACTACTTCGCCTACTACGGCATTGCCTTGTCGACAGTAACTGCAACAGCGATGCCTTTTGCCGCTGTGTCGCAACAAATGCTTGTAAAGCAACAATTAGCATCTGCACTTCGACGAGGTAATCCATCTTTGTTATTTTGGTTTTTCTTCTTCTGCGTCTGCTTTATTTCTGGCGAGCGGCTTCCCGCGTGATTTCTGAAGTGATGCTTCGATGACGCAACGCCGTAGCTCACGGTGGCTCCAAGTTGGCTCCAAGTTGGCTCCAAGTTGGCTCTTTGTTATGGAAAACGAAGGAGGTTTCGCGAAAGCTCTGGCTCCAGCACCAGCCCCAACTCCAGCCCCGAACAGGCTCTCGGTTCTTTGCAATGGAAAAGGGCTAATAGAGTTTTGCATAATGGGTAAAGTTCTTTTTCACTAATATCACTATGCATGTATACAGAAATCTTCATTATGTGGTCAGAATTAATAGCATCCAACAATGCCAAGTGAATGCCTTCCTAATGCCACGCAAGAACTACCACCACAACTCAAACTATTGTTTTTTGAAGAAAAGAAAGATGTAGAAAATATAGAATAGAGTTATAACTTGCATAGTAATTGATGCCATCTATATCTTTATCCTCTTGATACCAGTTATTATGAGCAGGTAGTTAATGTCAGTACACAAAGGAACCTACGATACATGATTTCACAATATCCATCACTCTCAGAGATTTCATGTTGCCTAAAATGATTAAAATACTGTAAGGCATCTAAAATAAAATAAATAACAGTTGGTGTTCCCTTTAAAATCCCTGCAAATTACCTGCCAGTTACTGGTGCTGACTGATACTTCACTGATGCTGAAAATAGCTAACTCTTAGTTATCCTCACACAATAACAACTTCCCTTCTTAAGAGAGTAGCCTACTTGAGTTCTACCATGAGCTGGTAGTGCTCAGCATCTTTTACTGATCAGAATTTTTTTTTGTTTTGAATTCTGATCAGCCTGTAACTGGTCACGGTGAGTTTTCTTCTTTTTTTGAATGAATAATAACTTGGTGAATCTTTAGTGTGTGATGTACTCTTGAGGATAGATTTAATCCATTATAGAGCTTACTGAAGAACTCATCATTTTGATGTTAAAGACCCTTTAATTGACATAGGAGGTACTAAAGATATGACTATAGGGGGTTAACATCTAGCTACTGAAAAACAGTGATTTCCTCACTCTTACTTAGATCTGGCTTTCTGGCAAGGTGCAAAAAACCAATGGCTTATTCAAGCAACAGTTTCTGACAAATTAATTGTGACAGGCAAGTTAACATTATTCATCGCTCTAACAGTTGTACCTATCCACTCACAACTGCCTCAAGGAATCTGGAATGACCTTTCAAAGAGGTTGAATATCAGCATGCTTTGTGAGCACTAGTAGGCAGGCACTGGTCACGCAATCAGATTACTGCACACAATAGACACTGCATGGGCTTCCATGCTCCAGACCTACACTCACACACAGACACAGTCTTTGCCCCAAAGGGATGAGGACATAATAGGGTACATCATCCATTCTGACAACAAAGCCCAGTGATCGTACACAATTAAGAGCAGTTGATTGAATTATCTCATAGGTCTGATTCCAACCACTGAGAGCATTTTGCAGTCACCAGATCATAAATATTAAATTTTGGCTTGTGCATGCACTGAAGCAGTGACAGGGAGTGCGCCGTTTCAAAGAGCACCTCCCTTTCCCTGTCCACTCCTCTCCCACCCTTCCACAGAGGCAGCCTATGATGTAATGCTCCTGCTGCTGATAGAGCAGCCCCCTCTCTTGCCTTTTTTATATTTTCCTCCCCTCCCCTATCCGATCAGCTTCTACTGCCGTTGATCTCACCGACGGTGATAGTGGCTGTGGATGCATGCGTGCGGTGCCGGCTTAGCTGCATCCTTGGGCATCTCTTGGGGTTCCCATAGAGCTTCTATTCCTCTGTCACTACTTGCATGAGAGAACCTCCAACTGACCTTGTCCTCTGCTGATAAAAGGTAATTTGACTGACCAATGACAGAGGAGATTAATTGCAAAAAACGAGAAAAGAGATGGAGAGCGTAAGAGAATGATAGACAGCAGGCTTGACGGAGTGTACAGTTAGCTGCAGAGTAAATTGTTCTGCTCGCTTAAAGCTTCTTGTCGCCTTAGTCCTGGATGCCATAGCAATTGCTCTGTCAGTGTGCATGCATGTAGTATGGTGTTCGTTTCCATGGTAAGGATGAGACAGATTCCTGTGCTGGCGTTGTGGAGAGCTGCAATTACCTTTTAGTGTGAAAGGATTTCTCATCTCTTGTGCAGTGGCTTAGAGATGTCAGGGAAATATTATATATATTATATATTTTTCAAGATATCTGCTTTTAGTTCACTTTTTGTGTCAACAAGAGTCAGATTGCCTTAGGTTGTGATTTATCTTACTTTCTTGGACCTTATGGTTGACTTTGACCTGATTGCTCTGCAAAACTGGGCGTGTACAATGAGAGTCATGTAGTCAAGAGGAGCGAAGCAGTGGTCATTTTCTGCATGCAGATTTTTGACTGATTTGGAGAAGAACACAGGTTTACAGTGTGTCACTTAGATGCTGAGTCAAACACTTTTCCCTGACTTTTAACATGTTTGGCTTCAAGCTATGATCTAAAAATCTTATTTTTAGTGCACAATGGGTCATTATTTCCAGGAGTTTCCTAACCTTAACTCATGCTCTAAATCAAATGCTAAGTTAATATTTCATGTCTCACTTGCCTCACATGTAGATGCCCTTATAACTAATTCATTCTCAGGATCTTCCCTCTTTTAATCACAGCTCGTCTGAGCTTGTTTTTGTTTAATTGTACCCATTCATCTTACTGGGTCATTTCCCAGAGTGCACAAACCAGCGGGAGGATAATGTTTCTCTTTATTTGTAATTGGTATAATGAACCAATAATTATCTAATTAAAAATGTTAGTGGCCTGTTGGAGTCTGGATCTATCCTGGCAAGGAAACCTGAGTAAAGAAGAACCATTAAACACTTTTGAATGTTATTTAAGGTTTTCTCGTTCATGGATGGAGAATGTTGATCTTAAAAAAGTACTGGGGCATATAGTAATACCATCTGCAAAGAAAAGCTTGTAATCTACAATGACTGAACGTATGCTGGGTTATTTTAGGGCATTCTAAATGATGATTTTTGTGAGGGTCCTTTCTCACGCATGTTCCATAATCAGCATTAGCACTGTTACCTTTTATAATGCCACTTCAGGCATACTGCATACACTGCAGTTCTCATTTTAAACAATAGGTGTCGCTACAGAAACAATCTGCTCCTCTTCAACAAGTGGTAACTGAAGAAGAATTTAGAAAAAAAAACAACTTCTCATCTACAGCTTAACCATATACTATAACTTATACTTTAAGGTATTTCTTTTAAGTTTATCTTAAATTTGTACCTTTATCTGTGGATGATGTTTAGATCACACAACATTCCTCTCCACTTTAGCAGGCAGTAAATTTCCCAGCTGAAGATGTGCTGCCAAGACCTGCATGAAGCAGGTAAAAAAGTGTTTCTCCATTTGACTGAAAGTTAAGCCCATACTTTTCCCCATATGTAGTCAGCTCTCCTTTTACTTCTTTTATCTTCTTTAGGCTTCTCGTTTTAGATTGCACTGCTTTGGTCTTTAGTTTCCAGAAGCTCCTGCATTAAATTTAACGGGTAAAAACAGGATCAAGATGGTTTTGCTTTGATAGATTTAGGAATTTCTTCCTAAGTATTTTAGATTCTTATGTCAGAATGTTGGAGCAATTTGGTAAATGAAGCAGATGAACTGTAGCTTCGACATTGTCAAGAGAATGTTTACACACATGAATTAGATTCAAATACCATTTGATAGTGGTGTCAAAAACAGAATAGAATAATTGAATAGAAAAGAATAGAACAGAATAAACCTCTAACAGCAGCAAAGTTACAGATGATAGAAGCCTTTAGGATCACACAAAAAAAGTATAGAAATAGAATTAAGAGTAATATATGTACACTATGGACACAATTACACAAACCAAAGTACTGTGTAGTTATTTAAACGTGCAACTGAGTAGGATTATAAAAAAATAATAATAATGTTTACAGTATGTGCATGTGTAGTTGTGCATTAAATATTATGCATTATACAAACAAGTTAACATAATATAAACTGAGAAAACCAGATGTGCAAATAACAGCAGCAGAAATGTTAATTCAGTGGGTTAAACAGTGCAAATTACAGCAGGGTGTAAACATTGAGTTTTTTGGAAGCAGTTTTGGTTGTAGAGTCTCACAGCTGCAAGGAGGAAGGGCCAGCGAAAATGCTCCTTCATGCACCTAAGATGCAGCAGTCTATCACTGAAGGAGCTCTGCAGCTCAGCAACATCTTCATGCATGGGGTGGAAGACTCTCTCCATCTGTGACATTATTTTGGCCAGAGTCCTTCTGTCTCCCACCAGCTGCACTGGATCCGGGGGGCATGCTAGAACAGAGCTGGCCTTCTTGATGAGCTCATCCAACCTCTTCCTCTCAGTTGTAGATAAACTGCTGCTCCAACATACGACACCATAAAAGATGGCCGATGCCACCACAGAGTCAAAGAAATCAAAAATACATGCATTAAAGCAAAAATATTGCTGCATTATAGTAGTAAACATAAGGCTTTGCGGTTGAGAAGCTGTGTTTGGGCAGATTCAAACCTGTTACATTTTCTATGCAGAAAAAGATTGTTTAAATTGCCCCTCAGACTAAGTTCCATCTCGTCTTTTAAAGACTCATCTGACACTTTTGGTTTGAGCACTCTTGTTTTGATTAACATGTTTGCTCTCATTAGGCTGTGTTCCAGGGACTTTTAAACACGCTGTTGTCCAGCCTCTTATTACAATGCAAAGCCTTGATCCAGCTGTGCTGTCTAACTACAGCCCAAGATTTTATTCAACTTCAAAGATTTTTAATCACCTCCATCATTTGTGGAAAAATTTCAGTGTGGTTTTCTTTTAAGTACATCCCAGTACTGAGACATCCTTTTGAAGATTTTTTAATGACAATTGCTTGATTGTTGACTCTGGAAACTCTGTTCTGTGTTTTTAGACCTATCTGCAGCATTTGACACTGTTAATCACAATCTTATCTTGCTGTCGTGACTTGAATTTGTAATTGATATTATAAACTTTGCTCTGGACTGGTTTAAATCAACCTGAAAAACAATAGCTTCTCTACAGTTTAGGGAAATGCACATCACAAATGGAGCGGCACAACGCAGTGCAACATGGCACAGCACATCTTTCACACGCATGCGCCTTTAACAAACATTGTGTGTCTCATGTTGAAGTATGACAAAACAGAACAGAAAACTATTTTAACCAAATGCAGTTACCTATTCATGCCAACAGGTGGCTGTTCAAAGTAAATAGTAATAAATTGCTTACCACACTAAAAGTAATTTATAATACCATTAAATGTTTAATTTTTAATCTTTTAAGCAACTTCAAAATATTAGCTTAGCTTTCCTTTTTTATGTCTTCACCAGATTTCTCACCAAAATAGGCAATCTCGTGAGAAAATAATTACCAGCTAATATCTTTTTTGCCATTGTCCTACATTGAAAAGTTTGTGGTCATACATTCAACCTCAAAATTGTTATCTTTCTTCACCCATTTTGAATTATTTTCCCATTAGAAGCGAGATATTTTTCGATGAGGGTTTATGACCGCCACTGTGGGGTACCTTTTAATGGAATGTTCTTGAATTGCTTCTCTCAGTTGTGGGGTTCAATTCTGTTGTTTAGAATTTGGATGTGATGCTTGCAAGCTCTCTCAAGTTGGAAAAACTGGTCAGTTTCTTGTTATATCATGGTTCTGTACACTAAGAGTCATTCCTAAGGTTATGCAATATTTACCTATTTAAGAACTAGAAAGACTTCATGTTTTTATTATGTCAGACAGGTCTACTGTGGTAGTCTGTATTTCAGTTTGGATCAGTCATCTCTCTCCCATCTGCAGACTGTACTACAGAACATAGCAGCTAATATTTTAACTGGCACTACAAAGCAGAAACACATCACTTCTATCTTGATTTCTCTTCACTGGCTTCCAATCCACTTCCAAACTGATTATAAAAAATTTTACACCTATGCTTTAATACTTAAATCACATACCTATTAACTGATGTCCTCAACACCCACACACTGTGACCGCACTCCCGTAAATCAGGTAGTTTCTTATTTTAGCATTGTTTAAAGCTCATCTTTTTGACCTGACTTGAATATGAGACTTTGTGAATTTCTGTTTATCCTTTGTCCTTAATCTGTCTATTAGATTTTTATTTTCATGTTTATTACAAGTTTCATATTGATTTAATTGGAATTTATGATTTTGGTTTTTTGAACTTGTTTTAGCTTGACTAAACAACAAACGCATTGACAGCAGGTTCGAGGAAATAATACCACTACACAACAAAATTGCTGCAGAAGAAGTGATGCAAGAAGTACACTTTACTCAGAAAAATATGTTACAGATTTAATATCAAATTTATTTCTATACCCTGGTACCCCTTGCTGTATTACCACTCAAGGCAATTGGTGTAGATTAGTGGGGATTTTCTTATGGGAAGATAAATAATTGAAGTATTGTTGTTATGTATAAGGTTTACTGAAATAATAAAGAACACTAAACATAAAAAACAACTTATAAAAATATTGAAAGGCAAAGAATTTTAAAATCATGTAACTCCAAATCCCAAAATGTTTCCTTGCCTTTCAGATATCAGAAAGAGACATAGTTAAGAACTGTTGACTGAGCTCAGCTCTCATGTAAAAAAAGGAAGAGGTAATTGATTTCATGTCAAATCTCACTTAATGAGGCCCCTAAGACCTAGCAGTCAGAGACTAGTGAAATGTCTATCAGTGTCATGTGGGGTTACTGATTTAGATTATATAATATGATTTCTGTGTTAACATTTATTGGAAATGCCAAATAAATTTAAACAATATCTCCATTAACTGTTGCTTTGTGCCAGACCTTATCAGTTCACCAATCAGGGAAATTTCTATTAACTGGATAAAATAGGTGTTTGGAGGTATTTCACACTGCTAAATAATTCCACACAGCTTTGATGCTGTGATGCAGTTTTCTATGTTTATCAGTTTTTGGGGGATTCAAAGCTAAATAAACTAAATAATTGATAATAATTATAAATTCCTATTTTACTTTATTTGCAACATGGGAAAACCTCTTTACTATGCACTAAAGCAGAGAAGCCTATTGAAGCTTTTTTTTTAAAATGGCAAATAAAACATGAAAAAGTGTGTTTTCAACCAACATTGTGTAACTAAGCTGAACAACTGCAAGAACTTCACTGACTCTGACTGAGAAAAATGCACATACATGGTACATAGTGCAAACATCTCAGAATTTGAAAACCAAAACTTATATGTGGGAAATAACAGATGAACTACGGGCTTTATTAAACCCCAAATGGAACCTTTGAACTTCGAGACTATTAAAGTTTAAAAGGTTGGTTTTTTGAACGTTTGGTGGTTAAAGACATGGGACATTTACAGAGAGTTTAAAATGAGTTGTTTCTTAAATACATTCTTTTACAGGTTTAATCAGGCATCCGAAAAATATGTTTAGCTTTGTGTCTTTGCGCCCTTAATGTCAAGTGGAAATGTAAAGAAGTAACTCTTTTATTAGCATGAGCCTTTTACAGTCTTTACAAACGAGAATAATTCTTGACTGTACTGAACAGTGCCTTTCATGTTTTCAAAAATTTTCATATGCCTTGCCCTTTTTCACAATTTATCATGGTACAATCATAAACCTTTTTATATTTTGTTGTCATTTTCTGTATTTCATCAACATAAAGTGATTCAGCATCAAGTCCAGAATAATTGGCATTCTTTCCAGTTATCCTGATACCCAAAAATATATATTATTGATTGTGATTAAGTAATCAATTAAAGAATTTACTTTCTCTTTAATATCATAATCTAACATCCTGGATCATAAAAGGGCTGATTGAAAGTGGCTTAAATAAGGCATCCATTCTTGGATATCTATCAATAGGTTTATGGATCAATTTAAATACAACTTTCATGTAAAAATCTGATTACTTTATTGAACTGTTGACACTTTTCCGGTAATCTAGTATTCCTTAAAGAGAGAGGCCCCTCATAAGGTTATAGTTTTGTCTTCAATTAACTCATACAACCAGTGGTATTAAAAAACAGTATAATCAATTTCACAGCTTTACTGTATGATATGAGCTCTGTGCTTTGATAGTAAGGGAAAAAGAGCCTAGCCGTCTCAGTATGTGGTGGGGGAGGTGTATCTGTGTGGGGGAGGCAGACCCGAGTTGGAAAACGTAGACGAGTTGAGCTGCTGCCACGGACGTGGTGGGCCACCTGAGGAGCGCTCGAGCTGTTCCTCTTGCTCCGATGAATTTTAAACAAGCCCACTTGCTTTGGAGAGGAGCCACTTGCTCTTGTTTGACAGCTTGCTAATCTGATAAACTGTTTAACAGTCTAACCTACCACAAATACTGTTTCATTAGAAAATGAAACATGACCCAATTAAGGAGAAACAAGTTCATGTTGTGAAAGACAGCATGATGTGAGAAGTCACAGAGACTGCATGAGGATGTGGTGAACTTGTCATGGGAGTGCTGAGAACTTTAAAGGCAGTTTTAGGCCTATTAAGCAATACAAAATAACATTGAGAAATCCTGGATGAATTTAACAGTTAAATCTAAGACAAACAATGATCTAAGTGCCCATAAAACACACATGGCCAAGGTATGGATCACCTTCCTGCCAGAAGGCATGAGTCTCACAAACCCCTTCTGCTGTAAGCTACATCTTAGAGGAGGAAAAAATAAAGCTTTTTGTTGTGTCAAGGTATCACAGCTTCTGTATTTCACTAAACAGAAAAGCCACACAAATCACATCATTCCCAGACTTCACTGTGTGGGAAGGTAAGGTGATTGATCATATGCTGCTAGTGTCACACACTATATAACTTGTTCTCGTCATACTCTATGCCAAAATGAGTCACGCATCTCAGTTGTGTCACACAGTTTTCCTCCTCAACTGGAACCTTTTATCTTCGGACGTGTTTTATTGAAAAATAAAATGCCTGTATGAAGTAATGGTGACTCAACCTAAACATTTACAAATTGAATTGCTTATATGTTTCTGTGGTGACATATTGAAAGTTAGAAACACAAAATGTCCAGACTTTTCCTTCATTATTTAAAATCTTTGTTAAAAGATATATATTGAGAGTTCCACACAAAGACATCTGAGATTCCCAAAAGTTTACACAAATTTCTAAATCCAGCATGTTCCATAATGAACAGAGGCTAGAGGTTAAAACAGAACAATACTGCAGAACTCTGTTCAATCTTCCTGTTATCTAAAAGTCAGTACATATGGTAAAAAAAAAACATTTTTTAAAGCGCCACAGAAATCTCATTAGTTGTACTGAATATATTTTAAACATTTTGTTTGAATTCTCATTACTCATGAACAGTGTTGTTGTAAGCAAGCTCTCAGCACATCTCTTATAAGTACAAATTAATAACTTTGATTAACTTTAAGGAAAATTAATAAAATAGGTTTTTTTTCTAATCATTGTTCAAAACCATCTTGTCGTTTTAATGAAGTCTTGAAGCTGATGCTGGCAGAAAATTTTGAATAAGGTTCTGCAAGTGCTTTTTCTTCTTGTTAGTGATGTTTATAGTTTATGAATAATTTAATCTATGTACAATAGTTGAATTTGTCATGCATAGATTACATTATTTTGAGAATACTTGTGCATACTGTTATTTTTAAATTATAATTTGCTGGTTAATAGCACTTTTGTATAAAATCAAGACATTATTTAGATGTTCTGAAACAGAATCATTGGGTGCAAACCTCTGAGGTCAAAGGGCAAGTGTAACCATTGGAACCAACAATGTCCTTGATGATGTAGTTGTGACTTTGCTGTACTCTTTAAAATCCTCTGGGAGTTCACTGAACAGATGCTTGATGTAAGAGTCGACTAAGGTCCTTCTGTTGTTATGCAACTGTTAACAACCTGTAAGGTACACCGGGGTGTTTTTGCTAAAAGGTGAAATATTTGTCACAGCTTGTTAACAGCAGCTCTATTGCTGAATACATGTTGAGACCCCAAGGTTGTTCTACTTTTTTTCCCCTGAAAAAGGAAAAAAAAATAGTGATCAGCACTCTAGAGAAAAGTGTGATTGTCATTGGGCCTGTAGCCTTGGTGTTAAAAGAAAGAAATGAGTTACCTTGATGGGGGAATGAACTGTTTGGGAATTCATTATCGTTGAGGCCAAGTATAAGGAAGAAGAAGTCATGCTGTTTAGTTTTTTTCTGTCATATTTTTCTGTCAAACACGCCCTAGAATCCCAGTGTTTCATCATGCTGGAGAGTTAGAGAGTTGCAATAACAAGAACACTCCACGGATGTGTAACACAGTAAAACAGTATTATTCCTGAACTCTGAGGATAATTTAAGATTCAAAGCTAAAATGGCACAATTTACCAGTTGTCAACAGGGCCTTCTTGCCCCCTCAGTGGCTCTAAGTAGACTAATTGTGATATCTGGTGGGCTTCCATTTGAATAATATATGTAACAATGGCTTATCAGTGAGCTGTTAATCATTTACAAAGAATGAGCTGTCAGTGCTTCAGCTTGGTGTGTGCTGAACATGAAGAAGGTGGAAATTGATTACGCTTCCATTTTCATGAGAATCATAAAAGCGCATGATGCAGCACATACTTAAATGTAAATGCTAGGCCTATAAAATGTAAGAACTGTGCAGTTGCATAGTTCTGCAGGATATCATAGTTAAGTTTATTCAGAAACATCTGGAATTTACAGCTGCAATTCAACATCTTGAGACTAAATTGTTAAAAATCTTCAAATGTTACCTTTGAATTTTTTTGTTATAAAAACATGCATAAATAGGAACATTTATCTTATTGGTTTTCTTGATAATATGAAAGTCTTACCATACCCAATGTAATTAAAAAAGATTTTTTTATTTCTGGTCAAAATATACATTTAGGCTTAGACATATTCATATCCAAGGCAAGGTTTGATTTAAAATGTTTCTATTCAACCTAGCAATTAGTTTCTGAATGGAAAAGACACAGGCATCTTCCAAAAGATAGCACTATGTAAAAAGGCATCAGTTTAAAAATGTAAAGTAAAAACAACCACTCTGATATGATCCCCTTTTAACAAAGAAAGAGAACTCCCAACATTATTCATACCTTTTCTAATAATCAGTGAAAAAGCCTTAATTGGATTGGAGGAATCAAATGCTTCTTAAAACTGCATCTTGAAATCTCTGCAGATTTCCACTTGTTTTATGGCTATTCTATTATTGGGATGATATCTTTGAAGTTGGAAGACCTCCTTACCATCACCCTAATCTTTAACTCCCTTTATATGTTATCTGTCTGATTATAGTTGGGAGTCTGAAGACTATTGATGCTGTGGAGTCGTCCATTCAGCCAGAAGAAGGGTATTGAGAAAAAAAAAAGACTTAAAAACTAAACCTGCCAGGAGTGTGAATAAGTATAAATTTATTCACATTTCAGAATGTCTTGGTCTTCTGTTTACTCTGTCTAGTTGTGTCTTTTAAAAGTGCTTTAAAAGTTCACACTTAAATCTTTCTTTTTTTAAATTTAATTTCAATTTTACTATTATTTTCAGAATTTGGTGCTTGTATGTGAAGCTCTTTGTATGTAAAGCATATTCTAATGTTCTATTTAAATTACAGTTATTATTTTATTTATTTTTTGTTTCTTTTAATTTCCTTTAGCTTAATCTAGTTTCGCTTAAGTTTGTATTTTTTAATTTATCTTCGATTATATTCATTTTTGCCTGCTGCACACGAGAGCAATCTGCTGAGCAAAAAGTCATTCGAGGCCGTTTGCTCAGCAGATAGCTCGCTGTGTGCGGCAGGCTTTACATCCCTCACATGTTCTTGGCATTGAGAAAAAAAGTTACATGGATATGTATATGTTGTAATTATGTTCAAACTATTTTTCCAATTGTTAACCATTATCTACATTAAGATGTCTGTGTTTGCTAATTTTATCTTGTGGGTTAAAACCTATAAGTCAAAGGAAGCTTTGGGTATTAGAAGTGACATTTTGAGAGCACACTGAATACTTAAAGATGTGTTAGGAAAGTCTGCCCCAGGAGTCTTTTATGTCTTGTAGATAATTTACAATAGGAGCTCTGCAGGGCAGCAGCAGGTGGTCCCCTTCAACCATAGGTGTGTCAGCAGTTCCACAGAGTGGAAGGAATATGTCTGATACCGGCTTTAAAGAAAGTCATCCATCGAGTATCCTCAGTGTGGTTTTAGAGTGAGGAATCTTGAGTTTGTAGAGAAACACTGAGCCAGCATGCAGACTCCCAGCACCTCAAACTTGGCTTCGTGTCCTCTTCCTTAGCAGTTGCCTAAAGTGTATAATTAGCATCTGCTATTTTAGAAAGAGGCGCTCCTGTCTCAACACCCCGCTATCTTACACTTCTCTCTGTTTACCCAGGAAATGATTTTGGAGCAGGCATGTGAAGTTATTTGGTAACTCTCTGTGAAGTCTTTTATAGCACTCTGCTGTATATCCATTAGCATGTTATCCATAATTTCCAGACATAATTTATTTCCCCATTTAAGTGATACCAGTTCAGTATAGACTCTTTAGAACAAAATTGTCACATGTTAAAGACTTTAAATAAGTTGCCATTTATTGCGAGTTGATATAACATGGAACAGCTTAAAGTTCTTTTGAGGTGACTTTCCCCTTAACAATTACTAAGAGGGCTCCTTCTTAGACTCTGTTGCGTTACATCTGTTATTCTTTCATTGCCATGGCCTAAAATTGTCCTTGTTGGAGTTTAATAAGAAGTATTTTGTGTCCAGGCTTCACACAGGGCACCATCTGATTTAAAGCACTTCTGTGTAAAATATTTTTGAAATAAGAAGCCTTATCTGTGAATCTGAATCTGCTTTAAAGTTTCATCCACATGTTATTCTCAACTGCAGATTTTATGATAAAGTTTAAATCAGATTGTTGCTTTTATGTTTGTGGAGATAAATGGGAAAAAATTTTAAGAATGTTCCCATAGCAGAAACAAATATGTAAACAATCGTGGTCAAAACTCTAAAGTCAAACATTATTTGAGCTATTGCCACCAAAGTGTTGTTTTTGGGCCTCTGAGATGTGTAATGCTACAGTTGGTCAAGTCCTAACTTGAAGATACATTAGTAACTATACTGCAGTTACTGAGTAGAACATAAATTATTTTGTCTACTTTTGACACCAAGGTGGTGTTATAATCGGTTTGACTAAATCTCAAAATGTTTTCCTAAGCTCCAAAAAATAGTTCATGTATTTCTCAGTTTATTTGTTTGAAGTTCCAATGTGCAAAAAAGAATTAAAACAACCCCTGAAGTAAGTTTGTCACCAACTTCCAAAATCTCAAAAATCAATATGGCCACCACATGTGTAATAATTGCTGATGGCTGCAAGAAAATGAAATTTACTGCCACTTCTTATGATTTGTATCTCATCACTTATTTGTATATCCTAATGTGTTGCGCACAATGTACTGTAAAATCTCGATT
The DNA here is from genome assembly GCA_963556495.2 of Valencia hispanica. Classification (NCBI taxonomy): domain Eukaryota; kingdom Metazoa; phylum Chordata; class Actinopteri; order Cyprinodontiformes; family Valenciidae; genus Valencia; species Valencia hispanica. Next base: position 17,118,479 of record OY747706.1, read on the forward strand.
GGCTAAGATGTTGCTTTCCAGTGTTTAAAAGCAGGAAATTTCTGAATAATATGCCTATTGTTATCAACTGTATAATCCATAACTAGAACTCTGTAAAGTTGGATCAAAGTTATTACTGTCTGTGTGTTCGGACTTTCAAGGTAAATAAAACCCAACTGTAGAATGGCAACACATGTTGCCTTTTTAATAAAACAAATGGCTGAATTTATTAACTAGCCTATTGCTCAGAAGACAAATTTGAAGTTTAACAGTCCTTAAAAACAGACTTATTAGGCCCCATACTTGAATTGTGGCAACATTGAATTTCTCTCTCATCATGCTTGTTTTGTTCTTCTTTCTTTTTTGCTCTCTTTAGCCATCTGAAGTTACTGTAATTATGATAATTCATGTTAGACTTTATAACGATGCTACAGTAACATCTGGCTGAGGGGCAAACAACTGGAGTTAAAACGTACTCCCAGGAGAGATAAAAGAAAAAAGATCATGCATCCGGAGGGTATGTTTGATCGTTGTTTGGGTGTTTGTCTTGCAGGAGCATGTTTACTGATGATTAGCTCATATTCTGACCCCTAACATTACGGAATGTTTTTTGTCATAGATCTACTTGTTAAGCACATATCTTACCAGCGTTAAAGTCTGCTAAACTGTATGCCTTCACTTGTGTGTTGTTGTCTGAACAATCCTTGCTTTATTCGGTCAACGAATTTCTTATGAATACACTGGCTGAATATATTTTAGGGATGTGAATTAGACTGCATTGCTTTCAACACTGAAGCAATGACACCAAATCTCTTCTGAGGTCCAAATTACCAAGTTTCAGATATTGTTAATAGGACTTTTAATTCCCATTGTAGTACTGAGTAAAAGATTCACTCAACACAAAAATTTTGAGGGCATGCCTTGTAGGGGGAAGGGGCTATCTTCAGAGACTGTACTTGGTGGGAAATCTAAGTTTAGGTTGGTAAAATTTGTGAAAAAGTAACATCCAAAAGGTATCACTAAATTGTTGCATTTTTATCCTGATTGTTTATTTTCTTTGTAATGCTGTTGTTAGTGTTGTTGTTTACCATTAAGTAGGTCCCAAATTCAAACCCTTGCAGGGGATCTGCAAGATCCGCAAATACTCAAATGTAGATAAGTGGCCATAAGTAAGGCACATTTTATTATCCTTTCATAGGCTAAATGAAAAATATAACATAAAAAGATATTGCTTTTTTGTCCAAAAGATATTAAAGTAGAGTCTTCCTTCAGATGTCAAACAGCGCTTAGGAGGGGAGCAGCAACTGTCAAATCTCTTGATGCCTAAGCATCAGGGGGGCTGACTAAGAAATGAGTATTACTCCTTAGACATCAATAATGTCCGTCCATCAGTTACATTCAGTCACCATGGTAACCAACTGTTGTACTGGCTGTTGAGTGCTGGCAGGCTCACTTTATACTTTATACTTTCCTCACTTTTTCACAGCATAGTGATCAGAATAGCTTTTTCAGAAGACATGTTCTTTGTATATCATTGAAGGGTGTCCATAACTCCATTAAAACAAACAAATAAAATAATGTATATTGTCTTTGTGTTACCCTGTGATGAACTGACAACTTGCCCAGGGCGTACCCCACCTCCCCCCATTGACAGCTGGAGATAAACACCAGCCTCTGCATTGTTAGCTGTTATTAAAATCAATGTCTTCTTCCTTAAACAAAGATAGGGCTGCAGTCCCATGGGTGTTTTCTTGTATCTTATTAAAGGATCAGGCCAGGATCATACAGGTGCCCCAAACTGGGTTAAGCTCTAACTCTCCCGCACCCTTCTATTCTTCAAGCTTAATGCCTCCAAGTGATTCCCTATTATTCACCTTGCCCCGTGTGATGTCTTGTCCCCCAAGGTTATCAAAAAAAACTAACTTTGCCAAGCTAAAGGGAACTAGGTCAGAGGCCTTCTGATCAAATTTGCTCCTCACAGACTTATGTTTAAACACTCAGATGATCTGCTACACGACATATTCACTAGATGCCTTTACTAACATGTAATTGATCAATTAATTCACATTATCTTGAAATATTTCCATCACATAGCCAGGAATAGGAAGTGGATGGAGGTTTTATGGGTTTGCTTATAGATGCAATTGGAAACACAAGATAAAGCAAATTAGGTTTTTACAGTATATTTTGTATACAGTGGACGTCCTATTCACAGACGAATCTATTCACGGATTTTTCTGTGGAAAGTGACTCCAAATTGTTTGTGAAAACCCTGCCTGTTTGTGAATTTTTTCATAGAGCACATCTAAAATATAATAAAAATGGATTTGGGAAAGCTTAAATACCTAGGCGCGCTGCTACTTGACACTGTTCTGGCCTTTGCAAAGCAACCAATCCAGAAGTGCTATTTATTTTCCTTGGTACTGATTGGCTGTGACCCTGAGAGTGGAGTTAAGGAAAACTGTAGATTTTAGTTTATGTGCTAGTGCCAAGATGGTTTCCACTGTGCATATCATATGTCTCTAAGGTACATTTGGTGTTTGAACTATTAAAATAGGCAGTTATAAGCATTTTTAGAGGGGGCTGTGATCCCTAACCCCCACAAATCCACTGTAGTCACTCTCAATCTTCATTCATTTTAATATAATGTATATAACTGCTAATTTTCATTAGAGGTTTTCTTAGCCCTGGCAGCTACACAGTGTTTGTTACATATCTAACAATATAAACACATGAATGTGAAAAGACTGAGAAGTTGTCAAACTCTTTTCTGTCTGCTCCATGTGCTTTGTCCCTCCCTCTCTTTCTGAGTCAGTGATGGGAGGAGTTCCACAGTCAGTGGATAGATGTAGGCAGTAGTACCGCACACTGTCGGAAAGAGAGAGAGAGAAGGACCTGCGGACACACAGCTGTCCTCTTACAGACTTTTATATCCTCTCTTCCTGTGGATTCTTCTTTGACACTTTGCCTGCTGAGGAATTAGTCTGTCTTTTTTATGTCACCATCTACAGAAGGAAAGCCTGTTTGAGATGTGAAAGAGAATTTTGGTTTCACGCCTTGCTGACAGAGAGCGTAAGTAATACTGTTACAGACACTACCCCTCTGTTCATTAACTGTTCAGTGCCTCTGCTGCATCAATCATTGATGTTGCAGTTCTGGTTACCTATGATGCCAGGATAGCCCTGCTGGAGAGTTATAAAATCTTCATGAGCCACACTGTGTTGGGTTCATTGTTGGTTTCTCTTTTTAAAAAGAAAAGTGGGTGTGAGGTGAGAGACGACAGCCCTCAGCCATCTCCAGTGAGTCTTTATCGTAAGGTGATAGCATGGCAGGGTGGTCATTAAATACTTGTTCTGAATGGTAGCATCTATAGGCGGGTGAGCCTGCTCAGGAGAGGATACTCTTGTATTACCAAATGTTGGTCTTTAGCTAACTTTCTCTAGAATCACAGCTACTTAAACGGGTGTGTTATATATTTTGAGGCTTGGTGTCTTGTGTGTGTCTCTAGCTCAGCAAAGAAGGGTGCTCCTTTAAGTGTAGCCATAACAGCTCATCAGAACTAAGTTTGTGTCTGCAAAGAGTTATTGAATGTGGCAGCAAATGCACTAACATCCTCTCCCAGGAAGGAAACTTTGCTTGAACTCTGAAGGAGTGTGGAAAATCTGATGAACCAAAGCAAGACAGAGTACACTCAGCAGCTTCTGGTTTTGGAAGTTTGAAGACCAGTATAATGAGACTGGTGTACTTTATTGTGTGTTATGAAACTGGATAGTTCTTTATGAAGTAATGCAGAAACAACTGATAAGCCTCAGGTGCGTTTGTGTGAAATTCAATTCTGTCACCCACACACACAGCTGGCAGTGCAATCAGCACTGCTGCTGTAAACTTGCCAGAAGTGTGGGTGACCGCTAATGGATAGGAACCATAAATGGAAACCTCTGTCAAGTCATTAAGGTCAGTTTATGATTTTTATATGTTCTGTTTGCTTACATTTGAGAATTGAACACTGTGACCTTTGAAAGACTCTCATGCTCTTTCTCAAATGTTATGTGCCAGTGAAAATTTACTATCAGGAACCAATAAAAAAATTGGAGCTCCTTCATTTAATTACTAAGAACAAAAAGTAAAAATGTCAAACTTCAATATATTTTATAAGATTTTTATTTCATAAACAAACACAAAGTAGTCCATAATTGTGAAGTAGAATAAACAGTATATAGTACATGGTTTTAAATAGTTCAAAACCCAAAATGTGACTTTGTTGAACCAAATATGTTGCAATTACAGCTTTAGGGGTATGTCCCAGTGATGTGTGGTGAGGTTAATGACTGGTTATGCACTGACTCCTAGAGTCAGATGTAAAAGTATATAAAACCCAAAATATTAGCTTATATTTTAATTTTAATTTTAATAAACAGAAACATTTAGTTGTTTTAAAACCTTTTAATTATGCTGTAATACATTTTATACTGCTCAACAATACAATAGCAAGAAAAATACCAGAATAATTCTGATAAGGTCAAATAAATTTTTTTTAAATTTAAATGTTGTTTTGGCTGCTCTTTTTTAATTAAAAATGAGAATTATTTATGATCTTAGCTTAATTTGTATATGAAGTCCATACATCTTCTCCACAAATATCTGTCACTCTGTAAAAATTGTACGTGTTCGCCTTGACTTTTAAAAGTCTTGCTGCTTCTTGGAGATGATCACAGGAGATAAAGAGAAGAGAGCGACATGCACTTGTTACCCAAAATGCCTTTGGGGATCAGCACCACCCCCTGTCAGTGCAGCACGGTACTTTTTGCTTCACCCTATCCATTTTCATGGTGCATTTATGGTCAATTAGGAAGACCAAAATCTCACACACATTAATTAGATCTATTAGTAAGACTGTGGAACAACAGCCTGTGTAGTACACGTGTAATCAACATATTTATTGGTGATATAAAGGGAGACAGCAATGGGCATGTGCCAACTGCCTCCATTGGTCACTGTGTGTGATACAGCACCATCACAGATGGAGCCCAGCACATCCCTGCTTCACCTCACACCTTTCCCATGTATTTGAACACTGACATTTTTGTTTGTAAAATACCTCAAGCTCATTCAGATTGTACAAAATTCATTTTGGAACATCCATCATTCAACAACACCATAAATCTTCAGTTGGAATTAAGTCTAGACTTTGGTACCAGTATTCCAACATAAATATGCCTTAATCTAAACCATTTAATTGTAGCTTTGACTGTATGCTTAGGATCATTGTCCTGCTTGAAGATGACCTTCTCCCATCCATCGATCCATTGGCTATACCCGCTTATAATTGTACGGTCACGGGGGGCTGGTGGCTATCTCCAGCGGTCATTGGGCAAGAGGGGTATGGTGACCTTCTCCCCCTTGTCTGAAGTCTTTCACAGCCTCTAACAAGTTTTTCTTTCTGTTCCATCCATCTTCCCATCAACAACACTGATCCATATTCCTGTCCCTGAATAATAAATTACCCCATGCCAAGATACTAACACCACCAAGCTTCAATGTGGCAATGAGCTGTTCAAGGTTATGTGTCCAGAATAAGTTTTCAACTGTTCATGCTGATTGCAATAATCTTCACTTCAGTCACATCTGATCAGAACACCTCTTTTCATGCTGTGCCCTTTACATGGCTTGTGGATAACTTCAAATGAGACTTCTCAAGGGTTTCCTTCAAATATGGCTTTCTTTATGTGTTATTTCAAAATATATCAGATTAATTAAGTTAATCTCTAATAGTTTTGTCCTCAAGTCTGTCCCACAAGAACTGTGGGTCTCTGTTGCTTCAGAGTTACCAATAACCTACCAGCTTGTCTGCTCTCCTCTATTTTTTTTTGCACTGAATTTGATTTAGTAGTACCGGATTTAAAAAGCATGAATACAAACTGCTGCAATTTTCTGATTTTTATTTGCAAAAGATACAAATGATGTGAAACTTTTCTTTCACTTAAATTCACAATGAACTGCACTATGTTGATTTGTTCTGTAGATAAAATTCTAATAAAATACCTTGAATTTTATGGTTGTTCTGTGTGAAACAGTTCAGCACGGAAACCCTTACACTTTTCGTTTGCCTATCTGTAAGATACAAAATGTATGCATTTCCCAACTTCTTCCAGTGTTGGTTTCAAACTGCTTTCTTATGTTTGCCTAAGTTGCATATCTGGAAAGAGTGAAAAGCTGATCTAAGATTGTATTTCCACAAAGTTATTTTTCTCTTTGAATGATGATAGAACCAGCTTTCTGGTGTCAAGCAGGCATCAGTCTAAACCTCAAAGGTCAAGAAGCCAAGTGGTTTAGCTCCTTTAAGTTTTCCAAGAGGAAAATCTGTCTCTGTCCACTAGTAAATGTTCAAAAAAGACTGGATCTCTCTGTCTGTTTCTGTCTAACAGGACAGTCGGATGTTAGATGTAACAAACCACGCTTTCACACAGACACACATTCCTGAACCATCAACAAGCAAACCCAGCAGAACCACGAATAAATAGGAGCTTTCATGAATTTTTCAGAATGGCTAATTATTCTAAGAGAGGGGTGGAATATAATCAGTTGCAAAATCACATTTGTGGACTCAGAGTTTTTTTTGCACGGCCTCGCATATGGAGATTCATGTGTCTGCTGCTGGAGAAATGCTTGTCTGCTCTGACCTTGGCTCCGCTGTTTTCTTTTGGTTTGATCCACAAAGAAAACAGCTGGCATTTGCATTCTGGATAGTGCCGGCGGCCTTGACAATGAACCGCGTGCACGACGCTGTCAGGAAAAATGAGGTGTCTTATATATCAAACCAGACTTTATAAAAAAGATCTAATTTATAACACGCTGGTAGTTACTCACACAAAAGAATTGTATGCTGTAATTTTGCTTTGGAACATATTCAGTGCAGGAATTTGCAACATTAAATTTACTTAAAGATTCAATGTAGCGTGATAAAGCTTAAAGTAGAAGTAAACTTGTTGCAGATAACTAAATCAGGCTAATCATCTGCCTTGCTTCTCTAAGATTTAAATAAATATTACTTTTCTAGCTTTCTGCATCATTGCATCTGCATATGTTTTATAACATTGATATTTCCTTTCCTTTTTCTTGCATTAAAGGAAAAAAAGAGCATGTGAACTAAAAAAGAGCATATAAATGAACATCAATGGAATGTAGGTGAGGCCAATGCTGCTTTTGTCAAGGACTTTGATGGTTTATCTGTATTGGGAATTATTTTTTACATTGTGACCTCTTTTATACGTGTGTAGAAGTGCACAAAGGGAGTTTGTGTCTAGCTCAGCAATGGCTCTTTCTCCAGACCTTCTTGGTGCTACCCGTTGCTCCATCGTGCAGTCCATTTGTTATAATTTCAGATATCTTAACAGCACTTCTGGCAGTTTTGCATCATATTTTCACAGGTGATCAATTGGGTCAGCAGGGTAGGTAAAAAAGCTCCTAAAAGTTCAAATTAATTTCTTGTGAACTTTTGACAGCCTCAGTCTGTGTTTTTAAAAGTAATAAGATTCAATATTCATAACTTTTCGAATTAACACTTGTAAAAAATATTCACTGGAAGTATTTTTAAATAAACTATTTTTAACTCATGAATTCCTTTTAGCCCTTTTAAAGCAAAAACATCTGACTTTATTTCTCAGTACACAGTTGGACAAAGTATAAGTTACATATTTTATCCCTGTAGTAAGTCTGCACTGGTCTAATTTTTGTGCGCATGCCAAGGTAAATTCATTGCACCTGTTACATATAGTGCAGAAGAAAGTTACACTGATCTTGAGTGATTTTATCTCTTGTTCTTCATTTTGTTTGCTCTTATCTAAGTTCTTCATTATTTTTCCTTGCCCTGATGAAGAAGAGCCAGAAAAGGGTTAATGTCTCTAGGAGAGGCGTGGTGTGGAGTGGAGTGGCCAGCCACTTGTAACCTAAAGGTTAAACACAGGCCTTCAGGGAATCCTGTTACTGCGTGCTCACTGATGGGAACTCTGCAAACATTCATTCTGGGAGCCCAGCGGGTTCCTCTGTTTATTCCCAGTCTAGTGCTGTGCCATGATGTGGGAAATGACTGCGGACGTGGAACTTGGCCAGATTGCTGCGTTCCCTGTAATGTTTCCAAACTGCTATTTACCGCTTGTGAAATGTGCAATGCATACGGCACAAAAAGCACTTTGGGATGTCGTTGTTGCACATGTCAACGGTGCATGAAAAAACCATGCTGGACTTTATTTTCATTATTGTAAAAGGTTTTTATATGGTGGTGGGAGAATTTTATTTTCAATAAGTACATCCGCCATATTATTCCTACTGTTTGACATAAAATCTTCAAATCTATGTCCACAACTTCACTGCTGACTCTGGACCTTTGATATGATGCAGCAAATGCTCATCAGGTTGTTGTTGTTAGTGGTTGTGAATGTTTCTGTGCTTTCAGACAGGAGTACCAGGGGCTCTTGTGATCACTAAATGAGTCTCCAACCGATCCCAGTTTAGCACCCGTACCACCTCCCAACCCCCTGCCTCAGTGATTTGATATCTCTGAGCATTCCAGGTTGTGCCCTTTACTCTGCTAATGGTGCTGCTGACCCTTTAAAGACATTCCTGGCGTCGCCCTCCGATCACACACATCTAATTGGTCCATTTTAAACAAGCTGTTCTGCCTTTTCTTGTTGAAGCACAGCAGATTCTTAAACTGGGGGTAAGGGCTGTGTGGCACACTGCTGAAACATATGAATGATGATGAAAGAATGATGAGAGAAGAAGTGTGAGGCCAGTGGTTAGTCATATCATGCTTTGATTAAATCCAATAGGGAAATAGGAGTTTCCTGTTCACCTTCTCAAGTCGGGTATTTGTCAAAACAGGATATGTTATTTCTGACAATACAGAAAAAATGATGATGATGATGTTTTGGAGAATTTGCATGAGATTCGTTCCCAATGTTTCCCCTGTTGATGTTTGCAGATTAACTTTACAGTGGACCTTTTTAAGTCAGAGACATGAAGTCCCACGGTACAGGAGATCTATAGAACCATAAATAAATATTTGTACCTTTTAAAAATGTCTTCCTTTTTGTTTTTGATGTTGTGATCTTTCAAATAAAACAAATCTTAATTTCTGTAAACACAGTTTTCAAATCAGGATGTTATTTATTGGGGGGGGGAAAGGTGTCTAAATAAATCAGAACGCTTTTAAGAAAAATTGCGGGTACATCTCAGTAAATTAGAATATTGTTGAAAAGTTTATTTCAAAAGTTAATTAATTACACAGACTGATGCTTTCACTTCTTTATTTTTGTAAATTATAATGATTTCAGCTTACAACTGATGAACATATAACATTTAAATCACAATATTGCATCAAACCAATAAAATAAATTTGTTTACAGAAATGTGGGTTTAATGAAAAGTATGTTTATTATCTGCTTAAATGTTATTTTTAAAAGGTTATTTTTATCTGACTTTGAGCCACATCAGAATGCATGTTGCTATTTTGTGAACTAAACCTGTGGTTGCCTCCTAAACATATAATTGATTGTGCAACCCTTGGCTGTAACAATTGCCATCAAGTGTCAACAACTAGAAATGAGTTTTTTTACACTGCTTTGAAGGAACTTTGCCCCACATTTCTTTGTCGAATTGTTTTAATTTAGAAGCATGAACGGCCTGCTTAAGGTGATAGACTTTGACCAGGACAACCTAAGTCCTTCCTTTTCCCCCCTTTGGATCTTTTTTTTTTGAGTCATTCAGAGGCAAACCTGCTGGTTGCAGGTCTGGAAGCTGAATATCAGCTACATACCATCACATTACCGCCACTATTTCTGGCTGATGGTATGGTGTTCTTTTTCTGAAATCCTGTTTTAGTTCTACCTCAGATGAAAGAGAATGCACGTCTTCCAAAGTTTAACTTTTGTCTCATCAGTCCAAAGAATATGTTAACAAAAGTTTAAGGGATGTTTTATATGTTTAATTGGACATTTGAGACAAGGCTTTGCATTCTTTTGACTCAGTAGTGTAATGGATTTTGGAGTCTCTCATGTTCTTCCTCTTCTTGACAATGACCCAGAGTGCCAGAATTTCTGCAGGTCTGCCTTTATAGACTGGTCCAATACCGGCCAACTAGTTAATAATCTAGATGATAATAAACTTTCCAACTCAACAAATACTGCGACAGTCTCCAGCAAACCAGCATCTTCCTCATGCTTCGTTGTGCTAGGCTAAACCTAAACCTAAGTTGTACCTAGGATCAGATCTAATGCTCACCTAATTTTCACTAAACCGCCAAGGGGTCAGATTTGTTTCTGATCTTTTTAAGTATTTTCTGAGCATAAGCAATGTGTTATACAATATTACTAAATATAAGAAATAGTTGTAAAATTGTAGTTCCTCGTTCCTTCACCTTTATACTTTCGATCCAACTCACTGTGTGCACCACTGTCTGATTTGTAAACTGGCTTCATCTCAACATGATCTTTTCATTTGGAAACCTTACAATCCTAAATAATGAAATGGAAAGAATCTGAAAGAGCTTTTTAGGTGTCATTACAGTGCTGTACGTCTCTCTCACACACAACGTAAATTAGATAAAAAAGCAATAGAAAACTTTTCAGGTGCGGGCAGCAGGAGGCTCAGATCTCTGATTGATTTACAACAAAGCAGAGATGCACACATGGCCAGGTGTCCTCTCCAATCATAGAAACACAATCCCAGGGATTATTTTGACTAAATTCAAGCTCTAAACTTTCTAAATATGGGTGCTACTCAGCATATGAACAACACAACAAGAAAGGAAACACCACTTCTTACCAGATTTTTGAACTAAGTATCTGCGGCCCATAAAGAAGATGCTCTAAACCTCTGAGCTACCAAGTTTAAGATTTTTTTTCCCACTTTGTTTTTTTCCACTTTGTTATAACATAATCAAGCATCCATGCTGACTCAGACAACTGAAAGTGCTTTAACAGTACACATCTTGGTGCCAGCAAAACTCACAACCTGTCACATAATTAGGATCCCTTGCGGTTATGAGTTGCCCAAAGGCATGTCCACATGTGGAGTGGTGAAGCTGAAATCAAGCTCATAACTTGCCTGACAACAACTGTTGCCACTATGCCACAGCCGAATTCAACAGATTGTCCTGTAACTGAAAATGCATGGAAAAAAATCCTAATCCCAATGAAAGACTTTCAGAAAACCTTGCAATACTGCTTAGGACTACTTTAAAAGCTAACAAGAATGTGACTAAAACTAGAGACTATTGCTGCCTGCAATTACACCAGAACTGTCGAATGTGACAACAGTATTATATTCTCAGTATTTTTAGACAGCAGGTTAGGTGAGGTAGTTTTTTGCATGCTTGCATTACCTCTGAGATCCCAGATATTTGAGCAGTAGCAAATCTACTGTCCTTCTGTTAAAAGCTTTGTGCACACTGATCCTGTTTGTTGACACAGTAACCTGATCTCTTTTCCTCGATGCTTTATTCCTGAAGTCCAAAACATGTATATACTTAGAGGATTGGGGGATAAAAGGAACGTAGACCACAGGATGGCAGCCGGGCTAAAAGCTTCCTGTGGTGGCGCGGGCAGCAAGGCGGACTTGTCAGATCAGCTGGCAGGGCAGATGTTTTAGGTGAGAGGCACAGCAGATAGCACAATCTGAATAATTCATCAGATCAGATTGAAGATGTGATATACTAAGACACAGCACACAAGACATCTTTTGGCCTCTTTCAGCACTTTTTGTGTACAGTGCAGAATGGCTGCAGGGCTCAGATCGGTATGCATCTCTGCTTTCACTCTGGCTGCTATCCCTTAGATTCTGTGCAGTGTAAGAAACAGTCAGAGATGTGCTGATCTCCAAACATCTGCATGGGAAGAAGCTGCTCGGCATGCAGGTGAAGATTAAGATCACAGGAAGTAGCACTGTTGATGTGTTGTCTCTTATAAGACCTGCTGGGGTCAGTGGAGTCTCACTGGTTTTGGTGACAGAGAAAACATGCTTTCAAGGAACACAGTGATGAAGATGAATAACCCCTAGCCGTGTTTTCTTTTTTTCTTAACTATTATTTTTACACAACCCTTTTCTTGATGCAAAAAACCCTCCACCATTGCTTTGAAATCCAAATATACCAATTTATTCTGCCATTCTCCAGGGTCAAACCATAGACCCCCTGTCCTGTTGTTTGTAAATAATAAGATACATTTCTGGCTTCATACTAATGTTAGATATAACTCAGCAAAGCACCCTCTTGGGCTTTATGGAAATCCAGCTTTGAGAAAGATAAACACAGTGGATGTTTGTTAATAAGACTCGAATGCCTTTGGTAGCCACTTGTCTACACAATATGATTAACATTACTGATTATAAACAACCTTTTGTTTTTTACATATTTGGAGTAAGATAAAAATAAGCTTTTACTTGTGGGTGCATATATATATATATATATATATATATATATATATATATATATATATATATATATATATATATATATATATATTTAACAACGACAAATTAAAGCATATTTTGCCTGAAAATGTAAAGTACCTGGGCCTTTAGAAGCCTTTCTGTCTTGAGCATTATTTATTTATTTTAGGACCAGAGGCAACGTCACACCATGTGTGTTTAAGAGAGAGCAATCAGCATTACACAATTCTTCAAGTACGCTTAAACGTTTCAAAACAAACAACTAAATGATTACTGACCTTTTGGGTGCAGAGCCATTGGAGGGGAGGCACGGTATATTGGTTAATATTTAAAGATCCACTCCGATGAAAATCATGTTTTTCTAGATGTTAACATGTTCTTGTGGCATTTTTCTGATGTTAGAGGACATATCTTGAGAAAATTAAGCTCAAAGTTGTATTTCTGAGTATTTCTGCATTGAAATGGCTGTGAATCAGTAGCAGACGTTAAAATGCTGGCTAAAATAGACTGGAGTTGTTATGTAGTAACTCCACTGGGCGGGGAGACAAGCTCCTACTCCGCTCAGGTTCTGAGGAGTAGAGAAGACGATGGCGGATCAACATCTATGTGCTGTAGCAGGTTGCAATACATTGCTGAATAAAACAGACCCTTTCTTTAAATCTACTGCCTTGTGCTTTTACTGCTTGGTACTACTAGATGTCCACTACATATAGCTTCAATACTGGCATCATTTGTGGCTGTGTTTCTATGAAAAAAATCTGAGAAAAAAAGGTGGGGGGGGGGCTCTCTGTGACAACGGTTCCGCCCACAACACATAGGCGAATTGCTGATGAGCTACTGCAGCTCTGCTGAAGCGAAGTCCCAGAAAACGGCACAGGTTTTGTGATTTTGGCTAAAAACGGCATAATCATAATTTAAAGACCACTGGGAGTTTTTAAAAAATAGCTCAAAATATGATCGGAGTGGGACTTTAAATATTTAAGTGGATAATATTTAAATGCTAATATAACTGACAGGTTTTTAACGAGGCTCCCACATAAACGCAAAGCAGAAGGTGAAACATTGCCAAATAAGCTTCTAAACCAAGTCCCTTCCAAGCCAAAGAGTAGGAAATATGAAAAGAAAATCTTGCCTTTGGTTTTGTTACAGCAAAAACTTACAAATTATTTGTGTGAAAAACTGCACTCAACTGCGGAGGATTACAGTACATACTTCCCTGCACTATGGAAATGGTTCCATCTATAAATCATAACAGAGGCCAACAAACTATAGGTTATTCCTCTGTCCAATATGCACATTTATGAGATGTCAATGGACATATAGGGACTTTGTAGAGATCTGCACAAATGGGGCAACGACTATAGGCGTGTTTCCACTATCAGACCGTCATGGTAATTTAACTATATCTTTTTCTGACAGGGTAATCTGTCAGCCCGCTCTTCTCAGCCGCCGTGTCTCCATACACAATTGCCTTTTTTAAGGAATCAGCTAAAGACATCCGCATATCACGACTCTCTCTGCAGTGAGCAGCATCACTGATCAGTGCTAAAAGGCGCCCAAAGCAGCAGATATGACAGAGATCGACAATGGAAGAAGCAGGGATGGTTGTTGCGTTATTTTTGTTGTTGTTATAAAACTGTTCGCCAGTAACTCTTCTTATTTTTACAAAGCCGGTTGTTTGGTGACGTCTGCTAATTTCCCTCTGAATTACAACCAATCACTGCGACTTAATCACTGCGACTTAATCACTGCGACTTAATCACTGCGACTTAATCACTGCGACTTAACCACAGCTCCCATTGAGTGACTCTATCAGGCCATTTCCTTGTAGACACCCCCAGATTGGTACTCCGTTGGTTCCTGAAATGGCCCCGAAAACGGCCCTGTCGGTCCGGCCCAATGAAATGGAGACACGCATATCGGGAAGGTCGGGTCAAATTACCCTGAAGTTCCGATAGTGGAAACGCACCTAATTACTGGGAAACTAGGAAGGCTGCAGGGATTCACGAAGTGCCTCTCCCCCAATATTGCAGAGCACGCGCTGGGCTGCATTATATACCCCGACGCACTAGCGTCTAAACAGGCGAGTCCTGAGCTGAATGATGTAATGATCTATGTCTTCGGCACAGTCAGCTACATCAAAACACAGCCTGTCAAAGCCCCAATTTTTGCGGTAGGCCTACTGTGCTAGAAAATGGGCTCCGACAGACAGCCGTTCTGTTTCACTGCGAGTCCCGATACCTGTTAGGTGGGAAAGTGCTGTCCAGGGTCTATAAACTCGAGATGTAATTCGCATGTTTTTGAAGGAAGACCATTGCTCTGAATAAAAGTGTTCAGTGAACCAAATTCAGTGATGCAAGGCACAAACAGACGCCTTCACTTGGCAGATAAAGTGACATCACAGCAGGCTCACAACAGTTACTGAAGAGTTGTGATGATTGAAGAACTTGGTTTGGCAAAACAACCTTTACAATAGTTTGTTTTCCTCTCAGAGTTCTTTATGTTTTAAACCAGTTGTGTGTTAGATAATACTACACAGTAAAACTTATGAAAAATAAAATATATACACTGGGGAGGGGGGCGTGAACATTGTCTTATAAACATAAGGTGGGCCAAGCAAGAATAGTTTGGGAACCACTGCTCTTCTGCATGTTCTAATGAAGACTTGTTGTCACTATACCAAACCCCCAGGGCACTCAGGTCCTCTAATTCCAGTCTACTTAGCATTCCTAGAATTAGAACCAAACATGGAGAAGCAGCTTTCAGTTTCTATGCTCCACTTATCTGGAACAAACTTCCAGATGACTGCAAAGCTGCTGAAACACTGAGCTGTTTTAAATCAAGGCTAAAAACTTTCTTTTTAGAGCTGCCTTTGAGTAATGTTTTAATGTGTCATATGTTTGTGTGTTTTTTATGCTTCATTGCTGTTTTTACTCTATCACCTAATCATGTAAAGCACCTTAAATTGGCTTGTTGTTGAAAGTGTGCTATGCAATTTAAACTGCCTTGCCTAATCAAAAAAGGCTTGATTTTTAGTTTTCAGTCGGCAAGAAAGGTTAAGCATAAATATTGGATCTAATTGCAATCAGCAGCCAGTTTCTCTGTGCATTTCTGGTAACTGATATTTCATAATCTGGCAGGTTATTTATCAGTTTCATTGCAGCATACAGTTACCTAGCCAGTCCACACTTGTAAAATGAATAAAGTGAGAGAAGATGTTGAAAAACGTGCTTCATGCACTGGCATCACAGTGTGGGGGCCCGGCTTTCTTGTCACATTTCATATCAACTCCATCTCTCCGTGGCATCAAGGCCCACATGCAGACATCCAGTCTTAGTGGCCTGGGACACAGTTTGGACATGTCAGGACTCTGATTTTATCTGGAGCAAACACTAATGAGAATTTCCTTTTAAAACACAGAGCTGCATTCACTGAGGTTCCTTAAGTTCAGAAGCCACTGTTAAACAGAGATATGCTTCTTCTGGATTCATCTAGAATTAAGTCATTTACATCATGTGCAAAATTGTTAATAATATGTGCGACTCCTCAAATTCCTTTGTACCTGTAGCCAAGAAAATTAAACCATGTCATCTGATAGGTTTCTAATCCCCTTATTATGCTTGTCTGGTTAAATACTGCAGCCAGTCAGCCATTAAATAATCCGGCAAAGAGGTCAGTGAGGCCCATAATTTTGCTGTCCAGGCCTGTACACAGTTGGATCAAGAAAAAAAAATCTAAATAACAAACAAGTAGAGCTAAACTCAACTAGAAGGTGCATTTGCACCGTGGTTCTTAAAATGTGGTGAAGGCACCACTGGTGGTACATGGGCTATATTTAGTGGTACCCATATAATTTTTGCTATCATTAGTTTGCAAGGTAAAAATGAACAATCATCAGCAGGAAAGGAAGCTATGTTGGATTTTGATTTCAGTTTAGGCTTTTTGCACTTAGAATTCTTGGCTTTTATGAATCTTTTTGATATTTATTCCTGTTTAAAAGTTAAAGATTTGCATTTCAGAGTAAATACTGAATGCATATTGATACCATATACTTCAATAAATCAGCCCTGACAATGTAGCCCTGACAAACACTGTTGTTGTTTTGGGGGTTTATTTTATTATATACCACAACAAATTAAAAAAGTCCAATGTAAGAATGGTAGTTGTACAGTTTTAAATTCCCTGTTAAGATAGTGATACTTGGAAAACCTTTTTTTTCTTTTTTTGTGAATTTCGTGCTTGATACAAACAATAGAATTTTTTGGATTTGCTCTGGACTGAAGCTTACGAGTGACATAAGCTAACCACCCCCCCCTCACTTGGCAGATGTATTGTACCTACAGGTCAGAATTGGTTGTCTAGGATGCTCGAAGGTAATAACTGGAATTCAACCCAAACATCACTGTTCTAAAGAAATCCTAAAGTGGCTCGGATGACTGGGATACCAAGGCTTGAGTGACTGCTGAAGACTTGGGCTCAGGAATGTGCAGCCTGCTATTGATCTTTACTAAGTGAGGTCACTTCATGAGGGGGGCAGCTGCCCACTTTCAGTCCAGTCATAATAGGGACAGACTGACCTCCACAAAGATATTCTAATGTGGTCAATATGCCAACCAAAGAGGTCAAAGACAGAATAACTTGATTAGAGTAAAGTTAAACTTTTAAAACATGTGGAATAAGAGTATTCATTTTCTGCACTGTATAAAAAGAACGATTATCCAAAGTTTAACAAATTGTTTAGCAACTGCATGCACTTGAAGTTGTTGACTTCTAAGTTCTCTGGCTGTGTTCTCAGCTCTGCATACCATTTGCAACTCTCAAGAGATTTAAACAGCATAGTGTCTCCTTGGATTAATCTGTTTTAAATAGTTAAAAATTCCAAGACTCTAGCTAGTGTGCATTTGTTTGAGCTCAGGGCATCATAAATCAAATTTAGGCTATAAAGAGTTCCCACATGTATAATTTTAGATAGTGTGCCATAGATGATTGAAGACTCAACATGAACCTTGTTTTATATAGGCCTGAGTGAACAGGCAATTCCGTGATTTTATACTGATCTTTTCTAACAAATCTTTCTTGGACATGTTTTTATCTTTCTTTGCATAATCTTGATTGATAGCAGATCACATCATCAACACCATCTAAGCTGATTGCGAGCTAATGTTTGTTTGCCAGAATCTATTTCAGAGCAGTAAGATCTCCACCAACTTGTGACAGTATATCCTTTTTCTGATGTTTAAGTTTGTAGAACCTCAAACAGGATGTCTTGTAGTTGTTTGAGCCATTCTCAGTGTGAAACTGGAGTTTTGTTGAAGGCTCGTCTCTGAACCATGTGGAAAAACGTCCATTCTGAGCCTTTTATCGGCCTCACACAGTGACAAATGTGCGCAGCTCTTTGCCCAGTGGCCTATAGCCTGAGCTTCTGTTTAAGCCTCTAAGCTACTGGAATGCGTGCAGCTTCTTGCAGCCGACATCAAGGGGGAACAGCCACGGCGCTTTGTTTATAGCTTTTTCATGGATGCCACACCAGCCGAATCAATTTCAGCAAGCATAAATGTGTCATAGCCTTTTCTGTTGATTGAATGCTCCATGAATTTGTAAGGGGGGTGGAAGATTCATTCATTTCAGCCCTCTATTTTTTCCCCATCAATTTCTCTATAAGTGAGGATTATCCAATCAGAAAATTAATTAAGGTTTAACTAGTTGGTCTTTATTGTTTTTGCAAAATTTTTATCTACATTAAGTGTTTCTGACAAAATACACAAACTTAATGCTGATACAAAATTTAACAAAAAAATTCAAATCATCAAACAGGATAGTAGGGAGGCAGTAATGTAGAGGGATGTCAACAGTTTGGCTTAAAGGGATAGTTTGGAAGTTTGAAGTGAGGCTTGTTAAAACATTATAAGTAGTTAATAGATAAATCAATTGTAGACCACTAGATTATCGTGAGTTTGTCTGAATGCAAATATTTTGCTCCCATGAATGAAGCTAATGGCTAGTCCAAGAGGAGCTCACATTAAATGAAAACTCCAAGAGAGTATCTACAGCAAAATTAGCTGAACAACTTTTTAGTGTAATCACACTAAATTTCTGAACTATGCCTTTAACAGTGCATTTTGACACAGTCTTTGTTTTCAGTGGAATTAGCATTGCTCTTTGTTGCTGCACAGGGATTAATGGCTGAAATATGCCTCCTTTTATCAGTTGAAAAGATGCAAAAAGTATGAGATAAGTAGGCTACAGAAACACCTGATTGAGCACCTAGTTGGCATGTCTGTTTCAGAGTGTTGGTTTTAGAAATAAGAATTAAACATCTGGTTAAAATTTCTAACTTAGGAAACAGAGTTTGCATCAGTTTTCAGTAGTGCAGTTGTAAAAAAAAAGGCAATTCAAATAAATGTAGGTTATTGCTCTGAAATATCAAAACCTACATCTCACTCCAGCAAATCCAAACTTTTTATATATATATATATATATATTTTTTTTTATGAACAGAAACATTTCAAATGGGACTGAATGTTTCAATAGGCCTGACCTACTTACTAGCAGCTTGGTCTGAAACAGCTTCACCTGTCACTGGCAGCAGTCAGGAAACTTCATAAAAATACAGGCCGTAGATATCTATTTTTCAAATCTGCTTTATGATTTTTTTTTCTTTTTCTTCTTATTATACTGGACTGCATATGGACATATTTTCTGTCTGATGAATTATATAGCTCTTATTTCACCTGGGTTTCCTTGCAAGCAGAGTGATATTGAATGGAAAATATCTACTTCTGTAAAATATGTTCTGTGCCAATCCTGTAAGAAATGACAGTGAGTAGTTTTTTTACAGTACGCTTTGGTTCCTCAGTAAATCTGTTATTGTACTTGTTTATTTACAGTGTTTAAATAAGGTAGAAAATGCTTTCCAAACAATCCTTTGCTATTCATAAGCAATACCTATTTGAGAATTGAAAAGGGTATTATGTCGGCAACAAGACCAACTGTCAGGATATTGTGTAGCACAGATAAAATTCAAAAGGATCCCCCTTTTGAATTTTTTCAGTGTAACATGATATCCCAGATGGTCTACAGATGTAACTGCTGAATGTTGTATGAAGAAAGACTTTAACTTTAGACAACATAAGGAGTTTGATGTCCGAATGTCTTATTGAACCTGAAAATATAAAAAAATACAAACTACCTTAAAAGTGTTTAGATCAGAAAAATGACCCCCCCCCCCTCTCCCAAAAAAAAATGTTTCATGTGTATTGACTAAAATGCCATAATGTCAAATTTAGTTGCCATCTCAGCATTACAGCCTGAAAGGTGTCTTAGACGTGTGAATGCTACATTTCCCAGAATAGGGTGTGACTACAGTAGAAAAGACTTTAGAAAAGAATTAGGCCATTTCAGCAAGATCAACAAAACATGCTCCATCCTCAACGTGGATCAATTTACACAGATTTTTTTTTTAAAGCTGAAAGGGGCATAGAAGAGAAAAAAATAAGCTTTTTCCTTCTTCGCCTCCTTCATGCTTGATGGTTTAATAATGATAACATGTTGGCAATTTTAAGCCAGGTTAAGCTCTGCCAGATGTGTTTTGATGGGAGATTTGGCTGAATCGCTTAAAAAAAGTTACGTTTTAAGTCTTTTGACAAGATTAGTCACTTCCAGGTAATTTCTGTTTCGATATACACATTGCCAAAAGTATTTAAACGTCTTGGACTTTTTCAGATTTTGTGTCATTGCAACAAACTTCAGTCTGCATTTTTGCAAACCATTTAGTTGGTCTCTGGAAATATTTGTTTGGATGATGTGTTAAGGGGCTTATGTAGTGTAAGTTTTTTGCACTAGAAAGACCCAAAAACATTTGAGCTCATCTAACCATGGAACCTTCTTTAACATCTTTACTGCATCTATTATCTAGTAGCAACATTTGAATGGGACATCATATGACTTTTATTCAACAATAGTATTCTTGTCACCTTTCCACAAAGGGTAAGATGTCTCCCACCTGAGCTGTGGATCTCTGCATCTCCTCCAGAGTGACAATATGCCATTTGTCTGCTTCTCAGATTAATGCAGTCCCTGTTAGCTCTGTCAGTTTAGGTGGACATGTCATGTCTTTGCAGGTTCGTCGTTGTGCCATTCTCAATGCTCCATGAGATGGATCCATTGAATTATATCTAGGGGTATTACAGTAAAGGGGCAATTGATATTTTACAAATATTGAAAACTGTGTTTTTTCCCCATTTAGTTCATATAGCTCAAAAGGTGTAAAATTCCTTTATTCTCATGGTACATCATACAAGGAAATTTAAAGTGCACTTGTTAAAACTGTGAGCTTTAACGGTAAGGAAACAGCAAACCATATAATTTAGGGGAAAAAACTATCTTTACTCTTTTTCTTTTTACCTTATTCATTTACATGTTTGGTTTAATAATTTTTTGCTGTGGTGTTCTAACTGTGACCTAAAAGTAAAGCACTTCATAATTTTTATCTTTGGAAAGTGCTCTACAAATTAACGTTACTTAGTGTTACTTTGTGCTAATCTATCTCACAAAAACCCTAATAAAATCCATTGAAATCCGTGATGATATGTGATAAAATACCTAGACTAGTTCAAGGGGCATGATTACCATTGCAGGGCACTGTACAGGACATGGAATTTTTTTTATATAGAAAGCTTTTGTAAAAGCTGCTTTTGTCCTTTGCTCTTCTTTGCCCTTACCTCTTCCACTATTAAGATTTTTCTTTATGTTGTGGAGCTCTTGCTGCTCTTTTTTCTCAGACTGTAGCATTAATAGCTATGGCAGACCCAGCGACAGACCTAGGAGCTCTACTGCTTGACATTTCATCAGCGGGCCATGTCTGCAGTCTTGCATCTGTTATGGAAATTGTGGCAGTGGAGAAATTGAATGAAATGGAATATCTTTTCATACATTTGAACTTCGGAGGGCTGATTTAAGCACTTGTATTTCTTTTTAAAGACAGAACTAATAACATGTGCTCACTCACTTTCACAGCCATATATTTCACTAATCTGCCAATATATTCCTGACTGCTTCTAGCTTCATATACGGTATGACATTTAAGAAAATCAGGACTTTCAATAAAACTGACCATTTTTGACCCGGTGACATAATCCTTGCCACACAGGAACCGAGTTTGATGCATTGAACTCCCCTGGAGCTTGAGTTCAAAATGTCCTTTACCTTTGTTCAATAGTTTATTAAGATTTTAATTAGGCAATTAAAAGTCTTTTGAGTAGCATAGAGTCATAATTACTGCGGTATGCTTCCTCTGAGATGAACGGGCCATTAATTATTCTGAACAGGGTCTGGGGATTGGACGCAAAATTGAAGTTATGAGACTGCGTTCAGACCTCAGCAGGTGAGTTGCTCATATTTTTAAGTTCAGTTTTTTAATTTCATTGTTTATATTTAATTGCTGGGTCCACAATCAGTGGTTTTGGTGTTTGTGTTTTATGGAGAGAAAAAAATACATGGATTCATCTGCTTGATGTGTGATGGCACAATGTGGATTCTATGTTCAGCTTGTTTGGATTGAGTATTAGTTATTAGTATTAGTAATTAATAAAAATAAATACTATGAAATATATCATTATTATCATTTTAAAAATTGACGGGTAAAATTTGATCATGACGAGATTTTATTTTACCCTGTCGGCCAAAATGATGGACAACGGAGAGAATCTGATGATAAGTGTCCCTGCCATGCACCCTGTAATACGATGATCAAAAAAATACACAAAGACTTAAACACTAAATAATCTTTGTTTGTCAGCAATTTTAATAGTTTTCCTCCTGGGATTAACAAACTATCCTGTTTTAATATAGATTATAGTCTAACAAATGGTTTAAACTTTCCACATCCTTCCTTTAAGTGTTTCAACAAACAACAACAATCATTTCTAAGAAACATTAGTACATCAATAAACAATACAACTGTGGAGAATTACAGATTTATATACATATTCCACATTTATTTCATATATTAAGTGTTGTGAAAGCTCAATCTCATACCTGATAGTTTGTGCGCATACTTTATTAATCAGTTTTTATATATACACTATACGATCTACTGTATTCTCAGTGGAAATAACTGTTGTTAATCTGACACAAGGTTAAAGTAACTCAGAAATTATTGTGAAAAATAAGATGAATTCTGTCTTTAGTTAAAACACTATTATATACAAATGCTCCCTCACTAGCATTTACATTACTGACATGTGTCTGTGTATTAATTCCCACTAACTTTGGTTTGGTTTAGAGCAGTGGTGTCCAAAGTCAGTTCTCAAGGGCCGATATCCTGCATGTTTTAGTTCATTTAAATCAAATGATAGTTCATTAGCAGTACCTCTGCAAAACATTATGACTTGCTGACGAGGTAGTTGGACCATTTCAATCAGCTGTGCTGAAGCAGAAACATCTAAATGGCAGGACAGCAGACCTTGAGGACTGGAGCTGGAAAGCCATGGTTTAGAGCAGGGGTGTCAACCTCCAGTCCTCGAGGGCTGGTGTCCTGCAACCTTTAGATGTGTTCCTGGTCCAACACACGCAAATCATATGATTATTTTCCCTCCTCAGCAGGCAGTTAGCTTCTGTAGGGTCCTGTTGATTACCGAATTATTTGATTCAGGTGTGTTGAAACAGAGACATGTCCAAAAATTTAAGGACACCGCCCCCTGAGGACTGGAGGCTCATGTGGTTTAGAGTATAAATCATTAATTATAAACATATACTTTTTGGAATGCTTTATCGAAGTCCTGTCATTAGATTCTGCAGATCAACAAAGCCAGTGATGTAACCGCTGAACAGGTTTCTTCTTCTACTACTAAGATTATTGATGGGAAGTCTGCTGCAGTAACAGTGCTATAACCTTTTGAGACATCCCTAAAAGCAATAACTTTCTTACCAGTTTCCAGCTGCGATGCCCAGTCAAGTGGGAAAAGATTTAGGTGCTCCTAAATCCCAGAACTTCCAGTTGTAGAATATAGAATCCTACCCACTCTTCCCAATAAATGGATTTCGAGTAAAGTCTTGCATGTGCAGGTTCAAAGGTGTTGTCGGATAAAATATCAGCAGATGTTAAAACAGAAACACAGAATCACACCTGCGTGACAGGTACAGGATGGCCACAACAACTGCCCGAGTCACACCCGGAACACACAATCCCTCCATCAGTGCTCAGACTGTCCGCAATAGGCTGAGAGAGGCTGGACTGAGGGCTTGTAGGCCTGTTGTAAGGCAGGTCCTTACCAGACATCACCAGCAACAACGCCGCCTATGGGCACAAACCCACCTTCGCTGGACCAGACAGGAGTGGCAAAAAGTGCTCTTCACTGATGAGTCACGGTTTTGTCTCACCAGGGGTGATGGACGGATTCGTGTTTATCGTCGAAGGAATGAGCGTTACACCGAGGCCTGTACCCTGGAGCGGGATCGATTTGGATGTGGGGGGTCCGTCATGGTCTGGGGCAGTATATCACATCACCATCGGACTGAGCTTGTTGTCATTGCAGGCAATCTCAATGCCTTGCGGTACAGGGAAGACATCCTCCTCCCTCATGTGGTACCCTTTATGCATGCTCATCTGGACATGATTCTTCAGCAGGACAATGCCACCAGCCATACTGCTCGTTCTGTGTGTGAGTTTCTGCATGACAGCAATGTCAGTGTTCTGCCATGGCCAGCGAAGAGCCCGGATCTCAATCCCCTTGAGCACGTCTGGGACCTCTTGGATCGCAGGGTGAGGGCTAGAGCCATTCCCCGCAGAAATGTCCTGGAACTTGCAAGTGCCTTGGTGGAAGAGTGGGGTAACATCTCACAGCAAGAAGTGACAAATCTGGTCCAGTCCATGAGGAGGAGATGCACTGCAGTACTTCAAGCAGCTGGTGGCCACACCAGATACTGACTGGTACGTTTGATTTTGAGCCTCCCTTCACTCAAGGATACATTATTCTCTTTCTGTTAGTCACATGTCTGTGAAACATTTTTAGTTTATGTCTTATGGTGTTGACTCTTTTAGTGTTAATACAAATATTTACACACATTAAGTTTACTGAAAGTAAAAACAGTTGAAAGTCAGAGGACTTTTCTTTTTTATATATGTGAGTTTATATGTGTTTTACAATAAAAAAAAAATCAAATAAAAATTATTAATCAAATGATTGAATTACCTCTTCCTTATGCCATCAAGTTTGGCAAAGGCCTGGTAATGAGCTATTTATTTGATTCAGCTGTGTTGAAGCAGGGATGCATCTAAAACCTGCAAGACAGTCGATCTCGATGATCAGGGTTGGAGACCACTGTCTAAACTATTTGCATAGGATTATTATTAGTTGGTCAACACCTGAGGAATTGCCGCCTGTTCGGGAGTAAAGCCCTGTCAGATTTTCTGCCTCCCAGTTTATCTCTTTAATTCTGAAAAACAGAACTTTTTATTTTTTTCGAAGTGAATGCAATTTTGACTTGACTGCTGCTGACTTACAGAAAGCCAGCACGTGTCCAGTCCCGTCTAAATGTCCCCACTTCAGTAGTGGGGGCATTTAGAATGACAAAGAGAACAGTCCAACCATCTTACAGCAGATGTGTTAGTACTGAATAATAAAGAAAGAACATGGCCTTTTGAGCCACCTGAGACATATGTGTGACACACATACACATTTAATCATTGTTTTGGATTAAAAAACTGTAGAAAACCTGAGGATCTTGCAGTCATGGCTGCAGCCTCACTAGCTTATTCCCTTGATTTGTGGTGTTAGCGCTGGAGTTAGCACCTGAATCGACAGGATCTGAATAAAAACCAGAAACTACTACAGTCATCTGGAATAAACCTATTTACACTGATTTTATTTTTAAAAAACAACACATGCACAGGTGTTACTGCTTGCTAGTACTGATTTTAGCACACCAAACTGCTTAGCAGTGATGTGTCCTTTGTGTCGACGCTTCGAAGCCTGTTTCGAGTAATCTAGAAGAATTTTTTGTGAAGTGTGTATCAAGGCTTGTGTTGATCACGTATAGAGATGTCTAGCCGGCCATACACGATACAGTTTCCGCATAGTAATAAATCATCAGTCACAATGAAGTCAAAAAACAACACAGCAGATCCTGTGTTCTTATTTCTTTCTTATATTCTCTGACTGGAAGACAGAGTACAGGACAGAAAAATGTTTTAACCCAACAAAAAACAAAAAGAGTATTTCACAAACCTGCTGATGCTTACAACCACAAACCCCCGCCTTATATGATGAAAAGCATTTGCTAAATGAAACCTTCTGCTAACCACAGTCTACATATTTAAATGTGTTTACAAACACACACAACAAGGTATTTTATCTGCATTTGTCATCATATAAATATCTAATCTCACCCACATCAGCTGTCGGTCTCCAAGCCAACATCCACAGCTTCTTTTAGCAGTTGTGTCTAGTGATTACAAGGTTCGTCCACCACAATGCTGAAGCTGTCTTCTGATTTCAGCCTCCGATTTGGGAAATGGCTAAAGGACTGCTCCACCTAATTTCTCACTACTCTGAGCATATTTAATTCAATTCAATTCAATTCCTTTTTTTTTTCTATTTTACAAAATTTGCATCGAGGCATTGACTTGAGGTTGTTCATCTGCTCTAATTTAAAAACTATAAAACCCACACATTTCAAACCTGGACTAGATTATTCTACACTAATTGCAGAATATTTAAAAGCCAAGTT
Source organism: Valencia hispanica (assembly GCA_963556495.2). Taxonomy (NCBI): domain Eukaryota; kingdom Metazoa; phylum Chordata; class Actinopteri; order Cyprinodontiformes; family Valenciidae; genus Valencia; species Valencia hispanica. The sequence goes on from OY747706.1 coordinate 17,144,630, forward strand.
TGTGATTTGTGGAACTAATATTTCCCCCAAAAGTCTTTTCAGAGTACCTTCAAAACCCAAGAGAATTGCTACCAAAGAAAAGGCCAAATTATGCTGATCTCAACAAGGAAGAAGGTACCGGAAGCCCCTTCTATGTGAGCCCCCCACTTGCAGAGGAGTATCTGCCTCCTGTAGCAGGCAAGGGCAGAGACCTTGCCGTACCAATTTCAAAGTAATATAATGTGGTTTTGGGGACATGGAATATAATTTTATTCAGTTACTCACTTTGCTCAGGGAAGGTTCTTACTGTTGTTAGTGTTTATGCACCAAACAGCATATCAGATTAACTGGCCTTTGAATCTCTAGGTGGTGTCCTAGAAGGGGTGCTATCTGGACTTCAATGCCAATGTGACTAGTGACAGCAACAAGTAGAGGGGTGCGATCAGGAAGAAAAAAAAATCATAAAAAGGTTTATTTTCAATAGTCCAGATAATATGTACAGTGATAAGAGTCTGGATCAAGGCTTCGGCAGCATCTGGAGCAAGAGGGGAACAATTAGAGCAGTCAGAAATATAGTCGAGATGAATCTTGAAAGAGAAGTAGATAAGAATGGCTGATTATTTTGAGTTGGTGGCTTTGCGTTGAGGGGAGAGAGAAAACCCTGACAGACGGTGGAATAGAAAATCCAACATAACCAGTAATGCACAATATATTGACAATAACATCAGTATTGGCCGATGTTAGTCACTTTGTAACATATTGGTAAAATCTTTGTTAATTTCCATCTTTGTAAGAGACTTATGTAATAAAACCCCTGTAAATATCGGTAATTGACCATAATAGCATTTATAATATCAAATATCGGTATTGGCGCAAATGTTTAGATCGGCCCGTCCCTACTTTGGACTCGATCCTCCCATGAGGTGCTGCCCCAACCTTCCTGTCCACCTTTTCATGTGCTCACTAAGAAAATGACCAAACTGAGAGATAAGTTCCAAAATGCCAAAAACGTTAACACTGTGTGGTGATTCTCATCACCACAGAAAAGCAGGCCTCTGTCACCTAAAAACTGACAGCTACAACCCGCCTGAGTAGCACCTCCCGCCATGCAGTACCGCTCCTCCACCTCCAGCTGTTGCTCTAGTTTAACTTTTTAGTTCCACTACCAGTGGCTGATGATCTGAGGTGGTGCTAGCACACTGATGCAATGATCTTCAAGATGTTTCCAGAGAAACAACTAATGAACTGGTTTTAATTTGTTCCAAATAACATGCAAGAAAACAAAAAGATTTTACCTGTGCTCTGTGAACATGTGATCCAGTCTTGAGAGACGTTTTCTCCCCTTGGAAAATAACAGCACACCAGCAGACTTTGCCGCCCAAACCCTGATTACGGGATTAGGCTGGATATGTGGTCGCTCGATTAGGAAAAGCAGCAGCTCCACAATCGATAATAACAGTGCAAGCATTTTCATGAACTATCCCCCACAATGCTGCGTCCCACACAGTATAAACCCAGTCTGAACTGCCGCTGCTACAGCAAGCCTCAGCTTGTGTTGTGCAGCTAACGGCAACCTCCTCTGAAAAGGTTAATTGGTGCATCATCATCCACATGCCACAATAACTAGTATTCAGAGTAGCAAACAGCTAACTTAATTCTAGATATCGCTACTGGCTAACATTAGCTATGTAATGTTTACACTGTGCAACTCGCATCTGTCACGATGTTAGTTATTTGTGTAGTCTTTGAGTTAAATTTTTTGTTTCTGTTATGTCTCCCTCCTTTCTTATGTTCATTAATGTTTGATGTTTCTCAGTCTTATTTCCTAGTTACCACTTTGTATTTTGTGTTGGTCTTCTTAGGTTTATCTGTCTAGTCATTTCTTATGTTTTGTTCTTTGTCTTCCTCTGTTTTCCTTGCCATTCTCCATTCCTTTCCAGCTAGTGATTGTTTCCACCTGCTCTCTCCCTCTCACCTGCAACTGCTTCTCCCTAATTAGTCGTCAACCTTCTCCATGTCACTTGTACACTTCCTCAGTATATATAAGCCCTTCTCTGTCAGTCACTACTCGCTGGTTCATCGTCAAACATCCCTTCTTGGTTCCTGTGTTCCCCGTCGCTACATTTTCTGGTCCTCCTAAGTTCTGTAAGTTCCATGTTCCTTGTTCTTTTGTTTAATTAAATCATTGTCCTTTTTACTTTGCTGCATTTGGGTCCTCATTCCGCAAAACAAGACAGTATTACTTTCCAAGCCTGTGTTTACAACTTTCAGCGCCTGTGGCCAAAAAACGGTACTGCTCTTCCTTTCTGCTCGCTCTCACAGCACGCGCTCGTATGCTCATACGTCGTTCTCAATCTTCGATCTTTTTCAGCACTTGTCAGGGGTTTAACTTTTTTAGTCTTATGTGGAGTTACTGTTGGTGTCAGAGTTGTCCTTAGTCTCTTCTGTGTATTCACACAATCCATTGAACTGCTTGAGAGTGCTGACTAGCGGTGGTGGCAGAGTGATCTGAAACATTTAACATCATAGAAAAGAATGGATACAGGCTTACAGGTGCATCCACTGTGAGCTGACAAGGTGTCAGTATGCTCATCAGGAGATGTTTGAGTCATAAATGGTCAAATAAAAAGGCTATTGTTACGTTTATTTTGGGGAAAAGGTTGCATATAGCCCCTTTAATGTTAGTCATGGGGAAACAGTGTTTGTTTTCCTACAGTATGAACAAATAGGCCTACTGCTTTAGTATTAGAAGCAGAAGTAAAAGTGAAATATAGTTACATGTACCAACATACTGTGGACTTTGAGTCCAGCGATTATCAGCTTGCTAACATCTGCACATGTACGGATGCTATATGCGCAGCGTTTAACAGTTCAGTCTATTATCTCCCTAATAATTGTTCGTGTTTCTCGCTCAAACAAATAATTAATTCATAAATTAATATAGGTATTCATTTAATGTACCTTTATCAGTTACTGGAGGGCACTGTCTAACATCATCAATCCAGATATTCATCATGTTGACACTGTAGGTGGTCAGTTTACAATGACAGCATAATGAATGAATCACTGACACTTGTCACCGCAGCAATGGTGGTGCTGTAAGATGGCGACATACATAAATCGCTCACTGAATTCATCTATAGAAACCACCTGTTTTTTTATCATTACTTATTTCCCGATTCTCTTGCTGCCCCTGTCCGATAAAGTCCCCTGCAGCCAGTTCCTTCTCCATGGGTCCACTGAGCAAAAATAAAGAATGATAGTCAATGGAGCAATAAAAGTTATTTTCTGGTTGTTATTTTATGGGTGGAAGTTTCTGGCCATTAGCCTGGCAACCAAGAACTACAGTAAAGGATGATTTCTCATTCCCTGTGGTGCGTATAAATACCGTTCTGGTCCCTGTTTTCTCCACAGTGCGGTTCATGGGGATATCAAAGGTGAGGGGAACCTCGTCCATGTTGGTGATGTGCTCTGGCCGAATCTTCTTTTCGGTTGTCTTGTTTTTGCAGTGTGCGCAGAAAATGCCCAGCTTTTCTTCGTAATCTTTTGGCAGTTGCTGCGAAACGGTAGTACGTGTGCGGATAAATAGATTACATCTTTTCATAAAACGAAAGCACCAGGAAGGACCGCCTCGAAAGTCATTGATATCAATGTCCCGTGCTAATGCTGTTGCCTTCAGTCGAATAGAGACTGTAGAGACGCTTCTACCTGCTGCTCTCTGTTCAATAACCCACTGTTCAATTTTGTCCTCTAACTTTGGCCATCTCGCTTTGTTCCAGCAGAACCTCTTTGTGGTCTTCTTTACTTGGTATAGGTCATCTTCTTGCTTCCTCCACTTACGTACCATAGATTCAATGATGTTGAATTCTCTCGCAGCTGCTCTATTCCCATGTTCTACTGCGTGACTGATAGCTTTGAGTTTGAAGTTCGCGTCGTAAGTGTGTCTTTTGACAGGTGCCATTTTAGGGTCCTTATACACACACACTGTAATATTATGGTGAAGCACAGTAATGTATTACTCCACGGCACTCCTGGCTACGGTAGCCGTAATGCTGCAAGCTTTGTACTTTACCACAGTTGTACTAAAACATTTTTACTTAGCGCCGTGAGCCCCATGTACCACACAAAATTGCTTCGAGGTCAGTAAGCACAACCAGTATTGATCCATATATAAGGCGCTTCGGATTATAAGGCGCATTGTCGTTTTTTGAGAAAATTAAAGGCTTTTATGTGCGCCCTATAGTGCAAAAAGTACGGTATTCATTTTGATTCAATATATTCAAGGTTCAATCAATATACTCAAAGTTTATACCAGTGGGGCAAAAAAAGTATTTGGCGGCCACCAATTTGTGCTTGTTGTCTCACTGAAAGATGAGAGAGGTCTGTAATTTTCATCAATTTAAAATTGAGGAAATCAAATTGTATGAATTTTAAAGAATTTATTTGTATAATGGTGCAGAAAATAAGTATTTGGTCAATAACGAAAGTTCACCTCAATACTTTGTAATGTAACCTTGACTGGCAATAACAGAGGTCAAACATTTTCTGTAGGTCTTCAGCAGGTCTGCACACATTGTAGCTGGTATTTTGGCCCATTCTTCCATGCATATCTTCTCTAGATCTGTGATGTTTTAGGGTTGTCGGTGGATAATACAAACTTTCAACTCCCTCAACAGATTCTCTATTGGATTCAGGTCTGGAGACTGGCTAGGCCACTCCAGAACCTTGAAATGGTTTTTACATAGCCACTTCTTTGTTGCCCGGTATGTGTTTGGGATCATTGTCATGCTGGATATTCCAGCCACGTTTCATCATACTGTAAATGCTCTCACTGATGTAAGGAGATTTTTGCCCAAAATATCACGATATATGGCGCCATTCATCCTTTCCTTGATACAGATCAGGCATCCACTCCTCTTTGCAGAAAAGCAGCCCCAAAGGATAAAGGTTCTACCCCCATGCTTCACAGTGAATTTTTTATTTTTTTGTACATCTTGGATTTTTTTGTACATTCTGTCTCTCACAGTTGAAGGTTGAAGTGTACATATTACAGACCTCCCATCTTTGTAAGTGGGACAACTTGCACAATTTCTCGCTGTCAAATACTTTTTTTTTGCCCCACTTTATATATATATATATATATATATATATATATACACTTGAGGAAGAACCACCCCTGACCCTGGATTCCGGAATTGCGCCGCTCAAGGTGGCAGCATGTTGGAGTAGCTCTGTTACTTTGGTTCATATTTTTTTCTTTTTTAAAACTTTAATTCTTCAATTTCTGGTAGAAACATTGTTTTTGTGGACAACTGTTCTCTCTGGTTTTGAATGCTGTGCAGCTGGAAGGATTTTTGCTGATACTTTTTATTTTTGGACATTTGTTATGATGCATAACCATGGCAACAAGGTGGTTTACAACTGGCAGCAGCTGATTAACATCACAAAAGCTCAAATAATACCTCAACTACAGCCACAAAACCCTGATGAGTTGAAAAGAAGACGCCATAGATCCAGAGCATCCTCTACATCAGACTGTCCTACAACTACAGAGCGTCTTCAGTCAGAGGCTTCTTCAGATCTGCAGAGCACTACAAGAGATCATCCCTACCCACAGCCATCAGCATCTACAACAAATCTTTGAAGGAACTTGCATAATGAGTTACAACAACATTTAATTTCCCTTGGGGATTAATAAAGTGAATTTGAATTTGAATTTGAATTTGAACCCCCCCTGTTACTGGAGCAATATGGGAATATTCAAAATATTAAACAATTTTGATCAAGATTCATCACTGTACTGTAAATGTAAAAGTACTGTAAATTACTCCTTGATCTGTGTCATAGGAGTGTCATCATTTGCTCCTCACAAAAAGTATCATTAATACTGACTAAGGGTGGTGAAGCTGTGGTGTGCTGGAACTTTGCACAATTTCATCATAATAGTGATTCCACACAGCTCACCTGATAAATCAGACACTCTTACCATATGACATCCGCTTCTATTTAAATCTGTCCTGGCAGATGACACTCTCCATATCTCACATCTGCCTTATGTCACATCTGACTGTTTTTTAGTGATGTGGAGCACTTTGAGAGTGTGGGGTATGAGGTTGCAGTTTGGAACACAGGCTGAAGGTCACATGTGGAAACATATAACCTGGGGTCATCCGTGTACATCTGCAAACAGGTGGCTTTTTGACACGCATGGCATGACAAGAGGTCACGTTTATGATTCTGCAATTTTCCAGACAACGTGTTGAGCCTTGACCATCGCTGTTCTACTGAAATGGTAAATGTTAATGGTCCTGCCACCTGTTTCAGCTGAACTACTATTTATACCACTCACACTCATAGTGGAGCTGTCATGGAGCAGCTTTTTTCAGTCAGTGATATATATTTATATATATATAAATATTGTAGTGCAGGAGTCGTACAACAGGAAATGACTGGCAAAGTTCTGGGAAATTCCCACTTTAGTTAAATATTAATTTTTTTTCCTCTTTTGTGAAATACCCTGTTGTAAAATGTTTTGACATAGTGTTAAAAACTATTATTTAAATGTTTTTTTGCAAAACAATATATCTTTGTTAGCATTGTTTATATCTGTTTAACATCACAAGCAGTTTTTTTTCCGTCTACACTGAAAGAGTTGTTTTATTTTAGGTGGTTCTTACAGCCATTTCAGCTCAGTTAATGATTCAGTCCTTTTCTTGTGACAAATTCTCACCCAGTTCCGCGCAAAACATCCTTCTGTCTGATTCATCGGTGTCTTTCTCTAATCAGCAGGTTGTATTCACTTTAAACAGGCCTCTTGCTTCTACTGTGATATGATGATCAGCAGGAACCAGACCTTAACATGAGTGGGATTAAAGGGTTCCAATGCGGTTTTGATGAAAAACTCCTTAATTTTCCAAACTGAAAGCTTTTGGAGTGTATAGACCTTTTTATTGAAGATGTAAAGAATAAAGACATTCCAAGAGTACCCCTACCCTCTGAATTTATGGGAGATATTTTTACTGAGGTAAAGCTTAACTTCCAAAGACCACTCTGGACAAACCTATGGATGGATGAATGGATATTATTTATTTAGGCTTTATTCAAAATTTTATTTTACCAGGAAAGGACTTAATGAAATCAAAAATCTCTTTTACAAGATCGCCTCCTGGTTAAGACAGGCAGTTGCACAAAAATACAGTTTTAGTTTGTAAAACAGTTTACATTTAACAAACAAGACATTGGGTGAACAAATGGGTAGTAAATGGACAGAAAAAGGGATAGATGAATATAGGGATGGATGATGCACAAACATAAATCAAAATGTCATACTTCTCTAGACCGGGAAGGAACCCTGACATACTGAAAAATAAACTCACTGGGTTATCTTTATATCTCAATGAATTTAGATTTAAAGAAGAAATTCTTCCTCTGTCAGAAAAAAAAACATTGCATGAAAGTTGGGGAAGTCCTTTAGATTCAATGTGAAAGTTTGACAAATGAATAATTTCATGTCAAACTGATTAGTCTAATGTGTTGGTGAAGGCAGTGCAGAGAGAAATGTACGAGCACTGTAGGAGGAGATGGTAGACAGAGTTTGGAGCGCATCATCCAGAGCAGGAGCACACTATCATGTCTGTGTAGAGGGTGAAAGGGATGATTCAGTTTATGCATCATGCAGGCGAGAGCAGTGAAGTGCAGAGTTGCATGTAGATTTCTCTGCTGTCAGAGGCGCCCTTGTTCTCATACCCTCCAACTTTCTCTACATTGCTCGGTCAGATTCATGCTGGTTTCCTTTGCTGAGTGACACACAAACCAAGGTTTAATGATATATCCCAGGTTTTTAATATAACTCTGCTGCATAAATAAGCATCTTCTACTTTCTGTCGCAGTCCTTCTTGCTTTCCAAGCATCCTCTGCCAGGCTCAGATATAGAGACAGCTCCGTTTGTAACAAGCATCCAAGTGCTTATTGACTAAAATTCTCGATCTACATGACAGAAACCAGGAATAGACTCCCTCACTATGGTCTGCGATGGATTTCCACAGCTCACATGAAACTGAATCTCCATTTGGTTGTGTCTGAGGAGCTTCTTGTGGCAGGTGTAATGGAGCTTTTGAGGTTGTAACTGGGATGTCCATACTAAGGTTTTCCTTTACGCCTCACTGTGTTCAGTAGACTTTCATCAATGAATAACCCTATGGCTCTATTACTGGTATAATAGATAGCTTTTACTTTTATTGGTGAGGAGATTGAGTCTTTTTTTTTGCTATATCTGTGGAGGTATTAAAGGTGGAAAAGAAAATTAAACATTACTGTAATCCGTATTGAAGGAGATTTAATATATAAAGTTTCTTTACAGGCTTCAAAACTGAAGTTTAATGTAAAACCATTTTTCATTGTCTTAAAGCTTTATCAAAGCGTTTTCAATAAGAATATCAAGATAGAGATTTCACTTTATGCTGACTTTACCACTAAAGACACACAAAAAAGACCATAATTTATTAGTATTCCGTTATTTAATACTGCCAACATAATTCTTTATCTGTAACAGAAAGCAAGGGCACATTTAGGGCACATTTTCAGCTCAGCAGAAAGATTACACATTTTACCCCTAGTATGTGCTGTCACCATTTTTTTTCAATTACTCATGTTATGTTTCCTATTCCTCCTTTCCTGACACCAATTCATATATTGTTCCAACAGGAGTTTCTGGCCTAAACATTCTGCTTACAACACATAGTTTAAGTAATTTAAGACAACTACTATACATTTTTTGACAATCCTAAAATGTGCACAGCTTTGATATTTGCATTGTATATCTGACTCAGCACATATAGCTATTATTCAATAAACTTGCATCTTGTTACTGCTGAAAAAGTTTTCACAGAAAGCACTTCTTTGAGGTGGCAAATTAACATTAGCATGAGTGCATAGGTTACTTGCTACTTCCTAAATTTAATAACTGAATTTAAAACGATCAGTTTCTAAATAAAATCAATTTCTAAATTAGAACTGCTCATTTGACTGTAGCAAAAAAACATAAATGTATATATTTACTGTGCAAATTTAAGAAATTTGGCACAGTTGAGAATAACTCTGACCACTTTATCCACCAGTGGCGTCATTAGCCGATTTTGCCAGGGCTTCAGCCCCAGAGGTTTTAAATCTGTTGTTTCACTCACCAGCCACAGGCTCACCGCTCCTCGATCACACACAACGGGCCGGGTGTGCTCTACTCTGATCAGCGCAGCCGCTGACTTGACTCAGTGTCAGGTTATAGTCAGTTATGGCAAGCCATCAGTATAGAAAAATAAGGTATGTATTAGCGCCTTATCAAGCTGTTAACATCGAAGATGTACGTTAGCACCTTGCTATACCATGGCTTCCCATAGTCAGTATGTCGCTATCGTGGGCACATAGCCCCTCCCCTCTCCTAACAAGGCCGCTCTGTACAATTGCATGTGCAGAAAACTGCATACCGCCAAACTACAAGATCTATTACGATTAGCAACATTTCTAAGACTAACAGAAATCAATGGATCATAGAAAAAAATACAAAAAAAACTGTTGCAACTTCTTAGCTTTTTCTAGAGAGAGGCCAAGGGTAAGAGTTAATTTTTGTAAAATTAAGTGATTCACAAAGCCAAATGCTGGCTTATGCATAATTTTCTTTAATTGTCCTGTTGGGAGCAAACTAGTTATCCATACTAGTAATCTAAACGCATTGACTAAGGAAAGTCATAAAAAATACTAATACAAATGCAACAAAATAAGTTTTTAATTAATGAGCACAGTCCAAAAAAGAAAAATATAATTGCAAACTTGTTGTGGGAAACACTAATATAGCAAATTTGACTCTAACATTTGATTTATTTTGTTCTTTTCTGTTTATATAAAAAAAAAAAAATATATATATATATATATATATATAATAGCTTTGATCATTTATTTAACTCATATTCCTCCTGCAGCAGACAGTGTTCTCCATTTGAGATCTGCTGCTTTGATTTGGTTTTATTGTCTGCTTGATTACTTTATGTGCAACTTGTTGCTGTTGGTTTGTTGCTCACTTTGATTTGACTTAATATTTTTGTAGAAGGAAGCAAAGATGAGCTCCAGACAGAGAAGGAGCCAGCAGCAGCAGAGCTGTTCCAATCAAACATGGAAATTGGTCACAGTCATTTAAGTAGAATTTTTTTGTGCTAGAGATTGCTAACCAAGTAAACACTTTTGTAACACTTATGATGCATAATGACTTGTTTGCATAAGGATGTTTAGTTTGTGTTTTGTGTTATCAGTGTACAATAATTGTACTTTGCACACCTAATTCTGATGTCATGATTTTGTAGAGGGTAGGAGAGATGACCTAAAGAGAGGAGCTGCAGCTGCAGCTCCAGCAGAAGCACCAGCATTATCATTAGACATGTGAACTGGTAACAATTCAATATTCTAACATTGTGATATAGATAATTAATGAGAAAAGGTCCTTTAATTCCAACTATCATAATAGCTATTATTAACAGTGCATCTTTGAAGACATAATAAATGAAATAAGTAAAGCTTTGCTTTACCTTATTTGCTCATTTACAATGTTGGCATTATTGACAGAGCCAGACAAGTTATCAAAGACATTACCAATGATGAGAGGGAAAAGAGAAGAGACAACAGCTGGAGACAAAGACAGAGAGAGACAGCAATAGGTGAACAGTGTATGATAGTATGTGCACAGTGTTTGTAAGCAACCTAATTCTAAATATTAAAAAAACATTTGAGGAGTTCACTGGCAGAAGGAGAGAGATGGAAAAAGCAAAGACAAATTTGAAAAAGAAAGGAACATTCAAGTAAAGAAGAGAAAAGGGAGAACAACAGAAGCAAGTGAAGAAAGATCGATCGAGCTAAATTATTGTCTCGCTTTGCGGTTTTCCGATATAATTTCCCAAAACACAAAACATTGAACATTGGATATAAATTATAAGCCATTGTATATTGAATGACACATTACACTGTTTTGACATGCATGAATTGAAAATAAATTATAATTTAGGCACCTTACTATGTATGCTACCAGCCCCCCCGCAACCCTGCATTAGGATGGACGGGTACAGAAACTGGATGGATAGATGGATGGATGGATTATGTATGCTATAGTCTATCATCTATTGTAACACTTTTTTTACGATTTTCTTTTTACAAAAATATCGCATCATGTCTGGGCTAACCCCAGGCACTCCTTGAAGCAGTGTTTCTCAAACTTTTTTTATCATTCCCCACTTTGGACAAAGGAGCATACACAAGCCCCCCATGCTTTTATCGCCCCAACAGAATGGTGACCACACCTGAGTGTTTTATTTATTTAAATAGCCGAGTAAGTCTACAAGTTTTTAAGGGTACAAATTAGTTGGAAAAAGGGGTTGCGCACTGGTATAAAACCAGCTCAGAAATATATGCTGTCAGTAGTTGCTACATGTAGAACTTCAGCTCACAGTTGGAGAAAATAAAAGTTGTAGTTTTATCAAATTTACAAAGCTTTCAAAAGTACTAAATAAAAAATAAAATAAATAAAATAAATAAAGAGCAAGTTACTCATCCCTGTATTTCCTCCGTGGTTGACCGTGTGACTTCTCTGACTCTGAAACGTTCCCTGATCTTTTTAGATATTTGTATATTTTGTAGATGGAATCTCTGATAATGCGGCTACTTGTTTTGTTCTGCTGCGATATATTCCAACGTCAAACTCCCAGCCCGATGTTCCAGGTCCCAGTTCTGTTTACAATGATGATCACAATTGCTAATTTATTTGAGTGTTTAATTTTGTGAGAGGGGGGAGCTGGTTGATTTAATTTACAGTGCAGTGAAACATTTACAACGACAGAATCTAGGGGGGGAAAAACTATTTAAATCCCGTTGATGTCATGCCCCACCTACAATACCTCTGCGCCCCACTAGTGGGGCTCGCCCCATAGTTTGAGAAACACTGCCTTAAAGGCTGCAGACACCCCGGTTATCCACCATTTATTTGCTACCAGTATGATTCTGGTTGTGTTAAACTTGCATCTGCAGGCTTTAGTGGTCTTGGCTGTGGATTTGGGGCAATTGGCTACAGCAGTCTGCAAGGGATGAATAATTTTGTTTGTGACATATTTCCGTGTGGGTACAGTTAATGGTTTGTAGACAAAACCTACATTAAGTGTTGCTTTCAAAATTTCACACTTTGAATTTATTAAATTTTTGGGTGTCTTTTTTGCTATTATAGTTCTTCTAACTTCTACACAGAGAGCTTTGTGCGCATGTTCTTAAAGTAATGCAATTAACATGTTCGCTCTAAAGGTTGAACATAAACCCGAATAAACAGTCTTCTTGTGTGACCCTTTTACATTTGCCAAATTAGTGTTTTTAATTGTTAAAAGACAGCCACATGTTTATGTTTTGGGGGTTTAAAGGGGCTATATGCAATTTTTGAAATTTAAACTCGCGACTGACTCCATGTGGCCAAAAACGGAACTGCTCTTCCTTTCTGCTCGCTCTCGCAGCGCGCGCTCGTGCGCCGGTCGCTCTCAATCTTCGATCTTTTTGGGCACTTGTCAGGGGTTTAACTTTCTTAGTCTTATGTGGAGTTACTGTTGGTGTCAAAGTTGTCATTGGTCTCTTCTGTGTATTCGCACAATCCATTGAACTGCTTGCAAGTGCTGACTAGCGGTGGTGGGAGAGTGATCTGAAACATTTAACATGAACGCGCTTGACATCACATCCGCAGACAGCCCGGGAAAAATCGGACCAGACAGAAAATAGAAAAAATTGGATACAGGCTTATAGGTGCACCCACTGTGAGCTGACAAGGTGTCAGTATGCTCATCAGGAGATGTTTGAGTCATAAATGGTCCAATAAAAAGGCTATTGTTACGTTTATTTGGGGGAAAAAGTTTCATATAGCCTCTTTAAGATTCCATTTCATTCATTTTATTCTCAGTGTCTAAGTGTTCCTACACTGCCATGTGAAAATGCAAGGGTATGAATGCAGGAACTTATTCTTGTTTTGATAGCTTTAGCTTATGCAATTGACAGAAGTGCCATCACTAAAGACACTTCATTCTTTTTATCAGGCAAAAAACTGAAGAGCATTGTTCCTGATTGTAGTCCCTCCCTTGGGTAAATGGAGCAAGTGCGTTGTAGCTTCATCATAGCAAAGTGACAATCACACTTCTCTACTCACTCTTCTAAACATACGACATTGCTGGGAAGAGAATAATTCAGCAAGGATACCAACAGAAGAGGAGTGTTTGCAGAAAGTAAACCCTATATCAATGAATCTGAGCCTGTAGCACAAGTACCACAGGTAGTAGCTGGCCTTTAGGGGTACTCTGAGGTATTTTTTAAATTATATCTGCAAGGTAAATATGATTAAGATATGGAATAAGTGTGATATAAAACTACTAAGCAACAGCAGCCAAAAAGATGAGTTGCTCTAGCACATTCATTGTTGCCCATTCAGAAACTTTAGTATTGAAGTAGTGCTTTTAAGAAAGCTTTAAGAACTGCTGTACAAACCGAAACAGATAACAGTTAACCATCAACAATTGCAGGGGAGTATGTATGCTGTGGGAGTAATGTTTTTTCACTGCATATTGTGCTTTCAACTACACAGTACTATGAAACATGTTAGTTAAACGAGGGTAACATAGTGCTGTGTGTGATGAATTTGTTGAGATACAAATGACCAAAAGTGGAAACAAAAAAAATAATAGTCCTGTTGTACTAGCTTTTTAAATATGCCTTTCAGTACGGTTTTTCATGAAAAACCTGTGGTATTTGTCATAAAACACTTTGAATCCTCTGCTCTACACGCAAATACATTTTCTCCAAATTTAATCAGTATATTCAACACAATACTAGTTAATATTGGATAACTGGTGTGCAACTTCATATGGTATTACCACAACTAAAAATATGCAAAGTATTCTCTAAGGACCAAAACAAAATCAAAACCTTTATATAATTGAGCACATACTAAGACCAGAATTCAACGAACAATATTAATTTATGTAATTTTATATTAGAAAAAAGTGCCACCAACACACAGATTATCATATTTCTTGAAGGGGATATATTTGAATGTCTTAAACAAGAGTAGTTTAAATATCCACATTAACATGCCATAAGAGTAAGCAAATCTTCACAGTAAACAAAGTAGCTGTTGGAAGAATGCCTTATTAAGCTAAGTATTGTAGAAGAAAAATATATATGCAATTTAGCTAAAAAACATGCTAATCTCATGTTTTTTTGTTTTTTTCTTCAAAGGTATCTGCTGAGACCCTGCAGTTTGGTGTATGCATGGAAAAGGTTTTCTGCCCTGCTCTCAGGTCACCAATTGTCACATAAAACAACAAGGAGTGTTCTCTCTTCCCAACATTTCACGGGATATCCATCTGCAAGAGAAGAGAGACAGTGAAAGGAGATAAACAGAAACAGACGCTCTTCATGAATTCCCCCAAAACCTAAAACAAACAAATAGTACAAGTTGGTTGGTGGACCTGAGGTGGTGTGTGGACGATGAGTATGGCTTGGCTGTGTCTCCCAGCCTACACTGTCCTACTTGTTGGTTTCCTTCATATGGCTGTCACAGAAAATGATGTCACTCCACGCCTCAGCTTTCCCTACAGTAAGTCTCTTCTTTAAATAACTATGTCATTTACTACTGCTATATGGGATTTTTTAATGAGGTTATGTGAAATATTTGCTGCCAAGATTTCTAGGATTAAGCTTCAGTAGAACAAAGATTCCCATACCTTTTTTAACTTTTTCACATTTTGACATATTCCAACCAGAAACTTCAATGCATTTTATTTGGATTTGAGGTGATTAACCAACATGGAACATAATTGTGAAATGGAGGGAAAGATTTCCAAAAATTTTTTAGAAACAAGTTTTTTTCTAGAACAATTCTTTATTTAGCTCCATTCATCTTTGCTTTAACTCTGTAAAGGTTCCCTGTCCCTTCTAAAGAGAACCATTCCAATAGCATGATGCTGTGGTGATTTAGAATTGTATTTTCAATGTTATCATTATTAGTTTTCTCCTTTTATTTTATTTATACATTTTAATTTGTTCATCTACACTTGTTTTTATATTTCTGCTTCTGTTTTTAACATCTTTGTGTTAAGCTGGATGTAACACAACCTTGGAAGTGAGTTACACTTTATGGATGGATGGATTGATAGATGTTTCACATGTTTCCCGTGTACCCTACAAGGCTTGTGGCAAACTTTCTTCTTGCCACTCCTCTGTAAAGACAAGATTTGTGGAGTACACAACTAATGTATTTCCTATCAACAGTTTCTCCCACATGAATAACGGATCACTTCAACTCCTCTAGAGTTTCCATACGGCCAATTTCAACTTCTTTTATTAATTGATGGGTTTGTGATTGCTCTATACTCTATCGTCCATTAAATGACACACAGGTTGGCTCTACCTACTAATTAGGGCACTTCTGAGGGCGGTTAGTTGCATAATTGCCTTGAAGTTTGGTTTAGGTGCATCAAGGGGCTGAATAGAGCACCACACTTTTTATTTTTAAAATCTAACAAAAACCTTTTTAATTTTACTTAAAAGTTCTGTGCACTAATTTTTGTTGGTACCCATAAATCCTGATGAAATACAATGAAGTTTGTTGTTGTGATATGACAAAATGTGAAAAGGTTAATGAGGTATGGATGCTTTTGCAAGGCACAATATTTTCAAATCATAATACCCCTTTATGTGAGCTCTACAGATGCCTGAGGTACCAGATGTGGCTATGTCCGATCATTCTGCGTGGGCAACAACATGCGGTCAACTGTCAATGAATTTTTGTAAAAGAAAAAAAAAAAACCCAGAAAACTTCACACACTCAACACATTCTTTAAGACCTTGAGATTTAATGCTTTCAATAAAAAATTTATCTTTTCATGCCTCTGCTTGCAAAATGACTTGGAACTTTCAAACATTTTCAATATTCCTGTCAGCTTTCACTAATAAAATACGTTGTAGCTGCACTCAACCAAGGCAAGTCAAGGCATGCCAAGTTCAGTTGTATAACACATTTCACCAACAACACAATGTGCTTTACATGATGGAAATATAAAAGAGTGCATTGCATTGACAGAATAAAGGAAAGTAATGAAAAATTTGACTGCTGACTAATATTGTTGATGTTTTAGTTAATATTAAAAATAGAACAGTCAAAGGCAACTGTAAGTAAATTTTAATTTTTGCAAAAAAAATATTTTTACCCTTGATTTAAAAGAACTCTGAGTTCCAGCATTGAGCTTTTTTCCATGCAGTGGGATTTATGGTCATACAGCCAGACCATGCAGAAAAATTCCTAACTATGGATCTAATTATTGTTGTGATGCACTTGAGTTGACAAGTTGGATTTAAACAAAACCCACACCTTATTATCTCCATGGAAATTAAACACAATTATAGATTAAGGAATTAGTGAAGGATTTCAGTGTTTGAACCGTGGCGAGTGACTCATGGTCAGGCTTCATTAGAGTATGTCAGGGAAGATTGTGTGGAACGATCTTGTTGAGTGCTCTTTTATAGTCATATGATTCCCCTTTCAGTTCTGGACTATTTTGTGTCATGCACATTTTCAGAAAGGTGAGCTGAGTGGCCTGTCTGAGCTTGCACCTTCTTTACATGTTGGACTTTTTACCTGAACATATAATCCCTCTCACCTCCCCAGCGTCTGCAGAGCCCACAGAACAGCCCTCACTGAGTGTTTCACAACAACACACATCATCAATCACTTTGTGAAAAGATGCTTTTTGTACTCTTCTGTTCTGCTGCAAAGATTTGCTTTTAGGGCATGCAGCCAGAGTTAAACAACACTATAAAACATGCATGACTCACATGCCTCAAGTTGTCAGTATATAAACTAATGCATGCAGTCAGCGAGACTGATGCCAATCAAGGTTGGTTGTTTTTGTTTCCTGTCTTGTAGGTTTACCTTCAGGTAAATGAGGTCTTTAACCCGCCTGTGATGAAAATTATTTGCTTTTAACAACAAATTCCTTATATTTAGATATGAATAATAGATCTGAATGCAAAGAATCTCTTCAAAAAACACATCTGTTGTAGAGTAAAAACAATCCTGAGTTTTAGCCAGTAAATCAAGGTCAGCAGAGCCTTGTGATAGATGCTGCCTTGCTGTGGTAACGTCAGTTCTGCTACGCTTATGTTTTCCAGCCTCCCTGAAGAAAGTCTTTGTTAAATTGTGTATACACTATCAAAGCAGAATGCAGAACCACAAGCCTTGGGGACATGAACTTTATACAGCAGAAACTGTCGGGCCTCGTCACTGCTTCCGGTCCTCGCAGTCCTATCTGGATGCCTGTTAGCTTGACAGCTTGCATTCCTAAACTGTTACAGCTTGTGCAGGCCAGTGTGGCGGTTCGCTGATCTTCATCGGTAAAATTCTCATTTACTGATGCCCCTCCACTTCCCTCTGGGCCCCTCTGGTCCCCGCCTCTGCCTTAATGAAGAGGGTAATCTGCCATGAATAATGAATGGGGATTTGTATGTGTTATGGTGTGAACACTTGTCTGGTTCTCATTATGCGCCTATCAGCACGGATCATGGGTTCATGGAGTAAAGCCTGCAAACGCCTTACTCTCTGCTTTTGTTCCAGACTTTGTTCCAGGCTTTGTGTGTTGTAGCACTTTTTAAAGACACCTATGAGCCCTTTTCCCCCTGTTTTTTTCTCCTGTTGATCCCTCTGTGACACACCAAGTGACTGTGGTTCTTTATTTTGGGCTAGGGGCATGCCTCTAGCCATACTGGGAGGGAGACAATTTTAATTATTTTGATGCTGCCATCTTCAAATCAGTTAAATCAGCCAGTCTAGACTAATTTGAAATGACAGCAGAGTCAAGTGATATTACAGCCTCATAAGGCTGTTGCTGTCTAAAGTTATTTGACGTGGATTTAGATTTTCTTTTTTGTGTAAAGTAAGGAGTGTTACAGAGACTGTGGTAAAGCTGCAACTATGCATATTTTTTTAACACGGATAAATTCTTAACCTGGCCCAATATACTTTGCCACTGCAAAATGACAAATAGGAAATATAGTGGTGGAAATGCATGACAAATACAACGCATACAATAATAATTAATAGGCAATATCAAGTATTTTCTCTAAAGATTCTCTGAAGAGTTTGAAATTGATTATTTTTGTTCTATCTAAAAGGTACAGTGCATAGGTATGGCTTCAATGTGTCTGACTTCTAGTTTAGTTATTTCAAAACATCTTTTTCTACTAAAATTCTATCAATGTCTTCTATGTGGCCACAATGCTACTTCATTTCTAATGAAGAGTCAGCAGCAGTCTATACTTTATTATTTTTTCCAATCAGCTTACCTGCCTGAGCAAACTATCCATTTGGGGATAGAAGCTTCAATACAAAGTGACAAAGCAAAGCAGGTCAGACAGTGATGATGAAGACGTTTTTTTTTTTTGGTTGATGACCCTGATAAACCCTCTCCTGATAAACTCAAACCAAGATTCTCATAAAAGAACATCATGCTCTTAACTCACCCCCCACTTTATTAGGTACATCTTGCTAATGCTGGTTTAACTGCCTCAGTTTGTTATGGCATAGACGTTCAACAAGGTGATGGAAACATTCCTCAAAGATTTTGGTCCAAATTAACATGATACCACCACAGATTTGCTGCAGATTTGTCAGCTAATCGTTCAAGATGTGAACTTCCCATTCCATCACATCTCGAAAGATCCTCAATGGGATTGAGATCTGGTGACTATGGAGTGCAGTCAACTAACTGTCATGTTTGAGAAACCAAATTGAAATTATTAAAACTTTTTTGACATGGTCATGGACATCCTGCTGGAAGTAACAATCAGAAGATGGGTACTCTTTGTTCATAAAGATGTAAAAAATAATGGAAAAAAAAACATGGATAGGAGTTTTGTTGCATATAGTAATGATAGTTTTGATTATAAATAATCTACATTTTCCTTTTTTCCATTTGTGTTTTTTTTCTTTATCATTCCATTACCCTGTTCACCTTTCCTGAGCTTTCTGATCTTGATATACATTAGTTGTGGACATAAAGAGACAGTGAAAGTCCATCATAGTGTCCAAATATGGACACATTATGACAGTATGAAAGAGGGTTTTCATGTATGGCACCTGGAATACTATTGCCTTCAAAATATCGCATTCAAGCAATCTTTTGCAATGGCTATAATGTGCATATTGACAATTTAAAGATTATTTGTGATACTATTATTGAACAGCTCTAGTTCAAGCAATGCTCAGTTAGTGGCAAGGGTACTAACTCTGCTATGAAATACCCTTGCATCATCACATCTCAACCACCAGCCTAAACCTTTGATAAGACAGGATGAGTCTACACTTAGATGTTTTTTTACACCAAACCCTGACCCAATCCTCTGAAAGTTACAGCTAAAATCAAGGCTGGTGAATTAGACAACAATTTTCCAAACTACAATTGTCCAGTTTTGTTGAGCCTGTGTGAATTGTTGCCTCAGTTACCTGGTGTTCTGTATACTTGTAGTTATTGGTTATTTGAACTACTGTTGCCTTTTTTATCATCACTAGGCAGTCTGGGACTTATCCTCAACAGGTCATCTTATCCAGACAACAGCTTGTCACTGGGCATTTTCTGTTTTTTTGACCATCTTTAGTAAACCAGTGGGACAGTGTGTAAAAAGCCCAGTAGATCAGCATTTTCGGAATTTCTCTTAGCAGCTCGTCTGGCACCAACAAACATGCCACACCTAGTCATTTAAATCCCCTTTCTTTTTCATTCTAATGCACGGTTTGAGCATCTCCCACCATTCCTTTTCACTCTGTACACCTCAGACTTCCAGTACAAATTGGAGACCAGTCATCTGCAGAAATACTCGGATGACTCTGCAATTGCCGGGTGTATCAGAGATGGACAGGAAGCTGAATACAGAGGGCTGGTGGATCGCTTTGTGACAGAATGGAAACCTTACCTTGAATGTGAACAAAACAAATGAGATGATTGTAGATTTCAGAAGAAACAGGGATAAGTCCCTGTGTCCATCTTGGGAGAAGAAGTGGAGGGGGTTGAGGAGTATAAATACCTCGGAGTTCACCTGGACAACAGACTGGACTGTAGACTCAACAGTGATGCCGTCTACAAGAAGAGACAGACCGGTATGTACTTCTTGAGGAAGCTTAGGTCCTTAAAGGTTTGCAGCAAGATGCTGCAAATCTTCTACAAGTCGGTTGTGGAGAGTGTATTCTCTTCAGCCATCATCTGTTGGGGTAGCAGCATCAGAGCCAGGGACTTAAAAGGGCAAAAAACCTGATAAAGAAGGCTGGTTCTGTTCTGAGTATGACTGTGGAACATCTGGAGATGATGATGCAAAGAAAGATTCTTCATATGTTGAAAAACAATTATGGACAACCTTGAGCATCCTCTTCATGAGACCATCCTACAACAACAGTTTCACTACAACAGACCGCTACAGGAAATTCTTCCTGGCCACAGCCATCTTGACCTATAACAACTCCTTAAAGAATTAATTGTATGAGCTAAGCAACAATTAATTTCCCTCTAGGATCAATAAAGCATTTTTGAATTGAATTAAAGCCATACTCCACAACTTTCACGATATTTGCTCTCTGTCACCCTCTTCAGGCTTGCCGCGCAACATCACTGTCGTAAAATCAAATCTCTCTGTCACTCCTAAGAGGCATGTTTCAGAGGCTGCTTTCAAAATTGCTTGCCCAAACAACAAACAAGCGCCGTTTCAGTTCGCAATTCAACTGTAACAATCGGGATAATTTAGAGTAAAGATCTCACAGCTAGGTATTCAGTTTGTGGGGGAGGTCGGGGTAATTGGAAAAACAGTGAGATTAGATACAGATAACGTCTAAGCGCCACGCAGCGAACACCTCCTGACACTTTAATCAGCCTACATCTTTAGGTGTTTTTAAGAAAAAATCTAACAACAAAAATATAAATCACTAGCTTGACAAAACCAAAAGATAAAAGTTTGACCTATATACTGAAATACAGCGACTATGCCGGAGTTTGCAGCTTTATCTACAGAACCGAGTCTTACACGTTAGCATCACATTAGCCTCTAGATGGCTAACTGAGATCGACTAGGTTGTGTATTCACATTACTACTGTAAGGCACACCGTGCAAACTATGTTCATCCACCTCCACACATTGAAGAAATAGCTTTCTCATGACTGCATAACTACATCATGCCAGACCAAACACTATAACCTCCTGTGAAATCATTGATTACTTACCTATCCATTAGCAGCACGGCTAACTCGGTGTCCGTAGTACATGACGTTTGTTCCAAAAGAACTCTCCAAAGAGGAAAAACCGGCCCAATATTTACTCTGGTCTTTGCTCTCTCTCTCTCTCTCTCTCTATCACATTCACTTTTTCTTTTTCTAGCTTCTTCTGATATGGGATTTCTCAGTCTCTTTGGTGGATCAGCTATCTCTACAGTCTCTAAACAGCGAGGCTGTATGACTCTGCCGTAAAGCAGAACACTTCCAGCGGCGGGTCACAGCTCAAAAGTTCTATAGTGCAGAAAAAAGCCAAGGACCCCTGTAAGGTGGCGATAACTCTAAAAATGAACATAATAGAAATTAAAAAAATTCCACCACAACTTTTGAAAAAAACATTATACTAAGGTGTAAAAGTTGCGGAGTATGCCTTTAATGGTTAACTGCATTAGGTGGACAGGTGTACATAAAAATGGGGCCAGTGACTGTATATCATATGAAAAATAGGGTTCTTTACATTTCTGATGTACCAAGTACCATGAATGTGACATCACAGGGTCTAATGACAATTGATACATGGCATGTTTTTAATGTGTGCAATAAGTTTAAGTTTCCTTGGTAGAAATGTGCTTGTCCATAACACTACAATATCCATAATGTGCATATAAACCTGTACATATTGACCTCTGCAGAGCTGCTTTGCATACAAGATTCTTTTTGTGCTTAGCGAGTGTAATTGCTCAGAACAAACAGCCAGGTCTCAGTGCAAAGCTGCAGTTAGAAACAGGTCAGGACCTCCTGCACTGCCCCTCTGTTCCTAATGCTCCAGAACCAGAGGAACAGATCGTGGTGAGTTCCCGATGAACCAGCATCTGCTTAGCATTATTACGGCTAATTCAGCACTTGTTGTTCTGTGAATAAACAAGGACTGCCTCAGTAACATTTTTCATGAGAAAACACTTCTCCTGAGGTGCGTCCCTTTTTAATAAATTACTAGAGCAAAGTTTTGCTTATGTTTACAGATTAACTAGATTCCTGCGATATCACACAGTGGTGTTGTAACTCGCACCACTAAACCGTATTGTTAATCCTCACTGAATATGTAAGACATGTCTTTATCCTCCCTCCCCCCTCACTTTTCATCACAGTTGCAGTTATTTGCAGTGCTGACAACATGAAATTATTAAAAATGAGCAAATATATTGATGTCGGGATGGTGCCGTGGGGACAATATCTTACTGAAAAAATTCAGCTCCATACTTTACAAACACAAACAGCAGGCTCACTACTTGCCCAGGGGAACCTCTAGTAATCTCGGCCTCTTGGCTTGTTCATAATGCTCTCCAGATGCTCCAGTCTCTATCCTTTAGCTTTTCTGGTCCACTCTCCCACACAATTATCCATTCAGGAGGAGCTTTTAAAAGTAAGTTTTAAAATACTTGGGATAATCCAGTTAGTGCTCCACTGTGGCTGTTTTGTATCTCACAAGACAATTTGACACTGCTTTAGGTTGACCCCTGTTAAAGCTCCCTGTCTCTTTGCTCACTGTTTAAAGAGCTCCACATTCTGTCAAAGCAGTGCTAAAAGGAACAAATCCACACAGTTTTGTTCATTATGCCCAAAGTGTAAATGTCCCTTTGCTTTCACATTTCCTATGCAATGAAAACCCATTCTGAATGCAAGCTGTCAGTTTCCACAGTCACATAACTTTCTTTGTGGCTATATCTGTAATGAATACATGAAGATCTGTGTATCCCTGTGGGTTTGTGAATCTGCCTCTTTAATAAGTCTTGCTGTTCTAAGACCATTATTTGCAAGCATTACCTTAGTCTCCCTCAGACATTGTAATGTAGGTCATCTAAATGCTCAGAAGACTTGAAATGGGCTGTCTGATGTCAATTAAAGATGATCTGTTTTGAATTTGTTGCATGGTCTTGAAAGTTGTAAAGACAATGGTCTTTTTTTCTGACCAAACAAAGATCATGTGGAGTTCCTCAAGGTTATCGGGCCACTTCTATTTAATATAAAATACTGCAATATCTCTTGGCATATGTATGCCTAATGACAGAAAAGAAACAAGTCCTTGTTTTTGGTCCCAAAAATGGATGGTTTAAGATCAGCAATCTAAATCTAGACTCAATAAAACACCTAGGTGTTGTTATAGATTCAGACCTAAATTTTAACATCTAAATTAAGTCTATACCTAAAATAGATTTTCAGTAGGTTTTATTTGTTAAATGTGTCTTAAACAGTCTCTAAAAATAAGGCATTCACAGCTTAGTGAAAGTGCTGCTGCCAGAGGCATGACCAACACCAGGAAAATATATCTTACCAGTTCTCAAATCTCTATACTTTCACCCTGTTTGTAAAATGCTAACTTTAAAACATCCATTTTGGTCTATAAAGCACCTAATGATCCTGGGCCTAAATGCAATTCAGAGCTGTTTGTTTGGCATGAACCTTCTAGTAATCAGTTTATAAAATGCTTACTTAATGTTCTCAGGAACAGAACTAAACAAGACATGCCACAATTTTCCTATAAGCTCCTCAGCTCTGGAACAGACACCCTGAAAAGATAAGATGTACAGAAACTGTTAGCTGCAACTTTATCTGTTCATTTTATTATGCCTTGTATTTGTTTTAAAATGGCCTTTTGTTTTTTTATGTGATGCTTTGACTATAAATCTTTTAACCTATTTTTTTTTTATGTAGTTTTCTTGGTATCAGATCCTTTATTTTCCCGAAAATCACTTTGGATTGCCTTGTGTATGAATTGTGCCATCTAAAAAACGTTTATCTACCTTTTTATGATCACTGTCTTTGGTGACATTGACATTATTGTAATGTTTGCCATAGTTCAGTGTATTGTATAACTACAACACAATAAGTTTATTCGTAATGGGAAAAGGTTGATTTGTAGATTTAGTTCATAAGAGTGAGCTTATATTTAAGAAGAAGTGAACAGAGTTATCAGAATGGTTTGTGATATCAGTGATCTTAAACTCAAAACAAGTCTGTTTGTGACAATGTTCTGCTGAACCCACCTGTAAAAGAGCTGATACAGAAATAACTGCAAAAAGACACCCTTCCGAAAGCATTTAGATTAGTAAAGGAGATTACTTTACACTTCCTTTCAGAGAAGATATTCCACACCTTTAATAAATCCTGTACAGTAAATGTTAACTTCTGCTTAAATGTAAGTTCACGCCTATGAAATCTAACCCCCCCATCTTTTTCCATAATGAATAGACTTATATTGTGCCACAGTTCACCCAATATCACCCAAGACAGTAATCCTTAAATAGGTAGCGGAAGATTTTGTATAGCACAATTCTTACACCAGGCATTCAAAGCTGACCTAATAGAGCAGAATGGGACTCCTATTAAATCTCACAATTTGTTGTTGAAACAGAGTAGCAAGTCAGTCTAAGATCGTTTTCAAAGAGTTTAGCAGTGTTATTTGTGGAAATTACTTTTAATTACATAATAATGGCTATGATCCTTTATTGCTTGCAGCTGCAAAGTGTGCAGTTCATGGCTTAGTGGAAAGGGTCACAGATGAAGTGCTATAACCACACAAAGCTGCTCTCACAAAGTCCATCATCAGAGGTCTATCAGTAAAATGATTAGCTGTAAGCTTCCAGCTCTGCTTGCTACTGACAATTTGGTGTAATTTATTCCGTTGCCACTGGATAGCAGGTCATCTGTTCACTTTCTGCTTATTGTTCCCAACTGTTCTTTCACACATTGGGACATCACCTTTGTTTTTAAAGTAAAGTACTAATCATAAAGAAATTATCTAGTTCGCTGTTAATTACAGGGAGAGAAAAAAAATTCAGAGTTGGGAATCTATGATCGGTGTATGTAAAAACACACACAAAAAAAGTAATTTGAATTAAAAAGATTCCACAATTTTGATATAATTTTGCTGTCTCACACTGTGGCATCCTTACTTAGTTTGTGTACCTTACATTCCTAAGTGTTTCCATTTAACGTGTCTGTTTCCCTTCGTCTGCTGAACACCTCACATAGTGTTGTGTAGAAATGCCTCCAGGAAAAGAAGTTCAGCCAGTCTAACATTTAGTGTGAGATTCCTTTTGGGAAGAGGTGGACAAGATCAATCCACTTATCTTTTCTCATTAGAATGGAAACCTGCCTGCTCAGTGTAAATATAAGTTACTTCAAACCTGTGTTTTTCTGCTGCTTGTGTTAAGAAAGTCAAGACAGCATTTACAAATATCTTGAGTTTGAAACACAAAGTGACAGAATTTGCCACATAAAGCAGAGTCTTTTTGATTTAGAAGGATCAAAGCTATTTTTGCCTTTAGATTTATAAAAGCCACCATTTGCAATGAGACCAGAACTTACAAAACTCAGACAGAACAGAAAATGCAGCAACGGGGAAAACAGGAACTAGACAGGAAAGTTTGACAACGGACCAACAAGTAGTGATAGACAGAGGACTGCTTAAAGAGTAACTAAACCCCAAAACAACTTTTTTTTGCTTCTAAACTGTATAAATGGGTCTTTACCAATGCAGTCTTTCAGTTTCTGGGGATTTTTGTACATTTTCGTGTAAACTTGTTTAATTCTACACTTTTTGGTCTAAAAACGTCTTAGTGCTGCCCTCTTAGGGTTGAACAGTGGCTACTGCATTTGAATTTTGTGATTGGTGGAGAGCGGTACATCTTTATGCCACAGGCATTGACTGTGTCACAGCAGCCATGGTCTCACAGACAAGCCTCGTGGGTTTTGGGTATAAAACTATCAGACATACCGGACCGGACGCGGCCGCTGGGCTCCATAAAGCCTCCCTCTACCCCTCTATCTCCGGTGAGGATGGAGGAGATCCGCTGGTTGAGGGCACCGAGCCAGCGCCGCCCAAGCCTGGTGCTGCTGAGGCAGAGGAAGAAAGAAGGAGTCCAGTCTCTGAGTGGTAATACTAACATAGGCTAACGTTCAAAACAGATGAACGTCAATCAGATTGATCAGTCGCAAAACTGCCAATGTCGCTTTGGTCACTGTCCATGTTTCAGTGCCACATTAAGCGAGCTGTCATTGTCCTCCGGAACACACCCCCACGTTCCCCCCTCCGCTTTCCCTCAACACTTGGCCACACCCCTCCGTGCCTCCTGGCACCGCCCACTTTGTAGAATTTTTCAAATGTTATCTGGGGGTGGGGTTATGCTTTTTCATGGGGTTCAGTTACACTTTAAATGTACTGAGGAGGTGTGAGAAGTGACAGGGAGAAGACCAGGGGCTAATTAGTGGTTGCAGGTGAGAGGAAAAGCACAGGTGGAATCAATTAGAACTGGGTCAGGAGCAGTGTGGCAGGGAGACAACAGGAAAGGAATACACATGAGAAGAAACAGAAAACAATCCTAAACTAGAATATAACTAAAGATAATATATCTAAGAAGGAATCTAAAGGGAACTTAAGGAAACATTTGAGAACAGATGGCAGAAATAAATTAGGTAACTATAGAGAAATAAACTAAGGAAACACAAATGAGAAGGTGGACACAAACAAAAGGTAAAAACATCCAAACAAGAAGGGAATATGAAAACAAGGAATTGCCATAAAATGAATACCATGGAATACATTAAAATGATTATTAAACTGAATAAGGAAAATCACTTAAAAAACAAAGACCTATAAACTATGACATAGATAGATAGATAGATAGATAGATAGATAGATAGATAGATAGATAGATAGATAGATAGATAGATAGATAGATAGATAGATAGATAGATTCACAGATGTGATTTACCAAGTTGCCAGAAGTGATCTAAGAAAACAGCCCTGATGATATTTTCCCTTTTAAAAATCCCTTTAAACCTATGTTCTGAGATAAGGGAAACAAAACGAGGAGTACAATACAATAGAGCAGCCGTTCATTTATCCTGTAGTGTTACTGAAAAGCCCCCAGTGGGTCCATGTACGTGGGGCATAGCCTCTTGTGGTTTCACAGACAGATTTAACTACAATATGGTTTGCTGTTGCCGTGGCAATGGACTCCTATTAACATGTTGTTTCCCCGGGGGAGAGGAAGTCTCTCAACCTGCTGTAGAACCAAGGCACGGTTAAATTAGGACACATACTGCACGGTGTGTGAGCTTCTTATGAGAAAAACGTAAAGACTCTGTTTAAAAACAGTGCCATAACTTAAATTACTGCCAGCAGCATCTGAGGTTTAGTCTACTCCAATGCTGACATTGACAAAACAGAACTGAATTTGACCTGGAACTTAAGTGTATTATTTTTTGTCATTATTCCATAAGTTATTAATTGTATTTAAACTGAATGAAATCAGTACTATCACTTTAAAAGAAAATTATTTTAGGTTTCTATTAGGTATGAAACATTATGTTCAGTCCCCACTTTTCACCTCCTTAAAGGCTCAGTCCCTTAAAGCATTAGCTAACTGTTCTTTTCACATGAAATCCCATTAGAGGCCAACAATCTTAAAGGATCTTCTTCAGTAAAAAAAAAGATTCTTTGATCTGTTATTTTTCCTTCAGTCATATTTTTAGGGGCAGAGGTTCAGTCACTTCAAGTTTCCATCAGCTCCCATGCTCTGTTTATGTTGGCATGCAATTACGGCAAGTTGTTCAAGCAGGGCCAGTACTTATGGTCTGCAATTCTCAGAAACACGTGAGCTAATAAATCAGCAGCAATAGTAATTTAGGGAGTTGATTATTTAATCTTTGTCTCTTTGTTAAATCATGAACACTTAGGCACTGAAATTGTTTGATTGTAACAGATACGAGTCATGAAAAAAGAAACGCATAAAGAAATTAGTTTTCGATGAAGCCGATATCCCTGACTTGGTGTGAATCTATCACTAATAATTTAAGTAATTTTTATTTCCAAAAATATTTTCCATTATTTAACAAATACAAGTCATTCATTTGATATTTCATACTTACTAAAAGTATATTAATGGGCAATCTGAGTTTCTTTGTCTGAAAGTAAGATAATTTCCCCTCTGTGGGACAAAAAATTATATTAATTTACTCCATGGTCAGCAATGTTTATCCACTAGCCCATGTTCAGTCACCTTGGAAACCAATCGTTTTACAGACTGTTATGTTGGTAGCTTTCATTACTTGCATCTCTGCTCCGGGTTTAACTCAGATATTCACCACAGCATCAGGATATAGGTTTCAATGCAGACATATCACTTTACCATCGAATACGGGCATTAGCCGCCACCACCACTTGAGCATGCAACAGCATAAAGAAAAATTGCTGTATAAGGCAAGGCAAGGCAATTTTATTTGTATAGGACACTTTCAACAACAAGGTAATTCAAGGTGCTTAACATGATTAAGGGGTAAAAAAAAAATAGCAGTAAAACACAGACAAAGCATATAAAGTAAAAACAGCAATAAAGCAAGAAGCGCACACAAAACATATGATACATGAAAACATGTAAAGACAGTTAAAAACAAATACACAGCAGTCCCGTACTTGCCGGTCCACATACTTTGTGTGTACTTGCAGCTATAAAGAATCCATTCTTTTATTCAAAGGGTTATCCCAGAATCCATGTCCAGGCACTCCACATTCTGTGTGTCCTTGCTCTGTCAGTCAGTCAGCTTGGCTGCCTACTCAAGCTGTTAGCTATGCAGGTTCTCCTCCATATAAAGTTGTCCATCATCTGCTTTTTGTCATCGAGAGATCTTATTTCCATTAAGAAAAAAAAACCAAACCCTCCGTCATTACACTTAGAGCCAATTGTGAACATACTTTTCCTAAACCAAGAGAAGCCACTTTGAATGTGTGCACAAGGCAGTTAGAATATGTACATTGAATTTGGGTCAGTTTTCAAATACGTCGATAATGAGATATTAATGGTTATAGAGTGACTAATTTGGATTTGTCTGGGTTAAAGCTGTAGGTTTTTGTTATATCACAGAATGTCAAATGTCAGTTCAAAATAAGTTTCCCTTTCAGTATATCTGTATTTACATTTTCAAGTGCCTTTATTATTATTTTTTGCCTTTACCATTCCTGGTAGTCTCTAAGTGTTGTAGAGTAATGATTGACATCCATACTCAAACTGAAACATTGAATAATTAATTGCATTTCACGCTTCTTTCAAGATCAAAATACTTAAATGGAGATTAATTTCTATCATTGGAGTAAAATTATGGACTAAAGCAAGTATGCATTTTAAAATAGATTTTCTTTTGGTTTTTGAATGATTGATCACTAAAGCTTTTTTGAATGTTACAGCTGTAATTTTTTTATGTTTTCCTGCTATTCTAAAGGGTAGCTGTTACTTCAACCTGTTCAGCCATCACATCATATTTGGCCTTTTGACTGGTTTATAATGATGCTTTACTTGAATTTAGTGTGCAATGACTGAATAAAGTACAATTAATATTTCTTACTATTAGCATCTTTCTGTTTCTGTCTAGATACAAAGGAAAGGACAACCAGAAGCTTCTCAGCTAACGGAGTCTTCAATTTCACCTCCCTCTTGCTCAGTAGTGAAGACAACATGCTGTATATCGGTGCCCGGGAGATTCTCTTTGCTCTCAACCTCTCTGATATCAGTGCAGCGAAGCTACAAAGAAGTGTAAGAGCCTTTAAACTGTGTTATGACGTAAAGCGTATAAACATGAATGAAGCTCCTTGAATCCCTCATGTAAAGTGAAAATTTGGTAATAAGGATTAAGTGATCACAAGCGTGCAAACGGAATATGTTATGCTTCATTGTGTTATTTCTATAGTTTGAGCATCAGCTTTTTTTCTTTTTTCCCCCCCTCTGCAGCTCACGTGGAAAACCCCAGAGAGGAAGAGAGACGAGTGCAGTTTCAAAGGCAAAGATCTTCAGGCGAGTCAACTTCTGGTTTGAAGTGCTCGTACCTGAACTCACATGGCTCAAACATTATTTACCGAGCTGCAGGGTTGCTCTGGCTATTGTTTAATGACATTTGGGAACCAAACCAAGGCCAGGACAGAAACCCGGACATTTCCTGTCATCTTGAAACTTCCATCTTACAACAATAGATTTTCCCTTCCTTTTCAAACACACTGTTTTTATGCACTTTTGTTAACCTTTTCTACGTTAGTACTGAACCTTTGACACTGGAGCACTTTAGTAAGGGGAGCTTGTTTAGAAGGGGCAGTTCAAATTACTGAGCAAAGACTTAACACCTTTTTCTTTAATCTCAGTTGGAATAGTAATTTATTACAATCTATATTTTGTGTTGATACTTGCTGTATAGCAGCTGGAAAATGTATAATAAACCTGTCTTTATCTTTCTAATACAGAGGGACTGCTTCAACTACATAAAGATTTTACTGCGCATGAACAGCACACACCTGTATATATGTGGAACGTATGCCTTCAGCCCAATCTGTGCCTACATTGTAAGTTCCCACCCTTTCAAAGATATCCCATCAGTTCTGAAACCATGCGTCTGCATTTCTTTAAGATATAAAGACAATAGTAATGTTTGTTTCCCCTCATAAAAGGTGATTACCCAGATACAGATACATCCCAGAAATGGGATTCATTTATTGGATTTTAGAGGAAGAGCATCTCAAATCTGATGCATCCCACTTCCTGCCTCTCTACCCGCTCAGCAGTCTGAGCGAACCATGCAGACCAGTCAAATACAATATACATGCATTATTTTATTAGCTTGTAAGTCCATAGGGATAAGATCAAAACATATAATGCATCTTTTAGTGCCTTTTAGAACTAGAGAGAACAAACAAACATTACTGACCTGCACTTCAACCTTGACCAAAGACTGACCACCTTTTAAAACAGAACCTGACAGTGACGTTACTGTCAACTTAGAGCTCTACCTTTCAAATCCCCTTATCACATGTGGTGTGTATATATGTGTTTGTCCCTCAGAGGGCTGCAGACTTCTCTTTTGTCAGAAGTGATGCTGGTGAGATTGTTACAGAGGACGGACGCAGCCGCTGCCCATTCAACCCCGAGTACAAGTCGACTGCCATCATGGCTGGTAGGTGTGGCAGGTTGTCCACCATATCATAAATGGTTGCCTTTCAAAACAATACAAGTATGGTTGAAAACAGGGTTATACAAAGAATAGGGATGTTAATTGTTTGGTGGAACTAATCATGATTCATTATTTTATGGTAGTTATAGTAATATATGAAACATGGTAGTTATTAAACTAACTGATAAAATATTTCAAATCATCCATTATCAATACCTGTCTATCCTCTGCAGGGTTGCGGGGGGCTGGTGCCTATCTCCAGCAGTCACGGGGCGAGAGGCGGGGTACACCCTGGATAGGTCACCAATTAATCGCAGGGCAACACAGAGACATACAGGACAAACAACCATGCACGCTCACACTCATACCTAAGGGCAATTTAGAAAGACCAAGTAACCTAACAGTAATGTTTTTGGACTGTGGGAGGAAGCCGGAGTACCCAGAGGGAACCCATGCATGCACAAGGAGAACATGCTAACTCCCTGCAGAAAGACCCCGGGCCGGGATTCGAACCCAGCCCTTCTTGCCGCAAGGCAACATTGCTCCATACGCCAAAATATTGCGATATTGTATCTTATTTCCTGATATTGTATCGATATTCAAAAGGATAGTATCATTTTTTTTTTTTAAGGATTTGAATGGAACCATTAATGATGACAGTCATTTTTGTAGTAAAATTAAAAGTATGACTGGTATTTTGTGGCTGTTTTCACCTCCTTCGTTCCAGTGGATAGTAATAAAACTGGATATGTTGAAGTATGAAACAGGTTGGAGTGTTTAAAATGCTGTGACAGTTTTCTACAGTTAAATTCCGTTTTAAAAATCACAATATAGTCTTACTCATAGTATTGCAATATATCGCAATATATCCTATCGTCTCACCTGTATCGCCATACATATCGTATCACCAGAAATACATATATATGGTTATAAGTGGTTAATGTGGAATGTGGAAAAAAAGGATCTTGCATCAAACCTGAATTTAAAATCCAGTGTGATAGTCAGTTTTACACTTTGATCTTCCACCAGTTGGAAGAAGACAAGGATAGGATTTGTTACAGATGGTTTTCTAGGAAAGCAGCAACTTTTTTTAAAGTTGCATGTTTAAAAACAATGTATATCAAAAATTCTACATTCAGGATTAAAGGGTTGATAACAACCTAGGTTTGTTAAAAGTGGGAAGTTGCATAAAATAGGTGAAGTCAGTGATCAAAAACTGCGGGACAGTCTCTGGATTTCATTACTATGTGACGCAGAACCTTTTTTTCAGAAACATTGCAATCATTCTTGTCTTCTTGCCTGCGTTGCAGATGGAGAGCTGTATGCCGGCACAGTCAGTAATTTCCAAGGCAATGAACCCATCATCTACAAGAGCCTGAGCCAAGGAACAGCTCTAAAAACAGAAAACTCTCTCAACTGGCTTCAAGGTATAGTGATGTAGCTGTGAATAAATGCTTTTTATTATATCTTTACGCAATAACATTTTTATTGTAGAATTGATGAATACTCAGCTTAAAAACAGAGTGCCAGAAATGCTGCATGACCAGTCTACAATGGAAAACCATCTTCAGTCCTTGCTGGATGTGAATTTCACTTAGCAGTGGGGATGTGTGTTCCCAGATCCCAGTGTGACAGTATTGTTACTTTCCTTTCAGACCCGGCCTTTGTTGGCTCAGCTTACATACAAGAGAGCCTGCCTAAGGGCAACCTTGTGGGTGATGACGATAAGATTTACTTCTTCTTCAGTGAAGCAGGGAAAGAGTTTGATTTCTTTGACAACACCGTTGTGTCACGCATCGCTCGCGTGTGTAAGGTGAGTTATACAACAGGGCAGATATTTCCATCTGAAGATGCTTTCATATCCTTAAGCAACATCTAGCCCTGGAGTCACTTTAGGATTATATCGAACCAAATGGGGGCTTGGGCTTGTTTGTCTGTTATCATATGTGTTTGTCCTTCATTCCCTAGATATACATCTTTTTTAATCTGCTTTCAGCCTAAATACATCTTATGTAGCTTCCACTCCTTGTGGGTGGTGATGTAGGGAAAACATTTCCCTTCCATCTGTCCGCTTTGCTTGATTCTTTGCTTCTAAATCCCTTCTTTAAATTCCTAAGGAACAAATGTTTGTCTTCAGATCTGGATTCAATAAACAGACACAGCCGCTTCAGTTGTAGTATTTGGGTTTATCACTTGTGGAATGTTAACCTTGGAAAATATTTGTTAAAGACAGCAAGTATTTACATGCTTTCGAAAATACTAATATTATCATAACAGATCAGACAAATGTATAGTGACCATGCACCTACTAGGTTTGACCTTTCATCTATAAAAACGGACTTGCTACAAGTACCATGAAAATATTTTTCACAGACTTTTGTGATTGGCCTCCTCCATCTTCTCCAATGTATCAATGTTTTACAACCCTGAAGTGTTTTTGAAAGAAAGTCTATGTCTATTAAGACGTATCAAAGTATGTTTTAAATATGCATGATTAGAATGATTAATGTGTTAGACCTTCTACATGGACTGTCCTTTCTTTCAGTAAAATAATTATATTATTGGAACCTGGAATAAGAGGCAACTAGATCCAGGAGTTGATGTTTTATCCACAATGACTGTTTGTTTGCATTCCTTTGTTCTCTTGTTTAAAGAACAAGGAAGGAAACAAACTAGATTTAGAATATTTCTTAAATGCTCACCAACATGACTTAGCTGCATGACCCGCACAGTCCTCACCTGATTGGCTGATCAGGCTTTTGTGGTGTCCCAGTTGTCTTGGAAGCTGCCAGCCGTGTGGAGAGACTCAGACACAGCCCACAGAGAATAACCAGTGAGAAGTGTTTGCCCAGTTGAGTCAGAACCAGGGCCGATGAGCTTACAAGGCTGGATAAATATTGTTTGGTGCATTTGATACTTTTGTCAGGATTTAGTGCGAAGTTCATCCAAAGTCTTTATTTTTTCTCCTCATTACACATATGCTCAGTGGCTTTTGTGGTGTTTTTTTTCACTTCATGTCACCACCTAACATCCTATAAGCTAAACAGGCAGCACCAACACTTGGCTTTTCAAGAGGAACCTTGAGGCACACAGAACTGCAGCTTGTGTCAATTCTGGACATACCTCCACCTGAGAGAGGCAGACTTTGCGTTCCCTTCTTTCTCTTATCCATAACAGTTTCCCCTTCAGTTACCATTGTAGTTCAAACCCTTTCTTTACACCTCCAAGCAAGCAGTAAAACTTTTTATAAAAATTGAGCCTTTAACCAGCCTAGAAAATATTTTAATTGTTAATTTCTTATTCAGAAAAATTTAACACTTATTGTATTCTGTAGAATTAGTCAGTACATTTGGTTCATTTCTGGGGTCTTTTTCATTTTACTTAAGTTAATAATCAGAAAATTGGTTAAAGTAGAAAAAATAATAAATTAAACCCTTGATTTCATGTTATTATTGTACGGAAGAGGATTAGGGCCACTGAAGAAAAAAAATTTGAATTCTGAGAAAAAAGTCAGAATTCTGAGATTAAAGTCAGAATTCTGACTTTTTTCTCAGAATTCTGATTTTTTTCAGAAACCTAAAACAAACCAAATTTTTTACAAAGGATTTTTTTTTCATTTCCAAAAAAAAGTCAGAATTCTGACTTTAATCTCAGAATTCTGACTTTAATCTCAGAATTCTGACTTTATTCTCAGAATTCTGACTTTAATCTCAGAATTCTGACTTTATTCTCACAATTCTGACTTTAATCTAAGAATTCTGACTTTATTCTCACAATTCTGACTTTAATCTCAGAATTCTGACTTTATTCTCACAATTCTGACTTTTTTCAGAAACCTAAAACGAACAAATTTTTTTACTTCTGACTTTATTCTCAGAATTCTGACTTTAATCTCAGAATTCTGACTTTAATCTCAGAATTCTGACTTTTTTCAGAAACCTAAAACAAAAATTTTTTTTTACAAAGGATTTTTTTTCATTTCCCAAAAAAAGTCAGAATTCTGAGATTAAAGTCAGAATTCTGAGAATAAAGTCAGAATTCTGAGATTAAAGTCAGAATTCTGAGAATAAAGTCAGGATTCTGAGATTAAAGTCAGAATTCTGAGATTAAAGTCAGAATTCTGAGAATAAAGTCAGAATTCTGAGATTAAAGTCAGAATTCTGACTTTTTTCTCAGAATTCTATTTTTTTTTCTTCAGTGGCCCTAATCCTCTTCCATATTATTGTCATGTGTAAATACATCTTATTTATTTAGATGTGCTATTGAAACAGAAAGGCAAAAAAAGAATCATTTATAATGTTTTTTTGATAGATCATGAGACAGATTGTAAGTCAAATTAAGACTGTTCATTTATGTATGTTAAGATATACTAATAAAAGACACTAATCTTCTATACACATATGGATTTTGTTTAGGGGATTTAACGTGAATAATTAAAGTTTACAGACTACAGTGATGCAAGAAAAAATTCAAGTTCTGGGCATCAATCTCCATCAGGCATTGTCCAGAAGGTTTAAATTGTCATCATTCAACTATTTACTTAAGTTTTCCAAACATGCAGTTTAAAGGCTCCACTTACCAGAATCATGTTATTACTCACTCATGTCGTTTTCTCTGAAACTGTTAAATGTGGAGCTCTTCTTAAAGTTTCCTGGTACAGATTTCCCACAATGGAATTCCTACAAAGTTAAACAAGAATGCTTAAGTGTAAAAGGTAAGTCATAAGAAAAATAATTGGCTACAAATGGTTCAAATAAAATACTAAAGTCTACTCTTTGCTTCTGTTATCTCCCTAAAGCCAGTGTAAATCTCTGCAGAGGCTGCTTTCTCTGTCATTATGCATGTTCAGGTGTTTGCTGCTTTAGCTCTGCATCATCGGGGCCAACCTCGCCAGGATAAACAATGTTTTGCCTGGAACAAACAAAACAAGGCATGTTCCCGTTTGTGTGATTTGCTCGGTTTCCCAGAAAGCTACCATTGCTGGCTGCCGTGTCCATGAGCTGCCTTTCGAACAAGGGATGCTTTTACAAGAGGATTAATGAATGGAATGCATTTTACTTCAATTATTTAGTAGTCAGTTTAAGTTCACATTGGAATTGAATTATAAAACATGAGGATATATATGTTCCCTGTTATCTGCCTGGGTTACTGCAACAACCATAGTCCTTGCTTCTTTGGTATAGCATTTGTCATGTATCATTTCGTCCTCATTAGGGCTCCAGTAGTCTCCTAGGAGGGCACCTAACCAAGAGCTTTGGTCATTTAGATCATTCAGGTGTTTTTTGTCCTCTGATCATCACGCTTCCATTGTGTTGGATATGTAGGCACACTCACATCTGTAACTCCTTGTGGTACACCAGTCTTAAATCTATCAGATACATCAAACTTCCACTCCTGCCTCTCAGCATGTATAGCTAAATTAGTTCTCATGTCAACAAGATCCAGTGTCACTCGTGGCACTATAAAGGATTATGCCAAGGGCACTGAATCAGAGGGGCTGTGTCGGGGAAGACAGGTTGTTGGGGGGCATTTTTTCTTTTTCCTTTTCGCTTAAAAGCACTTGCCCTCTTCAGAGGCCACAGTGTGTTTTATCTATGTTTGTTATGATGATGTAGATAGTTTTCCTGACCTAGAAGCATTCTGCCGTGGGGTATATCTCTGTAGGAGGCAAAGCTGATTGAGCCCATAAGAGGTTAATATTTTTCTCAGATTAATCGGATCCAACTTTGGACCAAACACTCTGTCTCTGTTTGTGGAAAGAAGAAGGCAAAAAAAGAAGGAAAGAAATAATGTTAACAATATTACATTCGATCTTATAAATGTTTGGACTGTCTTCCGGGACTTTAACTCATGCTATTGCACCCTCTACTGGCCTTGAGTCAAAAAGACTGTGAACCTCCAACACTTGTCTTGCAGGGCGATATTGGAGGCGAGAGGGTATTACAGAAGAAGTGGACCACTTTCTTAAAGGCCCAGCTCCTTTGCTCACTGCCTGATGATGGTTTTCCCTTCAACATAATCCAAGACATGTTTGTGCTTACACCAGGCTCCGGGGACTGGAAGAACACTGTGTTTTATGGTGTCTTTACATCTCAGTGGTAAGGATGAATGTTTGAAACACCACATCATCAAAATTTAGTAATATCTTTGCAGAACAGTTAAAAACATAGGTGAAAACAGACTGATGCATAAAAATACATTTAAATCCGTCAACTGTAATACTGACATAAGTAGAATTGTTGCAGAGGAAACTTTTTACCATTTTACTTTTACTTTTTCTATCATGTATCTAAAAGGAAACATAGAATAATAAATAGTAAAATTATGTAGAAAATTAAACCAAGACAATATTTAAAATAAATTAATGTAACATAAAAAGTAAAATAAAGTTATGCTCTCAAAAATACAATTATGATGTACATAATGATGCAAAAATAAAAATTCTAATAAATACATTTGTCAAAGTTAACTGCAATGATGTATAGAATATGAATAAAAAATTATAAAGTGTATCTAGCTCATAAGCTAAAGAGGATAAAAGACAAGATTATGGTACTCATAAAAAGTAGGTAAAAAGCCAAAGTAAAAAGGATGCATAAAAAAATAGAATTATACATTTTATTTTATTCCCAACCTTAACATTAAGGCTAATTTAGAAGGTGACTGGGAAGATCAGATAACATGTCTAAAAATTATAGTGAGTCTTCAGTTAACTTTTAAAAACTGTTACACTTTAAGGAAACTGTCAGTTGTAAGGGAGCCCAAAGGCAAGGAGTACAATTGTTGAAGCTTCTACACTTGTATTTCTGACTATTAGGGGGATTATACTAGAACACCCGAGGATTATGGAAAGTTCTCACAATAAAGACATATTTGATTAATAAGACAAAGATAGCTAAAAGCTTAGCAAAAAAGCAAAAGAGTCTTAAAATCATCTTGAATAAGTGTGCAATACTTAAAAAAACGTGTAAAACCTCTACTAATTGCTTCATATTTAGATTTTCCAAGAGTCAGAACTTTTATCGTTTAAACGGATCCCTTTAAAGGTGTTAAGGTCCTTAGTTGTCCAGACTTTTGAAAGGTTTTTTAATATTTTTCTTTGGACTTTGTCTGCATAGTTAACCCTTTTCTGTTCAATTGCTGTATCTGAACTTGAAAGTGTATCGTGCTGTGTGTGCTTTAAGTAAATTAGAAAGCAGACAACTAGAAGGAAAAACGCTAGGAGCCCTAACAAAACTATCCACAGAAGGTAAACAGTATTTGAAGGTCATGTTTTTCTTAACTAGAACAAAAAAAGGTGGAAAACCTAAAAGGGCTTGTCGGAAAAATATAGAGTTTATAGCTCTTCATTAAACACTTTGTGTGTGCTAAAATACAATATATTTTATGTATTTGTATAATTTCTGTAAAAATCTGTTTTGTTTGCTATTTTCTGTAGTTAAAAAAATTTAAACAACTTCTTGTTTTAAACAAGAAGTTGTTTTTAACAATGTGTTTGAAGAGCCATTTAATTCCCCTCTTTTTTGACTGAATGATTCTTATGTAATATTTTCAGTAAACTGTAGACCAAGACCATTTCATACTTTGACTTCTTGAAAGCAAAATCTATCTCAATTAGATTTACTTTACACTTTTGGACACAGAATTTAATGGTTTATGCGTTTTGAAGGATGCGAGACCTGTATGTACTGGGAATGTTCCTGCAACAATCTTTAACTTTAAAAAAAAACTTTTTGTCATTTAAGGTATAAAGGTGCATCAGGAAGCTCTGCAGTCTGTTCCTTTACCATGGACCAAGTGGAAAAGGCTTTTAATGGGCGATACCGTGAGGTCAACAGAGAGACCCAGCAGTGGTACACATATAATCATCCTGTCCCGGAGCCTCGGCCTGGAGCTGTGAGTATATATTTGCTGCCCTCTGTTGGAGAACCTGAACACATAAACATCAATTCACAACATCAGAGTCTTGTCAGCTGCAACACAGACGTGCTATGGTCTGCATATCAGTTATGCTCTCAGTAATTAATTTCAAGACTGCTACTTGATGTCAATGGAAAAATAGCAAACTATTCTACCCAACTACTGTTTTTCTGCAGCGTGCAACAATAATATGTAAATAAGGTTGCTTGTTTTGTTGCCTGCAGTGTATAACAAATGCTGCCAGAGGGCTGGGCATCTCCTCCACGCTGCACATGCCAGACAAGGTGCTGAATTTTGTCAAAGACCACTTCTTGATGGACAACGTTATTCGCAGCCAACCTCTCCTACTGAAACGCAACATTCGCTACACGCAGATTGTAGTCCATGGAGTCCAGACAGCTAAAAAAGTGTATAATGTGCTTTTCATCGGCACAGGTAAGGCACTTTCCACCAATCCTTAAAAGCCCACAGGAACACACTTATGAGCTCATGCTGACTAAAATTTATTTAAATTGTCTTTAAAGGGCATGTATCACAGTTTGAACATTTTCTTTTTTAGGGTTTTCAGGTTTATAGCTCATGATTGTTCTACACATTTCAATGTCAGAGTTTGTAGAATATTAAAGAGCATAAAAGGAAGAAATGAGAACACAGCATGTTAAAATCTACTGGTAGTCAAATGTTGTCAGAAAGTGATGACTTTATGCATGACGTGCCAAAGTTGGAAATCAAAGCTAATTACACAATGCATCCCGAAGAAAAAAGTAGTTAAAGCCTAGAACCCAACTAAAAGCGCTCTGAGGCAGGTGGCGTCTGTTTGTAATTGACCACAGTGGTTAATGACCACTTGTGACAAAAAAGAGTAGGTTAAAATCGGAAATTCCAACAGTGTTCGGGTAGATTAAACAATTCTCCTCCTGTTCTAACCAGAAGCTGTGTTACTCAGATGTGCACAAGCATGGTATTCCTATTTCTCCCAACAGCTGTGTCACCAGAACACTTTACTGTATATTTGGAGGCTGTGCTGTGGTTCTGGTAAACACGGCAGCAGTGAATGGAAGCAGTTGAAAGTCTAATTTTTCTGCACAGAATGTTTCAATATTTTACTTGTAATGATTTAGCTGCACAATAGTAGTACAGCTGCCAAAACATTACTTCAAGGACTCCATCTGTCACATCACTCAAACTTTATAAGTTCATCTAAAGTTAGTTTTTAAACAATAAAATCTTGCATTCCCCTAAAAAGTCACTTTAAGCTAATGCTAAAGATGTAGTGTTGGAAAGGTAGTCAGACGTCTGATATATGCTCAGTAAGTTGTATATTTGGCTCGGAAACTGAGAAAAAATGACAAACTGCTGCAGTCAATTATTATTAATAAATTAGAAGGGGCTGGGGTGTCAAGAGTAGTTATTGATTTAATTTATATTACCTGTAAATGCAAATGCTTTGTATAGAGAGGACACATCAGTCATACAAAACAATAAATTATTTGCCCTAAGAAATGTTATGCTTACAAGCAATACCTGAGGTTATTCATGTTCATGCCACAACTGTCCCAGTTGTGGCATGAACTGTGTTCTGTCTTTGGCCATCTCACTCACTTTTCCTGCATTGCAGAATTTTCTGTGGGAAAGTAAGACACTTCACCCTTTCTTTGTCTGTGTTTCAATGAGCAGCCCCATATCCATTTGGCATATTTCCATTTGAAAGGTTTTCTTTGTAAAAAGTGAGAAAAGTAACAAGTTTTCTGTCTAAAACAACTGGCACTTTCACTCTTCTATTACATATGCTATATCATCACCCATATGTTGTACTGATGGTTACATTTTAGAGTAGCATGACTTCAAGAGCTCTTGTTATAACAGAAAATGGTTTCTACTTGTCTCATATGCCTATGTAATATGATTCACACAGTGAGTTTATTTTCTGGCAGCTCTTAGTTATAATAAAATGTGCCCTATAACATGGGGTTTATCTAATTTCAAACTAAACTATGTTTTCTAGATGATGGGAGACTCCATAAAGCCATTGCCATAAAAAACAAGATGCACATTATTGAAGAGATGGTGATCTTCCGTGACTCACAACCTGTGCAGCACATTGAGCTGGACACTGAGAAGGTAAAGAGAGTTGCTCAGAAACAAACGTGTTGAATCTAATTCTAGAGCTCATTATATGACCTAAATAGTTTTATAAAGCTTTTTTATTTTTTATTTCTCCAGCAGTAAAGTTTGATGAGCTTACGCTATGTAACTTTTTTTCTCAGTGAGATCTACAGTACCAACAGGTTAAAAGAATTAGATATGTTACAATTGTTGAATGTCGACATGCATATATTTAGATTTCCAAATCAGGGAAATTAATACTTTTTAAGATGGTTAAAAAAATAAAACTCACCCTGCAAAATGATTAAATCCAGAGTGGACATGGATGACGGTATAAAAAACTCACACAGAGCCCATTTTTTGGGGCACTTGTCTAATGTCCCCTGGCTTTTCCTCTCTTCTTCAGGGTCGGCTTTATGTTTCATCTCTCTCTGAACTTGTGGAGGTCCCAGTAGCTAACTGTACTAATTATCAGAGCTGTGGGGAGTGCATCCTCTCCAGGGATCCATACTGTGCCTGGAACAAGGGGCAGTGCATAGACGTCAGAAGTGCTCCTGCAAGCAAGTACGAGCCCCTCTGCACAACATTCTGGCTAAAACCCTGTATGAAATGCAAACAGATAATGTAAACACAATTTCTAATGATTCGATTCATATGTTTCAGAGCTCAGCAGCAGGATATAGATGAAGCAAACACATCAGCTATTTGCAGGAAAGCAAGCCCACAGGTTGCTAATCGTCCTCCCACACGTAGGTGAACTCCTTGTCTAAAAGCTGTCAATTTATTGTGTCAAGTCAGTTATTATTCAGACAGCGCAGCTTGTTAAAACATTTACCTCTGCTTCGCCTTCACACAGGAGCATCTTCATGCCAGGCAATCATAATCCCAGCCAACACGTTCAAAGTACTGCCATGCAAGCTGCGTTCCAATTTGGCTGAAAGAAAGTGGCAGTTCACTGAAGGCACAG
This sequence comes from Valencia hispanica, assembly GCA_963556495.2. Taxonomy (NCBI): domain Eukaryota; kingdom Metazoa; phylum Chordata; class Actinopteri; order Cyprinodontiformes; family Valenciidae; genus Valencia; species Valencia hispanica. Next base: position 17,186,903 of record OY747706.1, read on the forward strand.
GTCACTTCCACTACCCCAGCCCAGAAGGAGGACTGGTGGTGGTCGCCCAGGCCGGCAAGCAGGAAACATATGAGTGCTGGTCAGTGGAGCAGGGCTTCATGGAGCTGCTCGCAAACTACTGCGTGAGGGGCAAAGCCAGGCAAGAGAGCACCACCTTGATGGGCCGTTCCCAAACGCCACAGCTTTCCCAGCAGGAAGTCATCGTAGGGGACACCCGCTATCCGCAGATAAACACCAAAACCTACTGGAATGAGCTGATTGTTGTCTGCGCTCTCCTGGGATTTTCCGTAGTGGTCTTCTCTCTGTTTGTGATCTACAGGAACCGTGACCACATGAAATCTATGCTGAAGGAGGGGGAGTGCCCCAATATGCAGCAGAAAAAGCCCAGAATAGTGGGAAAACCAGCTGAGAATTTACCACTAAACGGCAGCACTGTCACAACATCGGCATCAGATCACAAAGGGTACCAGACCCTTAATGACAACTACCTTTGCAGCACTCCGCCTCATGAGTGCTCCTCGCCCGAAAACACCAAGAGTTTCTCAGAGTCAGAGAAGAGACCTCTGAACTTAAAAGAGAGTCATGTAGAGATTTCTCCCACATGCCCACGGCCACGAGTCAGACTAGGCTCTGAGATTAAAGACTCTATAGTGTGAGGCTGGCTGAAAAGGGCTGGGAAGAGTGCACTTGTTGGGAAAGACTAAACTTTATAGGAGAAAGAATACAGCACTGCAACAGTGAAACATTCATGACAGATATTTTGCACTTTGTCTACTTTTGTTATGTCCCTGTGTTTTAATGTGCATTTCCTTTTATTTTTTTCTTTCACACTGTGCATTTGGAGGAACTTCCAGCTTGCCTTCTGATGCTCTCACACATGGCTCACAGGAATGTAACAAGCACAGAGGTGGTATCAAAACCACTAGTTTAGGGATTGTGTTTCAGGGCATTTCAACGTTCTCCGTCCATGTAATACACCGCTAATGCTTGGAAGTGCAGAATATTACTCAAAATTGATGCCACTATGTTTGCCACAGTGTCTAATGTTTTATTATCATTCTCCCGTCTGGTACGTGTCTATGCTTCACTGAGGCTATGCACTATTTACTGTATTTTCCCAAACATCAGACCATACACAAGTCAGAAACAGGAAGGTTTTTCCATAGTGGAAAAATGAAATGAAAAAGTGTATTTATAATAATACAATGCCCAAAAGTTTTCAAACCGTTTGAACTTTTATATATTTTGTGGTGTTACAATCACAAATTTCTAAATATTTTATTAGGATTTTGTTTGATATGTCAACACAAAGTAGCACATCATTGTGATGTATGTGGTTTCATTTTATTTTTACTTTTTTTAACAAATAAAAATTTAAAAAGTGGTATTTCACTACCAGCTTTACACATCCAAATTCTGAGATCTTTGACTAGTCTTTTTTGCTAAATCTTGACTGGATTGAATGGCAGTTTTCAAGTCTTGCCATTTATTCACAATTGGATTTAGGTCTGGACTTTGACTAGGACATTCTAACAGGTTGGGATTTTGTCTTAATCTTTCCCTGGTTTAAACTTCTCTATAACTTTGTCCTTGACCTGTCTTCTGTGTCCCTCGGGCTTCATGATGCTGTTTGTTCTCCAACAAGGATCTGAGCCCTTCACAGAATAGATCCATTTATACTAAGAATAAGCTACACACAGGTGCACTCTATTTACTAATTAGGTGATTCCAGAAAGCAATTGGTTGCACTGAATTTTATTGAGAGGTATCGGAGAAAAGGGGTCTGAATAAAAAAGCACATCACACTTCTCACATTTTTATTTGAAAGAAAATAATTCCTTCCACTTAAAGATTCTGTGCCATTTTGTGTTGGTCTTTTACATAAAATTCCAATAAAATACAATGAAGTTTGTGGTTGTTATGTGACAAGATATTAAAAAGTTCAAAGGTTATGGATACTCTTGCAAGGCGCTTTAGAAAACACAAAAAGCAATGGTGTCAGTAATGTTACAGAAATTCCACAGACACAACTGCTACATGAGAAGAAGAAAAATATATATACATAAATGAAGACACATATGCTTTTAAGCATGTAAATATTCTTATGATAAATTTTTACTTTTCTAAGTTCTCTGTTTCTACATGCGACATAGAGAGAAATCTCCTTCTGGTCATCATCACGGTATTATTCACAAGATCGGCAGTCTATGCAAAGCAAATAATGTGAAGTGAGGTTTAAGAGCAAAGGATAATCTCACATCGAGACTGGGTAAGCACAAGGTTTTGTTGCTGTGAATTACTTTAGAATCAGTGCCACTCAAAAAAACAACTACTCATTATACAATTTTCAAATATACAGCATATTCTAGCCATTTTGGGGCGTTTAAAAGCAGAAGGCAGCAAAAACCTTGACAAGCTGGCATGACAAAACAAGATAAATTAAGAAGGTCCAGGACTGTTATGTAAATCTGTGGGGGCTGATTTATTGCAGCATGATGAAACTGTATAAATATTTATCATCACAATGTGGCAAAATGTTTTGTTTGCACAGAAGCATTTCTTATAACCCCTTCAATGTTTAAAATATCTATCACTGTTGTCACAGGAAAGTAGTGATAAATATAGAAATATTCGGACTTAAATGTCCAGCATCTGTAAAGCCTCACCATGAAGTTGTTAGCCAATGAATTTTATTGATAAAAAGAATAGAAAACAACCTCTGCCTGCTTAAATGGTTTGGAGCAACCATCAAAGCAATAAATTCCATTATCATCCAGAGATAAATACATGAACCAGTGCACTGAATTATCATACTTATGCAGAAATAATGAACGGTAAACCACAATAACTGCTGAATTCATGGACATTTCATACGTAAGTTATGCTTTAGTTTGGCTCTAGCATTGTGACAAAGTGAAGAACTTAGAACATCATAAAGAAAAGGCATATTACTGTGGGATTTGCACATGAAGTTAAAAAAGCCTTATTATGTTGCAGGTTGGGTTCTGAGTACAAATTTGCCTCGGCAAATAAGATTAAAATGCCTTCTGAAATAATAATCAAGTGATGTGCCTCTTGAGACGATAAACTAACCAGGTATTTGAGCTTTAGAGTAATATGAGACACTGCAAGGTGTCAAAGAAATGGCCATACATGGAAACAATTGAAAACAGTAAAAAGATGCGTACTATCATGCAATAGTGGCACAATTGTGTCTGTGTCATTGAACATAGCTCATTATGTGTTTTTATTAATTTTGTTCACTGATTGGGTAGCTTCAGTGTCAGTTAGGGACTGAATTTTACTCTTATATCACAATTCATAACCATATCTTAAAAATATACAAGTATTGGTACTACATTTCCTATAAAGGTGATTTTTTTGTGACTGCCTAGCTGCGATCACTCATGCAGTGTAAAAGACTCATGCTTTGACTGTTAATAACATACACAAATGGCAGCTTTTGGTGAGGTGACTGCCATGAACAATAAGAAATGTGCTATAGTCAAATGCATTGTGGCAGTATTTTACTCCAAAAGATGTGCAGGTACATTGAATACAAGCTGAAACTAATAATGCCACTGTAAAAGTATTGTCATCTGCTCATCCTCCTAATGAACCACTGTAGTCAGGCCTTCTATTAGACAGACCATGTTGCTCAGACTCCTGCCAACATGCATTGTACAGCCAGTAAACAGGTTTTGTAAAGTTATTTTGTAAATTCAGCTGCCAATGTACAGGTATTGTGAATTGTATTTTTGTATCATATATCACTACTGTTTTTTGTTTTGTTTTGTTTTTGTATTGTATATAAAAAGCACTTTATTTTAATTTTTCAAATAAAGATATAAAATATATTTTTTTCAGTTTCATAATTAATGTGAGCTAAGATCAGGCAAACAGACTAAATATAATTGCCACAATATATATTTTTCTAAATTTTGAGGTAATCTTTTATTGTAACGGATAACGCACATTTTGTATAACCTTGATTTACATTTGACAATTTTAATTGATTTAAAGTTTTTTATTTTGGTGCCCAGAATATTACAATGGTAACTGAGTTTGGCTAATGAAATTCACGTCTCATAAGAGTGACGTCAGAATCTCAAATGTACTGACTTGACAGATGTCCAGAAGACAATCGCTGACAACCTCCACAAGGTGAGTAAGCCACAAAAGGTCTTTGCTAAAGAAGCTGGTTGTTCACAAACTTGTAGAAAGTAACTTGGAAGGGAAAAGCGTGGTTGGAAGTAGGGATAGGAGGGATAACAGAAGCCTTGATAGTATTGTCAAGTAAAATAGAGTGAAGAATTTGGAGGACCTTCACAAGGAGTCAATTAACGCTATAGGTCAGGCTTCAAGAGCCACCACACAATGACTCAGCCAGGGAGATTGACTACAGTTGGCATATTCATTGTGTTAAGTGACTCATAAAGACATTGTCAAAAATGTCTTAATAGGCTAAGGACAGAAATAACTAGACTCAGTTCAAGGTTCCAGGGACTGCAGAAAGAGTGGTGAGGCACAGAAACCATGTTGCTTGAAGTCCAGTGCAAAGCTTCCACTGTCAGAGATTATTGTGGGTGTCATGTCATCTGCTGGTGATGGTCCACTGTGTTTTTTAAAGTCAAAACAGTCATCTAACAAGAAATTTTAGAGCACTTTGTGTGTCCTTCTGCTCACAAGCTTTATGGAGATAATGGTTTCATTTTTCAGCAGGACTTGGCACATGCCCACACTGCTAAACATATCAAAAGCTGGTTTATACTGAACATAGTGTCACCTGGTTTGATTGGGTAGAACACTCGCCTGACCTGAACCCCATAGAGAATCAATGGGGTACTGTCAAGAGGAAAATAAGAGAAACCAAACCAAACAATGCTTCCATTGCACCTCAGCAGTGCTACAGGATGTTTGCTGGTATACCCCATTGACTCAGTAATTTATGCAAAAGGAGCCCCAAAACACTATTGAGAGCATAGAAATGAACAGATTTTTTAGAAGCCTGATATTTCTGTTTAAAATATCTGGGGTTTTTATGAATCTTATGCAAAATTAGCATTTTCTGAGACACATAATTTGGGGTTTTCATTACCTGTAAACCATAATCATCAAAATTACAAAGAAATAAAAAGGCTGGAAATTTTTCCCTCATGTGTGATAAGCCTATAAAATAAAAGATTTTCAATTTCTACAATGACTGACAAAATTTCTTTCTTTTTTTTTTTGATAGGCCTATAGGCTACTTGTATTGCTGCATTATGCCATTGCTCAGGAAGCATCTGACTTCTTTAAATTTCAATAGCTCACGCTTTCATTAATATTTTCGATGGCGACTGCCTTCTTTCGATTTTCAATGTTGGCTTATTAATTTTTGTGTTGCTCTGTCTTCCGAATGAGGTGACGCATTTTCTGCCAATAGAGAAGTAAAGAGGAGTAGGCTATCTGTGATAAAAAAAAAAAACCTCCCCATGCACTACACACCAAAAGCAAACAGACGTAAGCACTTGCTTATCTCCCCTGGATCTGCTGCAGGTTTAGCCTATCTCTGCTCCTCATACCTAGGACAGAAATGCCTTTAGTAACAAACTTCAGGTGCTGCAGGAACTGGGAGGTGACACACTCGGTCCATTGATTCGGCTCACACCCGCCCACACTGAAACCTGGGCCAATCCATGTCTCCACAGAGGGACAGAGGTTTCATTTGTCTCAGCCGCCGTGAAAGTAGCCAATGTCCGACGGGAGCTGGGTAACTTTATCTAAATTTTCAGACGCTGTCCTTTTAATGCTCTTTTGTCAGACACTATGAACCGACCCAGCCTTCGGAGGCTGTTTTCCGCTTGCGATGTTAACAAGTCCGGAAGGATCGAGTATGAGGACTTCACAGTGGTCTGCAAGGAGCTCAGCGTCCCGGAGACTGAGGTCCAAACTTTGTTCGATAAGTTCGGAGCTTATGAGGACGGCTACATCGACTACAGCCGGTTTTCCTCCAGGTTTCAGGAAGTTTCACAGACTCTCAACTTGGCGTCCTTTGGCGCAGGAGGAATTCAAACTCCATGGGAAGATTTTGTGGACAGGATGGATGAGGAGTGTCTCCTCTCTGAAAGGTAAACTCGTTAAACTAACCCGTGTCTCATTCTGACCAGGATTTACACATCAGCGACTGTGGCAGCTCTTAGCTACAGTGTTTTGTAAAAAGTAGCCAATGTATATCGCTTTTAACCTTTTCACATTTAATTACGCTACAACCTCAAACTTTGCTGTGTTTCATCATGATGTTTTGTGACTTGCCAACAAAGTGCTGCATAATGGTGAAGTGGAAGAACAGCAAGACATGGTTTTCACATATTCAATACAAATCGCAAAAGTGTGGAGAGATTTGTATGGGACAACCTTTTCTAGACAAGCTCAAATTTATTGGAGGGCATCTGTTGAAATCAAATTTCCAGTTGGATTTTGGTCTGGACTTTGACATTACCATTCTAACACTTTAACAAGCTCTGAGCTAAACCATTCTATTCTAACTCAGTCTCTATGTTTAGACTTTTTGCTGTGCTTGAAGGTGAACTTCCAACCCAGTCATTTGCACCATTTTACAGGTTTTCTGTTAAGATTTCCTTGTGTTAAGCCTCATCTATCTTCCTATCAAGTCTGGCCAGCTTCATTCTCCCTACTAAACAAAACCATCCTCATATCATAATGCTGCCACCACCATGCTCCCCCTTGAGAATGATGTTTTTATGTTTATTTACTACGCTAGCTTTCATCCACATGTCGCATTTAGCATTTTTGCCAAAAAGCTTAGTTTGGTCTCATCTGAGCAGAGCACCTTCTTCTACATCTTTGCCTTTTCTTTTATATAGCTTGTGCACACTTTAAACAATGCTTTTTATGGTTTTTTTATGGCTTTAGTTGGTCACTTTTCTGTGAAGGTCAGGTTTGTGCAGTGTACAACTAATTATTATTTTGTCAACAGATTCCTATAGATTGGACCTATATTTTGTTAGGTTGGGTTGTTTTACATCTCTTTGCGTTGACTTGCGCAATCTCCTCAAACACAAACCTTGTTAGTGTTGCAGTGTTCCCTGTCCTATAGACGTGTTCACTAACTTGTTAGAGCTGAAAAAGGTTTTTGGATTAGCAAACAGGAAAGATTGACAGATTGCTTTGTATTCAAGCTCCTAGAATAATCTGGTACCAGTGCTGAACTCCAGGTTGAAGTGTTGGTATTCCTTGGCATACATATTGTGCCCAATATTTATATTTTTGATTGATTAATAAAATACAAATAATGAATCTCTGTATGAATCTGGGTTAGAATGAATGAAGGATGAGAAATGCATGAAATCCCCTTTTATAACCTAAAAAAGGGGGGAAAAAATCCTATATACAAGAACAATACAAAATAATGCAGTTTATCCAAAGTGCTTTTTTATTTACATTAATAAAACAATCACATTTGGAAATACAAATTGGAAACCTAACATAAGCCTTAAATATAATCAAACTGCAGTAAAGTCTAATTAAAATGATTAAAAAAGAATTAAGTTAACAAAAACCTGCTTTCTACCAATAAAAATGGTTTACCGGTATTTCAGCAAAACAAGCCTAAATTTTAATAAGTGTTGGATCAATTCGACTCTGTAGAACACAGCAGAAACGTATCGAAGGATTTGGTTTAAAATCACTAATTGTGAAGTAAAATTAATTCAGCATTGGAAGAGATTTGATTCTGTTAAACTGGTCAGCAGCCTTTTTTAGTCATGTCATATTGACATAAAGATGTCCCTCTTAAACCATCACTGTTTCTCTTTGTTAATCCATGCAGGATAAATAAAGGTGGCCTGATGCAGAAATGGTGCCTACATACACCTACAGTAGCTGACACCAGTAAGAAGAATGCTGTGCTATGTGTTCTCCAATCCTGACAGAGTTTGACCCAAGCCCCATCTTTAAATTATCTTGGGGAATAACAGTTAATCCTATGCTTATTAGTGTCTGACTAACAGTCTGAAACCTCAAAATGAATAAATACACAAAGCCCATACTGAAGTAGTCAAATGAAGACCTACACTACTTTAAAAGTTCTCCATATATGATACAACATTTTTTTTATTTTTCTGTCAGTGTAAAGGGCTTTCCTCAATTGTTTCTGTAGAAAGGATGATAGAAATCCCAAACCTTTAATGTTATTTTTCTGAAAATAATCTGGAAACAAATCGACTCATCACGTTTATTGCTGACACAATTGTGGGAATTGCAGTGTGGTTGTTGAATTCGTCTGCATTGATTTAGGTTAGGTCAACCTAATATTTGAAAAACATCTAGATTTGGCATTCACAACAAGCAGATGTTTATTTTCAAGATACCAACTTTTAATTAAACATACGCTTAGTAACAAACGTAGGTCTAAGTTGTGGTTGGGACACCTTTCCTGTGTTTTTCTGTTTAGGTTATATTTACAGTTGGACATTTAAATGATGATATTGATCTGTAAATCAGTTGTTTTTTTTCCTCAGGCCTTCATGACTAAGTGTTTGGTTGCATTTGCCTTTTCATTGCTGGCTGTATGTTTATGTTCTACTCCTTATAGTCTCAGGGAGCAGCTGGCTGACCTTTACCAGGCCATTCACTCTTCTGCAAACACCGCTCTTCTCCAGGCGTATGAGGAAATCATCCACTCTCTTGTCAGTCTAAACCTGGAAAACAAGCTAGCGTGTGAACAGTTGGAGACCAGTTTTAAGCGGTAAGAAAAATAATATGAGGTTTCTTTTTTATAGGGTCAGTTAAGCAAGTTGTCTTGAAAAATGAAAACAAATGAACGTTTATGTCTCCTGTGTGACCAATAAAATCTTGTCCTGATCCTTCAAAGATTGCTTGTAAAAGCTCTGTAACGTTTAGCTCGACGATTAGTACCAATAATAGTTTTTACTGTTACGTTTAAATAAAAACTCTTTAAAATCTGATCATGTAGGGACTTTGTTTCTCACTTATGTGATATTCTTTGTATGCATGGGACATGAAGTAAGATATCCTACCAGGTATTGAATTCAAGCAGTCGTTTGCAATTGCTATATTGCACACATTGGCTTTGGAATGAGTATAATTCAATATATTATGCAGCTACAGTGTAAATTGGCTTTGTCTGCTAGATTTGATTGGTGGGTTTGTATTTGTGTATATTTATAGGAGTCTGCATGCATCTGTTAATAAAAACAAAGCAGTATAAAATGTGCAAAAAATGCACCATATTGCATTGCTTTACAATCCCCCCCTTAGCTTCTTATACATACCCAGTGAATTGGCAGCACAATTATTACACCTTATATTACACCTTATATTACATTGCAGATTTTAAATTGTGGTTCTTTCATTTGATGTTTTTATTCTGTTGCGAAGAGGAGCTCTCTCTACTTGGCATCTATCCTTGTGTTAGACATAATCCATTTTAACAGTATGTTTTCAAGTCACACTTTTGCTTCTTGTATTCTTATTGCTGTAGCAGCGATCAAGCTAATGAGATTGTTTCTTTACAATTCAGTTCCTATTCTAAAAAGCAGCGAAAAGCTGCAATTTGGAACCCCACCTACTGGAGACTGGAACAGTGATTTTCTTCCTGCTGTCTGAGCTCTCTCTGTCAGCAGATGACATTCCTTCACTTAAGGAAGTAGGAAGCTTTAAATATGTTGCCCTGCCCGGTTATTTAATCTTTTTAGAAACCAAGCATGTCTCTCTGTTGTGCTTTAACGATGGCTGGGAATTAATTAACAAGGTTTTTTTTTCCTGAGCTAATGAATGTGTGCGGGAAGTGATCAAGACATCTTTACAAAACGCTGTCCCTCCCTCGTCTCTGGTTGGTTTGGGTGAGGGTTGCTTTGAGTAGAACAGTCAAGTGTGGAGTTTTAATTTGGCAGACATGTAGAGCTGATCTTTAGTTAAGCAGATGTGAGGCTGCCATTTTAAGCCGTCTTGTCCACTTCTGTTAAAAACAGAGCTGAGGAGATGAATAACAGTCATCTGGCAGAATTGGAGGATGATATTCAGCAACAGCTAGCCCAAGCAGAGGAGCGGGTGAGGGACGAGGTGAGTGCTATATTGCTGTGTACAATATGAAGTAATATTGCATTTAGAGTGTAATTTATTTCCAACTGAAATGGCCACAGCAGCAGGTTATGTGTCTTTTTCACAAAGAGGCTCTGTAATGTCAGATGAAAGCTCCACCTCAAGCTCTTAACCACCTCACACCTCTGACTGCTTTGGCTTCATGTTTGCAGGAGCGAAAGAAAATGGAAGGAATCATAGCAACCATGCAGAGAAAGTACAACGATGAGGTTGCAGACCTGCATGCCACAGCTGAGGAACTGTTAAAGGTAGGGGTTCTGCAGAAAACACACATCCCCTTTTTCTCCAATGGGAAAACATTTAGTTTTTTTTTTTATACTTTAACAACTAGGGGGTGAAAAATCCATCAAAGACAGTCTATTGCTGTAAATGCAGACTGTTTACTTTGGCCTGATTCACACCCATCTGAAACACATTATTTTCTCAAAACTTTAGCGCATTATAAGAGGAAAAGTCTTGCTGCAGGTTTTTTTGATAAATACTTGATACTTGATAAATAAATATTCAAATTAGGGCTGGGCCATAAATCGATTTTATCGATTAATCGAATTTTCTGTTAATGAAGATTTCATTTTTGGATAAATCGAGAGAATCGGAAAAAAAATGTCACCAATGCACTCAAAGGGTTTCAGTAGTTCAAAGTGATGTGAGCCCGCCCAAGGTCTACATTCATGTTTTACAATGAGCATTTATTTGGACTTTGAATTCAGGTGAACTCCCAGAAAGGCTGATTAAAATAAAAGCAAGTTTTAAAAATATTTTCTGTCATTTTAAATTCCTTTTCAGGAATAGAAAGGGAGAAAAAAATAAAATCAATAAAAAATTGGAAATCGGATTTGGCATCACACAAATCGTAGATTTTATTATTAAGCCATATCGCCCAGCCCTACTGAAAATTATTTTATTGGAATTTAATGTTAAAGTAAAATGATCAGAATCATCTTTAATGGCCAGGTTTGTGCACACAAGCACAGAGATTGACTGCTATGTAATATATCTATCTCTAGATATCCATGTATAAATATCTATCCGTAGATATTTATAGATACATACTTACCTACACAAACAGTGCAGAGATTTTAGCTGTCAGTTTCCTGACTATCTGTACAAGTCGTTGATGGAGGGATAGCCAGCACCAATATTCTTCCCTACAAACCTGAATGTTCATTGAAGTCTGCCTGTCCTGTTTTGTGGAAGAACTACAACAGACAGTGACAAACGAGCACAAGACATAGATAATGCAGTGTAGAAGAATTCCAGTGGCTCTTGTGGCAGAATGTTTTTAAGTTTTAACCAATGGTGGGGCTTCTTCCGGACAGTGTGAGAACCACCTCATATTCTGATAAACGTTGGAGCCCAAGTATCTGAATTGAACCACAGTAGATAGTGTTCCAAGTTCCAAGTAGTTTTCTGTGCAGCAATGCACCAGTCGATCGAGCTTTTATTTGTACGCAGACATTGGTAGAACAAACTGCAGGAGTTTCACAGACTGGTCCACTGAAGTGCAGTCATTTGTGTAGGGCAAAGGTGTCAAACCCCAATCCTCAAGGGCCAGTGTCCTGCAACTTTTAGATGCTTCAACATGGCTAAATAAACTAATTGGTTCATTAGCATGTCGGGTCCTGGAGCTTACCTTATCTGCTGATGCAGTAGGAGCCGATACAAATCCTCCTAACTGATCTTTAGAACAGGCAGGGGGTTAATGCTGCTGCTGGTAACAGAGTAGCGGGATGGTGGTTAGAGATTGAGAGTTGGTGAGAGGTCTGTAGGTATTCAAACCTGAAGTAGAAGCTGATACAGGGTTTTATTTTTTCAAATAATAGGTCTAAAGTGTTACGTGCATTTGTCTTTAGCCCTTGCATTCGGTACCCCTAAATAAAACCCAGTCCATATTATTCACCCAATTAGTAAATTGAAAATTTACTTGTCCTTTCACACACAAGTATGCACTGCTTTGTAAACATAAAACATATTGAAATTTGTAGTTACAACATGACAGAATGTGGTACACTTCAAGTGACATGACTTATTTTGCATGCTACTGCATAAGACTTTGGAGAGGTGCATGTTCCTGGTAGCCAGTCTGAAAGAAACAGAGAAGTTAATAGAATTATTCTCACTTACTGTTTATTTTAATTTTATTTTTTTTACTTTATTGGAGCTAATATGCACCTTTTCTGAAACTACTCTGACAATAACAAAATGCAAACTACACGTTTTAACACAAGGGAAGTCTGTTTGTGGGAGCACTTGCTGGTTTTGTCCTGTAGATGGCAACAGGTAACAGTAGACATGAATCATCTAACCGGTTCTTCTTGCTTGTAAACAGGATTACTTAGCTGCTCACCTTGATAAGTAGAATGTGTGGGCTATTAAGTTTCAAAAAATTCATTTTAAACTCAAGCCAAAAATGTTTTTCAGGACAGTGATGCCCAACCTTTTTGCAACTTTAATATGTTAGACTTGCAAGTAATGGTGCCTAGTCTATAAAAAGTTTATTTTTTTCCTTATTTCTTATTATATTTATTTTACAATAGATGAAATGTTAAATTAAACCGGTAGCAGAGTAAAGAACAGAAATGTGTCTCAGCTGTCTAATAAAAAATAATAACGTTTATCTGGCTTTAATTTGGAGAACCAGAAGAGCTCTGAACGAAACCACTCAAAAGAGGAGGTGATCAGACTGAACGGTGAGATCAGTTGTCTGTTACAGGTAAAGAACACTGGATCCTAAGTCAAATATATCATATGCCAATGGGTTGAATTGTTTAAAGTGGGTCTTTGTGCAGGAAAATGAGCACTTGAGAAGTTCTCTGGTGCAAAACCAGACAAACATGGCTGTACTCCAGTCTGAGCTGGACAGGCTCAAGAACATGTTTGCAGATCAGAAGGCCCAGCATGAAAGGTACCAGCTCTCTTCTCGCTCAGCTAATACATTTCTATCCAACATGTAATTTCATGAAAGCATGTGATTTTTTATTTTATTTATGTTTTTACAGAGAAACAGAAGAATTAAAGAAGATGATGACAGAATATCAATCCTACTCCAATCAGATTCAGATTCTGCAGTAAGTACACTTTGATTATATTTCCTGTTTTGGATGCCCTAACAAAGAGTAAAAAGATTGGAAGGATTATTATTGTGTTACGAATCTCAATATAGAAAAGACTATTAAAAGATTTAAATATCAATATGACATAAAAAAATAAAGGTCAGCAATAATATAAACCAACATAAGCAACCCTAATGAAATTAGAACAACTTTGAAAATAGGAAAACATTTAGTTTGCAAATGTGGTGGAGAGAGATCCTAAGATGAGGGGCCTCTCACCTTAAACCTCTATAGCCTATGGTATCCACGTGAGTAGGTGGTACAGTGAAAGAAATGGAGGACGTGGATCTCAGTCTGTGAAGAAGTGACGAAATGCAGAATATCAGAGAGATGTGGAAATGCAAGGTTATGAAGAGACTTGAAAGTGAGAGGCAGAACCTTAAAATCTCTGTAGCATTTCACAGGAAGTCCATGAAGTTGTTGGTAGACCAATTAATATGCTTATTGAGAAAAAAATGTTGACCCAGACACCTGTGTTCTGTACCATTTGAGGTCTATGCAGATGTTTGCAATAAACAACGCAGAATACATTTGTAGTATTCAATCCATGATGGAAATAAAACATGTACAACAATGGCCATATCGTTAATTTTAATCAACTTCTCAAAATGTAGGTTACTTTAAAAAATGACCTCAAAGCTCTCTAAACAGATTGAGTTTGTACCAGAAGAATTTTTTAAGAATTGAATTTCACATAGAAACTCCATGAATGAAGAAGGTGAGAAAATGGAATTAGGTTTCACAAATAGGTAGAGCAGGATGTTATTTGTATAAGAGTGAAAATACATTTACTGTTTCCTAGAAATGTGAACAACAGGTAGACTATTGGTTGTAAACAAGGGTGTAAAACACAGTTTTGGGAAAACCACTGGCAACCACTAGTGATGCTTGTAATCTGAATTGTTTTAACAAGAACTAACCCTTGTAATAGCAAATATTCTATTTAGTCAAGTTATCTGCAGAACTTTGTTTGATAGAGGTCCTCAAAAAGTATTTTACGTGTAGATTTTAAGCTGTAATTTAAAATTAACTCAAGAGGCTACAGTCCTCAACGCAGTTGTCCCCGGTTCGATTCCCAGCCCCAGGCCATTTGCTCTCTCTTCTCTTTCTCTCTGGGCCCTTCGTCCTGTCAAGCTACTGTCGAATAAAGGCCACTAGTGCCATAAAAAAAACCTTTAAAAAAACTCCCAGACAAGCAAACATTAGTTTTATTATGCTTTTGTGTTTGTGACATAAAATTTGAACAGCATTTACAAATCTCATTGTTTGAACTGCCAGTGGGAAAGAATGAAGGACGTAGTGGACTTAGAGGCGGGCGTAAAGGGTAGGGTCTGAGTCAATCCAGTCTGAACTCTGACGTTTGTTTACTCGATCTGTATAGTGTGAATGTGACTGAAATATGTTCCATTACGAACATAGAGTCTTAGCTGTTTGAGCAGCAATTATTACATTTGGTAACCTGTGTTACAGTAGTGCTTGTTGTGCTTCTTTTGAGTAGTGTTATGATTTTGTAGTTGTTGGAATTGAATTTTATTTGCGTTGAAAACTTTGAATCTCACTGTACTCTTTGGTGAGCTCCCATTAAAAAACAAGAAATAAAATCCCTGTATTGGAGAAAATATTAATTGTAAATTGTTACGGCTGTGTTGTAATTATTAGATAGAAATCTCAGTTGTGTTTGTATCTCATAAACTAGGGATGGGCAATATGAAAACAAAGACTTTTGGGCATTTTTGCTGTCTTGTGTCCAGTATATATTTATGTTTAATATATTTATTATTCATAAAACTTGAAAAACACACTGTGCAAGACTGTTTGGCCAAAGTCAAAAATTGTATTTCTGTTTTTAAAAGGTAAATAACAATGCCCAGATAAAGTCCAAACTTGCCACATAACATTTAGTTTATGAAGCAAAGTAAAAGGGAAATAAATCTGATGCATCTACACAAGAGCATAGAACAGTAATGAATAGAGTGTGTGTGTGTGTATACCATAAAGGAGCTACTACTGCCATTAACTTTTAACATAGAACTAGATTGGTGCTTCTGTTTCTTTTTGTTTGTTTGTGTATGCTCTGTATTCTCAAACCCCCAGTTAGTCGTGGCAGATGACCGTTAACACTGAACTTGGGTCTGCTAGAGGTTCCTTCCTTTTAAAGTTGAGTTTTCCTTTGTGCTGTCACTACATACATGCTCGATATGAGGGATTGCTGCAAAGTCAATGACACAATTCAAGCAATTATCTACTGTCGCCACAAGCTAGTCCAGGAGGAGTGAATCCTGCAAGTCAATGACTCGAAGCACTTTGCTGGGTTTCCTTAGAAAACGTTTTTAACCAGTTAGAATAATAAACTAAACTTTACTGCACTGTTTGATAACCAGGATCAATCGGAATGTATGTATGATTGGAGTTAATTGACTTTTTCTTTTTTTTGTAAGGTGCCTTGAGATGTGTTGTGATTTGCCACTATATAAATACCTTTAATTGAAATGAATGTGCCATATAGACCATATCACAATCACTCTGTTTTGGCAGGTCGCTAACACACACTCTTCACTTACGATCTGATATTGGCATATTGCCCACTCCTATAATAAACAAAAGATTAACTGTTTAATTAAAAGCTGTGGCCAATATGCTAAACAAAGACCTTTTAAAATGCATGTTTTGTTGAAGATACATTTTTAGGAATCCAAAGGTTTTTTTTCTTTAAACATTGTTTAAATTGTTTTAATATTGTTTGTTTCTCCGTTCTGATGGAACTTGTATGAAAGTTAATTATGGGCTCTTGGATTCAGGGAAATGAACAAGAAGCTGTATGACAGTAATGATGGACTACGCTCAGCTTTAGCCAGTCAAGTGGTTTCAGCTAAAAGGAGGGTGAGTTTCTTTTTTGCTCCGCTATGTTTCCTCATACCTGCTTGGCTTTGTGTTTGGAAGAACCTGAAAGTTCTCTCAAGTGCAAGAGTAAAATAAAACATTCTTTCTTGCCATTTCTAATCCACTCAAACAGCTGTCTCCTCAAGATGAAATGCCTGCCAGGAGAATAAAACCTATTCGACAGAGCACGCTCAATCATGGCAGGTAGATGCAGTTCCTGCGTGACTCCTCAGATTGATCTCTGGGAAATCAATTGTCATAGCAATGATCTGATGTGTGTGTGTGCATGTGTGTGTGTGCGCAGATCCGAGCAGGATCCCAGCATCTTCCATGTGTCCACCTGGGCTGATAGGTACCTGGACAGTGGTGTGTCTGTTCCAATGGACACTGTTGAGAGCTCAGCCAGTGACTACGATAGTGACAGCAGCAGAAGCTCTGAAGAAACTGTGCACCACAGCTACTCGTGTGTCCCGTCAGATGTAGAGGTGGGGGAAAAACAGGGAAGGGTCCATTTAAAACAGCACCAGTGTTTATTCTCAAACAACTTAAAAATATATTTCTGCTGTTTGCTACAGATATCCGAGGTTAAATCTGAGGCTGCAGTTTCGCTCGCTCCCAGCCAAGCCAGCTCCACCCTTTCATCTGTGCGAAAACGCCTATCTGCCTTTCCCTCAGAGGTAAACCAGCTTGGATCACAGTATATAATATCTTACAAGTAGGCAATAACATAGCCGAAGACAAATTTGTTGGAATTCAATTTCATAAGATAAATTTAAATTGTGCAGGCATAATCTCTCACTGAAAATTTTAGGAAAACCAAACCTTTATCTTGAGTACATTTAATTCCACGTATAGCACTTATTGTTTTAGATAACATCATATGTGACACAATTATCGATACCCTTGTTGTCAATACTTTCTGCAAACCTGTTTTACCAGTAAGTTTGGGTCGTCGGGTAGCGGTTTTGTACTTCAAATGAGACTTGCTTTACGGCAGGCTTCACAAAAGCCGGTATGTGGAGCATCCTGCAAGGCTCTCTGGGTGGAGCATACTCGGCAGCTACATATAAATGGAAGATACCTAGCAGCAGGTAGATTGAACAGCTGTCATCATGACAGAGTTGAAATTGTATTCATATGTACGCCGGTGTTCCGACTATCTGTGCTACCCTTCAATCCGTGCTACCCTGTAGCACTGCGCATACACATTTCGATGTTACATCACAATTCGCTTACTCAGCAAATCTGTCATCAAGAATTCCTACCTGGAAGATCCATTTCGTCTGTTTTTATTTATTTGAAGTTTACGGTGAGTTTTATTCAAATTATTTTATTACTGGCTAATTTTTATTCAAAATATTTTACGGCTTTCCTTAAACTACTTGTTTCAAGTTTACATGACACTTCTGTGACATTGCTACACTGCATGTTAACAAGTTCCATTAATTAGAGTCGTACAGTAAATGCTGTGTATTTTGCGGGCTATTTTGGCTTAAAATCATACAACATTTTAATATTTTGGAGTAATAATACTGCTATCTGCTCCGTCTTACTGGGTTGGTATATATTCATTAGCTGCTTTACAAACTAATAACAGAGCGTGCTATTCATCTATAGGCCTATTTAACAAGTAGGATATTCTGATCAAGGTTTTTAGTGCATCTTTTTGTGCTAGTTTTAGCTTTATATTAAACGGGTAGCATGTTCTGTGGATTGAAAGTTATTCATAATTTTTTGCTATGTTAGGCATTACTGCTAAACTGCCACTTCAATCCCGTCACTTGAAAAATATTTTCCGATGATTATGTTTAACATCAAAGCTAACAGTTGTTGTTTTCGGCATGTAAACATACTTTTCGAGGGGTAGCACCGACAGAAGCGTGCTACGGTAGGACATTCTGAGGAGGTAGCACAGGTCGTCAGAACAGTGCTGTCAGCCATATAATAAAGAAATTAGACCGTATCAAGTTATAACATGATCGTTTATTGTAAAAACTTGAAAACAACTTGAAATGATCAAGTTATAACGTGATAGTTTCACGTTTTTACAATAAACTATCATGTTATAATGTGATACGGTCTAATTTCTTTATTATATGGCTGACAGCTCTATGCCGCCGTACATATATGCTGAAATATAGAAAATGTACCTGGGATGAAGACATTTGACACGCAACGAAGGCTGCTTAAGACGTGAAAATCTGTAACGTTAGAGGGTATCGCTTGTCATTGCACGTGAATCCCCTGGTGTAACCATAACAGATTTTACGACAGTAGTAGAAAACAATACCTTTTTCCCAACTGTAGGGGGACCCTGAGAGCAAAACTTACTTAGTGTTGCTTTAAACACGTCTTCTTCTGACATTATTACTATATGATATCCAGTCACCCCAGGACAAGATGCTAACTTTAAATTCACACAAAATATTATTCCTGGATCTGTCATTTTAGCTTGTCTTGATCTCACCTTCAAAAAAATCTTTCGTGTCTGTCCTTGCAGCAAGACGACATCATCACAGTGACAGAGGGACGTTCACCGATGTACTGTGTTGTTTTAGCAGGAGATTTAGGAGCTGGAAAGTCCAGTTTCCTGTTGCGGCTGACTCGCAATGAATTTAAAGGAGACATGCAGACAACTTTAGGTAGGAAACGATAAACATTCCGCTTGAAATATTTTGACCTCACATACACAGGTGTTTTTCATTCCCAAATACAGTGAAAAGGCCCTAAAAATGGAGATAATGCAGAATCATGGGAATCTTTGTCTTTAATGGACAAATATTGTTTTCACTTGTTTTTTAAGGAATAATACAGATATGTAAAAAAAAAAAAATTTACTCCCATTTGAAAATTTGTCCTCCATAAATTTTAATATGATTCATTTCTGCACCTAGGTGTTGATTTCCAGATGAAGAAAATGCAGGTGGACGGAGAGACGACGAGTCTGCAGATATGGGACACAGCCGGTCAGGAGAGGTACACCGCTTCCAAGAAAGACGTTTATCAAGAAAGTATGTGTAAACATTGACTCAGTGGAAAATACACACTGCTAAAAAAAGAGCTGTATTTCCTTTCACTTTAGGTTCCGCTGCGTTGCAAGGTCCTTTTTCCGTAAAGCTCAAGGAGTCCTGCTGCTTTATGATGTTACCTCACATAGGAGCTTTCTGAACGTCAGAGAGTGGGTGGATCAGATTCAGGTAACCGCAGTGCAAATAAGACATTAAATATATTTCACAGATAGTTGTAATACATACTGTATGTCTCCCTTTGTTTTTCCTGAAGATGTCCGCTGAGGAAGATATTCCCTTGTGTGTTGTTGGAAACAAGGTCGACCTCCGGGAGCATTGTCCTGCAGAAAGCTGTGTTAGCAGCTCAGATGGAGAAAAGCTGGCCAAGGTAAGTGTTACTTTTAGCACACGAATGATTTTTTATAAAGATGTTCAGCCTCCGAGGTGTCAGAGTTAACATTCTGCGATCAGGAATGTTGATGCTTTTTTTTCTCTTTGCTTTGCAGGCGTATGGCGCCCTGTTCTGTGAAACGAGTGCTAAAGAAGGAACCAACATTGCTGAAGCTGTGCTTCATTTAGCACGGTAGGAAAGTTGGGGTTAATTTTATTTTCTTTTTAAGCTATACAGGTACAATTCTACTAATTATAATGTAATCGTCATAATGTTGTTTATGTAATTTTAAAAATTAAAATCATATTCTGTATAGATTCAGTGCACACAAGGTGAACCGTTTCAGACTTTATTTTTTTTAATGATCATGGCTCAGAGCTAATAAAAAACATTGCATAAGACAAATTAAAAAATATTTTTAACAGAAATAGCGGTCTAGTGATAAGTAAGTCCATGTTCTGTACAGTATATAATCTCAGTACTTGGTAGCGACCTGCTTTTCTGTGAGTTACGGCATCAGTGTAGCATGGCATGGAGCTGATCAGCCTGTGGCTCTGCTGAGGTCTTAAGAAAGGCAAGGTTGTCTTTAACAAATGCCTTCAGCTTGGCTGCATTTTTGGTTCTAGTGTCTCTCATCTTCATCTTGGGAATACTCTATAGATTCTCTATTGTGTTTAGGTCAGGTGAGTTTGGAGGCCAGACCAGTACAGTGATACATTTTCATTAAAGTAGGTATATGTATCTCTGCCAATGTGGGCAGATACCAAGTCCTGCTGAAAAATTCAATTGGCATCTCGATAAAGCTCTTTCGCAGAAGGAAGCATAAAGTGATCCAAAATTTCCTGGTAGAAAGCTGCAATGACATTGGACTTTAAAAATCACAGTGGACCAACACCTGCAGATAACATGACTCCCCGATTCATCACTAACTGAGGAAACTTCACTCTGGATCTCAAACTACCTGGATTTTGCGCCTCTCCGATTCCTCCAGACTCTGGGACCTCAGTTTCTAAATGAACAGCAAGATTCATTTTAAGTTGCTAAGAAACTGTCCAGTCCTTTTTCTTTTTAACCTAGTTAAGGCATATCTGACACTATCTCTAGTTCATGATTCATTTAACACAATGAAATCAACAATTGTAGGCCATGCTGTTTGAGTTTGTGTGGTGGTTCTGAAAGTGCTGACTCTAGCTGCAGCCCATACCTCCTGAATCCTTCTCAAACTCTTGAATGGACTTTACTTCACAATCCTCCCAGGCAGCATTCTGTGAACAACCAGCTTATTTAGCAATGACTTTTTACATCTGTCAAGTTATCAATCCTATCCATGATTGTGTAGGAAATGGGCCATAAGATTTCCGTATATATATTAAAAAAAAACCTTTACTGCTTTTATCTGAAGTTCTAATTTTCTGATAAACCAAATTGAGTTTTTATTACCTATAAGCTATAATCATCAAAATGAACAGAAATACATGCTTAAAATATAACAAACTGCATGTAACAGGCCTTTATAAAATGTGTTTGACTTTTTTATGTGAAAGAAATGTATGTTTTAACATATTTTTTTTAATTTAATGAGATGCACTTGTCTTTTTTTATGTTTCTAAAGAGAAATTAAGAAAAATGGCAGACTGAGGCGGGAGTCAGAATCTGAGGTCAGATTGAATGAAACCCTCCCAAAGAAGGCTCTTAAAGGGTGCTGTGGAGTGTAAGCATGAGGACAGAAGAATGAAGGACATCATGCTGCTTGTAACTCAAAAAGGAACAACTCAAAGCTTGTTTATTTTTTGTTTTACTTTATTCTATTTCACCTCTGAACTGTAAACATAGTTTCATGAAGGGTTACGCTTAGGTCAAAATGAAGGTTTTGTAGTAAAACTGCACATGTACAAATTCAAACTCACATCATGTAATTAGTCAAATATTTAAACTTTTATATTTATTTGGAAACGGATGAGCATTAGTATTACCAACCTTATGACACAGCTTGAATATATTTAATAATTTTAACAGACTTTCTTTGTCAATTGTTTTTGTATGAATCTCCCTTTAGTATCAATATTATATTTTGCTAACAGATGTGTTTCTTTGGGGGATTATTTTTATAAAGGAAAACATCTCCTTCAATATTTTAGGGTCAAACACTGTTATTTTAACACATTGACTTTTTGGAGCACTGATCAAATGTAATTTTTGCTATTTTACCTTTTCTTTTTTTACACGTTTTAAAGCATCCTTGTAAGCAAAAATAAAGGCAATCACTTCCCAAAATAAAATTGACTGCAAATTACTTTTAGAAACTTTTATGAACTGACACAAATCTGTGCTGATGTAAAATTTCACCCTCTTCTAAAATCCAGTTTTCAGTGAAAACATTCAAAAGCACAAGTTCAGGCTACCAAGCTGCTGTGCTGCTTTTACAGAGACAACCTGCTGGATGAGAACTGGAAACCAATCCGTTCCAGTGGATTAGATATGTTTCCCTCCTGTTGAGGATTGTTAGTTTCTTGCAGTCAAAATCATGGACATCACCAAGCTGCCCAAGGCCACCACCAGAGCTCCCAGTATGAATTTCCAGGAAATTCCCTGGAAACATAAAGGGGAGTGGTATGAATCCAAATAATTTATCATAATATCAAATGAAATGATTAGGTTTATATTACAGTTAAAGCCAGATATTTACATACACTGTATAGAAAGACACAAAAGCATTTGTTTTCTTTCTTTCTTGACATCACATCACTTTTTTTTCTTTGTTGGGCCTCTTGTGATTACCAAAATGATTTCGATTTGCCAAATGCCAGAAGGAGCTAGAAAGTAATTACTCCCTACAGGACTTATGTAACTGAACCATGTTTGTTGCCCACCTTGCTTGCACAGGCCTTTTCAGATCTTCCCACAGAAGCGACTGACAGCAGGGTTTTGTAACTAATTCAGCTGCACAATTATGAACATTGTTGTCTTCATATGTTGCTTCAATATTTCTAGATGAAGCTCTATCCTAATGAAAATCTATTAAATATTTTTTTTTTAAGTGCACCAGTCCCTACGGCAGCAAAACATTCCCACATCTTCTGGGACTGATCTCACACCAACCACGCCCATTTCTGAGACACAAAATCCCTGGGTGTTTTGATCACTGGATATTCCCATGGTGTTTATACTTAGAAAAACAGACTTGTGGAGCTCCACAGTACCGCTCCTTATATCTTGACCAATTTCTTTTGATTCTTCCATGATGTCACAAAAGTAAGCAGCGTTTGCGAGGTGTCTGTCCAACTCAAATGTTTTCAATTAAACTATCAGAGGCTCACAAAGCCGAGACCTTATTGTTTGGGTCTTCCAAATGTGATTAGGGACATTTAGCTTGTAAACTTCTGAATTTGAAATAAATTATTTTTTTCCATTATTCTGGCATTCAACAAATGTAAAAAAAAATTGGTAATCCTAACTAACCTAAAACAGGTTTATGCATCTCCATTGCCATTACCCACTTATTCTTGCATGGGGGGAATTGGGGCCGTTCTCCAGTGGTTATTGGGTAAGGGGTGGGGTCAACAGTCTATCACAGGGCATCTTTTTACAGTGTATGTAAATGTCTGTAAATATCTGGTTTCTACTATATTCAACAGCTTACTGATGACTTTTTCTTAGAAGGAATAAGGAATGGTGTGATATCATCTCCGAGCACCTTTGCTGGTTTAACTCTCCACTGTTGTGTATCGTTGCCTCCTGATTGTCGTTTGACGAGTTTGGATAATTCTGCGTGGATTGCCTGAATAGAAGGAGGACAACATCTATTTTAAAAAGCTTTAAAATTATGTGTAGAGCTGGATGAAAAGCTATTAAACAATTCCACAGTTACTACAATCTTCAAAAGTTTAGAATTAGATTTTTATCAAGTATGAAATTAATATGGAGAATGGAAGGATTTGTGATCTTGCAAACTTTACTACTCAATCAACTATCTAAAGGATCGAAGTTGAAACTCCTTTAAAATGTTTTTCAGTATTATGTTTATTGCCTTCATCATGCATTTACTTTTTTCTCTTACTTTTTGTTCTTGAGTTAGATAGGTTGGACCTGTGGTCATTAAACTGAAAATAATCAAACTGCTTTTAAAAAATTGTAAAAAAAGTCCAGATTTGGATATTTTAAGTGTTATAAATATTGAGTTAGTTTTAAGGATTTGTTAAACACACACAAAATAAAACCAGACTTGCAGAATATTTTGTATTAAAATGTCAAAAATATAGAAATGGGTAAAAAATGGAAGTGTGGAAAGATACATTTGTGGGAAGCCCGTGATTTATTCTTCAGATATAAAAGATTATTCACACTTTAATCAGGCCTTTTTGTTCAGCCAGAAAAAATGAGCTACATGTCAATAAGATTTGTCAATAAGATTAGGGATTTTTCTTTAAAGAAAGAGGGTAAAAAGATGAAGAACAAACTATGATAAAATGCAAAACGCACTCACTTCCCTCAAGAGCAGAAAAATCAGGCTTCCTCAAACTATTTCCTTCACTGTTCTATGTAAGGCTGTAATTACCAAAGCAGCAGATATTTTTGACTTCTCTGGACGAGCCAAGACATATTGGTGGAGGTGGCAGCCTGCCCTGTGAGTCAGGTCACTGTAATACTAACAGCAGGATTTTGTAAACAGATGTTGGAAAGTACTCCTTACACATTCAACCACTTCCAACTAGATATTCGTGATTTAATTTAAAAAAATGTAAAACTGCAAAATGTGTTTTATTGATGGAATTGATAACTTAAACTGTTTGTTTTTACCTCTAGATCATTTTTCGAACTTGGGGCTTTGGAATGACAGTAACTTACTCATTCTAGTAGAATAGGTGATTTTCTAGAAAGCTCTTAGGAATCTGAAATATGCCTGAGCCTCTTTGGAGAGTCAGGCTTATTGGACAAATCACAGAGAAAATGTAACAACTCTTTTACATAATTTGAATGGAATATCTTCCGGTTAATGTGAAAACCACTATCTAAGCATTTCTATATTAAATACATTTAGGGTTAAATAACTGTTTACTATACTGAGGTAAAATTAACCGGTTAAGTTTAAAAACAACATAGTGCTTTAATTGTACAGTGCTTATTAAGTAGTTTGTGTTTGTCATTTTATTGTAAAGACCAGGGAACAGCAACCTTTATAAACCAGAGAGGCTTTTTTGCCTTCAGTCCTTCTAAGTGAAATTTGTCTACAACTGCAAAAGAAAAGCCTAAAACCTTTACCTGGTGTTGCACCAAAACACAGGAAACCGCTGAAACTTTTCTTTTTAAAATGTCCTTCATATGAACAAAAAAGAACTGCTTGGTTCTTTATCATGTCTAGCTAAACTTTTTCTGGAGCCACTGGAGGGCCTACAGAGTCACATGCGGCTCTGGAGCTGCAGGTTGCTTACCTCTGAGATACAACAACACAAAGTAGTGTTTAGTTGTAAAGTGAAAGGTTAAAGTTACATGGTTTTTACTAATCTTGGCCTATATACAGTGTGCTGCATATTATAGCTGCATGTCAGTGTTAAGCAAAGTTAAGGGGAAGACAGATGGTACTACATGCGGGGCAAACCAAAAAGAAAACCTGTTAAATGCTGCAAATAAAGTATTGAATTGAATTGAAAAGACAAGATACTAGATTCACTTTACAGCAGAATTGCAACCCTAAACATCCAGCCAGAACTGCGATGGAATGGTTTAGATAATAGCTCAGTCATAGTCCAAGCGGAGAATCTAAAGCTTTTCAACAAATCTTATTGAGCTATTTTCCAAATAAAACAAAGCAAAAATGTCAGGTTCCAGATCTGTGCCGCTAATATAGACATACCCAAAACATTTACAGCTGTATCGTCACATTCTATTTGTCAAAAAAGAAAATTGTATAATTTTCCCTTCACAATACAATTACTCACTGCTTAGAGTTGGTCTATCTCATAAAATCCAAATAAAGTGCATGAAAGTTAAACATAATGTGACAAAATATAAAAACGTTAAAGGTGTCTGAAAAGTTGTGCAAGACACTCAGGTGAACAAATGCATTCAAATTTCTATTGACTGGGGAATTCAGTGCCATAGTGGAAGTTTAGTGTGTGTGAACGATTTACTGGCAGGTTTGGAAAGAACACAAAAAGAGGAAGGATCATCTCAGCCACATGATCTCACCTTGGTGGTTGGCTCCAGTTTCAAGGCCTGTTTTAGCACCTCCATGGCCTCTTTGTATTCGCCCTTATCTGACAGCAGCTGAAAGAGATTAGAGGAGCTGCAGTGTGAGCCCTCTTGTAGTACCCATAAATCAAACGCAGCGAGTAATTATGGACCTACAGTATATTATTTCTTCTAAAAATAATAAGATCTAACACCAGATTAAACAGATTGCTCTTTCTATAAAGAATGCAGTGTGGTCATTATTAGAGAGCTAATACAGATCAGTTCAGATGATTTATGGTAGCATCTATAAGTAATAACATGACCCTAACCTTTCCGGCCCTGAAAAGGGCCTTGACATTGTTTGGTTGGAGGGTCAGGACGTCCCGGCTGGTGTGTAGTGCCTCGTCGAACTGCTCCAGTTTGAGCTGAGCAGCGGCCAGGTTGTTCAGACACTTTACCCGGTATTCCCGCACCTCTTCCGCCTCCTCTTTCATGCCAAAATCGTTTCCATCTGCACAGACACAAGCGCATAGGTCACTGCATGCCCTCCTTCACTTGAAACCGGATTGATTTAATTCTAAACAAAAAACAAAACAAAAAAAGACAAGGAAGCTGAATAAATCATCTTGGGAGTGATGGGTTGTTTTTTGAATTCTTATTAAAAAAATAAATTTGAAGGAGAAAAATCCCAGTGGGTGTCATTATGCAGCCAGTTCATGCTCTGGTTTTTAATTCATCTGGATATTATATTTCTTCTCCCACATGCTTTTGGCACCTGACTCAAGTGAGTCTAAGTGAAAGAAGTATTGACTAAAGTAATGTGGGCTTGTTAGCACAAGGGAATTTTACTGTAGCCAATGATGCGTAGGATCATAAATTCAGGCAGCTCAGCAACAGCATCTGTGCACCAAGTTTAACCATATTGTAGATTTTAGCCACTTTGAGGTGTTTTTTTTTTGGATGGGATTGGTAGTTTTGACTTTTGTGCAGTTATTAGCAACATAGTTGATTTTACTTCTAGCAGTTGTTTGTGTCCTGACACTATAGGCAAATTTCCTTTCATTAAAATGTTTAAGTTTCCTCAACATGTACTGGATGAATAAACACATTTGATATGTTTAAAGTGGGGCTGCACATTGGCAGTTGGTAGCAGCGTTGCAAGAAGCCCCGGGTTCGAATCCCGGCCTGGGGTCTTTCTGCATGGAGTTTGCATGTTCTCCCCATGCTTGCGTGGGTGCCCTCCGGGTACTCCGGCTTCCTCCCACATTCCAAAAACATGACTGTTAGGTTAATTGTTCTCTCTAAATTACCCCTAGGTATGAATGTGTGCTTGCTTGGTTGTTTGTCCTCTTTGTCTCTGTGTTGGCCTACGATGGACTGGCGACCTGTCCAGGGTGTACCCCGCCTCTCACGTGACTGCTGGAGATAGGCACCAGCCCCCCGCAACCCTGCAGAGGATGGGCGGGTATAGATAATGGATAGATGGATATGTATTCTTTTTTTAAACAGCAGTTTTAAGGATAATTTTAACAGAACATTTGTAATATCATCTGTTAATCTCAGTATAAATACTGTACATATGTTATGTATGCCTCAGAGAGAACAAACAGCATCATGAGAACCAATGAACACAAGTAAATAGGTCAGGGAGACCACCATCAGAGTTGGACCATGACGACAGAAATGGAATAACTTTTTTATTAAACAAACATTAAGAACTCCATTGGGGCTTGGGACTCCATGAAAAACTGTAATTTTCTGGACTTCGTCTGTTTTGCTTTTGAGTCTGAAAGCAATCTTCCTGACTTTGTCCAGATACCCTTTACGGGTAATTTTACGGATAAAGATCTACATAGTAACAAGAGCGGACTTTTCGCGGTATGGTGTTTGCATTCAGATTATCAGGTAATGTTCCGGATAAACTGGAGGGGTGTGGGGCGGTGGGGATGCTGTGAGCGCACACATTGATGACGTATATATGTCCCTATTTTCCTTTAAGCTTCTTCCTCGATGTCTCTTAAGCGTTTCCATATGCGCAAAATTGTACACATCACAATGAAGAGCACTGTGAGTAGATCTGCTGTTTCGTCGGCCATCTTTGCAATAATCCGTTTGTTTGGGGAAATGATACAGTGTATGTACGCCATTTCATGTACGTACATGTAAGTTTACGTCATATCCACAGACAACTCCCCACCCCCCAGACATTCATCAGGATCCTCCGGTACATTTCTTGCTGTGTGAAAGCAGCAGAAAGGCAATGTTCCGGAAAAAAGTGGTGTATTTGAAAACACAACTCCAGTTAAAGATCGGATGGAATCGTCCGCAAATATTCCAGAACTTCTGTCTGAAAATGGCTCCAGTGAAACATAAACATTTGTGGAAGTCAAAATGAGGAAAATCTGTAGTAATGAATACTATTGCAAGAGACTGTAGCTAAGGTCTTTGGCAGTATCCATACTTTTTCACCAACTTTTTTCCTTTTTGCTTCATCTTTACTTAATTAAATAATGATGATAGAATCTATGGTGTTTGCTTTTGTACACTTAAAGTTAGATTTAAATCATTTTCAATTCTGATAAAACCGTAAATTACCTTCAGTTGGAAGTCATTAATATCTTTGCATTTCTCCTGCTTTATCCTTAATTTTCTTCTCATTGCCTGATTACATTATCTGGAGGATCTTGATAAACTCCTCTCTTCACTGTCGCATTGGATTCACTCAGCATTCAGCCGTTATAGATTCATTATGAGGCAGTTCATGTTTTACTTCATCGTCTTATTCAGCCACATTTCTCCCTCGGGCTTTCTTTGCCTCGTCAATGATTAGAATGATTAAGGAGGTGGAAATGGTGGGAAAGTTGATTGGCTTTGATCATGCAAAAGAATAAAGTGAAAGCATTTACGGCGACGCTCTGCACAGATGGACGTACCCATGCATGGAGAAACTGCGATTAGTGTGATTGGTGGAGCACTCCTGTCAGATGTTATACCTGCTGTGTTTGTTCACATATCCTTGTTATAGCCAGCAGTATGGAAATATCCCATGATTAAATCAGTGCTACCTTTGCTGCGTGTGGTCAGCACCTCCAGAGCCACATAATAAGCTCTAGCAGCCAGGCTGTACTCCTCTCTCTGGAAGTGAAAGTTTCCCCGCTCTCTCTTCTGGTTGCCAATGCGGATGCGGTCAGCGATGGGCAGAGTTACCGGGTCTGGTTTGACTCTGATGTCCAGCAGCTGCAGTTGGTAGAGTAGTGGAGCCCATGGAGGGATGTCAGGCTCTCTGCATAAAAATAAACAGAACAAAAAAAGTTCATTTTATTCCTTAACATTTCCCTGATTTCTTAATGAATGCATTTTATTTGTTTTTGTTTGATTTACATCATTTACACTTTCTTCTGCTTTCCTCTGTGGACTTTTGCAGTATGGCTGTTTATATACTTAGATTCAATCCCCCTGGAGTATTCAGTTTAGTAAAAATCTGAATTCTAAAGACAACACATTAATTCAAAGTGTCTGAACTGCAAACTAAGGCTATGTGCACACGTAGCCGGGTTTTTTTTTAAACGAATATTTTCAGCACCTCGTTTAAAAAAAAATCTCCGTCCACACCTAACTGCAAAAGTGTTGTTAAGCACGTTCATAGACATGCCAAACCTGTAGGGGGCAGTAGTTCCCCCAAATCCTATCCACTCAAGAGTAACTTTCTATGTTCTAACTTCTAAATAGAGCAGTAATTGAGCTTGTAAAAACAAGCAAGCAAAAAGCGCTTGGACAATCGATGATGCCAACACAG
Source organism: Valencia hispanica (assembly GCA_963556495.2). Taxonomy (NCBI): domain Eukaryota; kingdom Metazoa; phylum Chordata; class Actinopteri; order Cyprinodontiformes; family Valenciidae; genus Valencia; species Valencia hispanica. Next base: position 17,216,387 of record OY747706.1, read on the forward strand.
CTCTGAGGGCATAAATACTTTTTCTGAGTGTAAACACAGGTCCCACAAGTGACATCGGAGCATTTTTGTCGCGGAAAGTGACGTTGCAAAGCTGAAAACTCCGATTATTTCTGTCCACACGCAAACACTTAAAACAGAGAAAACGCAAATCTCCGCTTTGGCCGGAGTTTTTAGAAATAATCGTTTTCTGTGATAAAAACGGGGTTTTCGTGTAAATGAGAGGCCAAACCGCAGGGAAATATCTGCGTTTTTCCTTCGTGTCAACGGGGCCTAAGACTTTAAAAAAGGTACATTCTCACTATCATCAATACAAGAAAATGAGCAATAGAATGATGTGAAAAGTATTCAAAAGTGTTTTGCTAACAGCACTTAAAGGGTGGAGGACCAGGCCACTGACCGTTCTATGTATTGCCTTTTATTCATATTGATGCTGTACATACTTGCAATGTAAAGACTAGATTATATAATGTGACAGCATAAAACGTTATTATATATCTTTGAATAAACCAACAAAGTCATCATGGTGCAGCTAGTGCGTTAGCTGTTACAGACTGAATTAGCTGTTCTCTGTACAGATTAAATTTAACTGGATCCAGCCACTTACACATCTTAACAATAACGCCTTCAAAGATGTCTCAGCTATGCCAGCGCATTTTAGAAGGCATGAATTTGAAACTCAAATGAACCTGATGGCTTCAGCTCACTTGAGTCACTCTAAAAGAAAGTTAATTGGATTTTTTAATAATCTGGCTCCTGTACACCTATGGCTCACAATGTTCCATAATCAGTTCCACTAAACAGATTCATATTCCAGAGGTGTATTTGTGACAGAAGGAGGTAATACAAAGACGCAAAGATTAAAGTTTGGAAAAAGGTCACTTTTAATAATAGAATGCTGAAAAAAGATACTTTGGCTTCAGTGAAAACAGAAAACATCCAAAACTAAGTCAAAACTTTGTAGAAATTTAGCTTCCTACTCACTCCTAAGATTTTGCAGTTTCCTGACATTAGTAGTTCTGGAAGTCGTGTTAAATCATGAATTATTCAAACTGGTTGTTCCACTGACACAGTTTGTGTTACTCCAACACAACTGGTTGTGTACATAGACGGTGTGCTGCTGTGTCAGCATGTGAGATCAGTTTACCCTTTCACCTCTCCTCTCTGGAGGCCTCGCCCTGTATCACACAAAGCACACAGAGGGTTGTGAAGTTGGCAGCCGAGCTGATGCTTCAGGAATCTGAGCAGTGTCGCCACAGTCACCACTTGGAGAAGCTCTGACATATCATTCTAGGTGGTAAAAAAGTCCATTCACATTGATCTTCATTTTTCTTTTTAAAAGTTTTAAAACTATACAAAATCATAACTAAATACTATGCAGTTTTGTTTGCACTCTGTAATATTAATATCTCTAAGCAGACCTCAAACATTTAGGACATCCATCTTTCTTGTGAATGTCCTCTGTTTTGCTAGTGTCAAAGATTATGAAATGACTGATGTTTGACTTCTGTTTGTTCAGCATATGAACACAGTAACTGTCTCTACTTTCTGCTATCAGAAAACATTAGATAATATTGAAGGCTGTATCCTATGCAACAGGTGTGTGGCAAATAAACAACCGCACTGGCAGTGTCTTTTCTCCCCCGGAAATTTGTTCAATGACTATAAATAAAATCTGATTCTCTCTGGTCACTAACAAAAGTCTCACTTTTCCGTCAGATAATTAAATTGAAGTCACCAAACTGAACTAAAACCTCTGTGATTTATTTGATCTTGTACCGATTAGAACTCAGCCAGATAAGTTCTTTAGATTACAAACAATGAAATAAAACCATTCTTTGCTTAAAGTATACCTTGTTATTCATATAATCTCTATCCCTGGGCCTAGTGTTCATGATGTTCTTTGTTCAATAATCTTCTCTAAGAGACCTCTGAGGCCTTCACAGAAAAGCTGAATTTATTCTGAGGTCATATTATACATAGGTGGACTCTATTTAATGATATGTTGACTTCTGAAAGAAAGAAGTTGCAGCAGATTTTAATAAGGGATATTAAAATGTATGTATGTATGTATGTACGTATGTACGTATGTACGTATGTATGTTGACCAAATGTTATTACCCATTAGGATAAGAGAGACTTTAATTTACAGAAATCGCATGTGACAAGCTGCAAATCTAGTCTTAAACATTCACAGACTTTTTGTGTGCGTGTGTGTGTGTGCGTGTGTTTACAGCCATTCACAGGCCTTCAGGCAATATCTCTGTTGTGCACATGCAACAAAGCACACACAGCAAGCTGACAGTCTTGCAGCGTCTGTAAATGTTGCTCGTTCCCACAGGGTAGAATGTATGTGTTTATTTAGGACCTAAGATCTTGCTAATGTAAACCACTCCGTGAACGACTTTATTAGTGAACTATGTTGTATTTCTCTAATCTGCTGTATTGTTGTGCAACTTGTAACAGGCTGATTCTCTCAGATAGTGTGGAAAAAGGGCAGGGTTTAAATGCCCTGTTTGCAAACAGCAAATATACCTTTAACAGAATTATTGGATTCAGTTACAGTTCTCACTTGATATCTTTGTGCTTTTGGTTTTCAACTCGTGGCTCAAAAAGTAGGAATATTAAGGGGTTTAAAAAAACAAAACAAAGTGAAACTTTATTTATGTGCCTAAAATTAGCAAGGGTTGAGTCGGTCTTCTTTGGAGGTATCTGTGCTTCATAGATTTTAATTCCATTATGTATATCCTTTGATGCAGTGAGAAGACTAAGACTTGTGATTAGCTATGTATCTATTGCCAAAGGTTTTACATGCACATTAACTTTGATGGCATCTCATTCTTGATGCATATAATCTAGAGTTGGCACACTCTTTGCTGCTATACCAGTTTCATTCTTCTGGGGAGGCTTTTGGCTAGCTTTTAGAATGTGTATGGGGAAATGTGATCATTCTTCAAGGAGAGCATTTCTGAGATCAGGCATTAATGGCGGATGTGAAACCCTGGCTGTCAGGACACACATGCATGGTGAGGCGTCTTTCCAGTTTTATGGTCCTCACCTTTGGAACAGGCTGCCAGAGGACCTCAGGGCCGTGGAGAAGGTTCATGTTTTTAAGAGCAGGCTCAAGACTCACCTTTTTAGCCTAACTTTTAACTGATTATTATTTATTACTGTTTGTTTACTTGCTCTGCATGTTTTATATGCTTATATTTTTTATCAGTGTTTTACTATTTAATCTCAGCACATTAATTTACTGTTTATTTATTTATTTTACTTTAATTTATCTTAATCCCCGTTCCAGTGTTTCCTCTGTGGGAGCCCTCTGCCCCGGGAGCGGTGGTCGGCTGTGGCTGCCTGGGTGCTCTTCAGGTTGAGCTTGGGTGGAGGTGGGGGTCTTGGCCTCGCCTCCACTGGGTGCCCTGTGTCAGCGCCTCGGCTGCTGCTGTTAATCTACCGCTGCCGGGGCAGATGGCTCCTCTGATGGCGTTTCCTTGCATGGTTCATCTGCACTCGGCCCAATGTCCTTTTTTACTTTTTCTTTTAACTGTCTGTGTGCATGGGAGTTGGGTTGGGGGGAAGGGGGTATAACTGTGACCATGCTTTTAAATCACCAAAACTCTTTTCAAGGTTATCTGCAGACTACACAAGGTCTAGAGGTCTTTAGGTCTGTAGGTATTGACTCTGCATACTGTGGAAGACTTTAGGATATTGTGTACCTCAGCAGACACTGTGTCTGTTCTGTAAATATACACATTGCCTACTACTTGATGGCTGGGTTGCAGTTTTTTCCAGTTGCTTCCACTTAGTAAAGTGATCCACTTAGTGATCAGCTGCTACTCGAGGTTCCAAGAAGAAAACGTAAGCTTAAAGGGGACAGAGCTTTTTCAGTGGCAGCTCCTAAGCTTTGGAACTCACTACCGCTACAGATTAGGCAAGCTTCCTCACTGTCCACTTTCAAAACTCTTTCGATAACCCAGTTTTTGTATATGGTTTTCAACTCAGTATTAGAGCTCCTTAATTTGGGTTTCTTTGGTTTTATTGTGTTTTGATAATTTATGATTTTATGAGCACTTTTATTACTTCTAGCTTTATTTGTCATTTTATGCACTGCAGTTGTGCAGCAGAGAATCTCTGTGTTTTTATTTTCTTTTTACTCTATGTAAAGTACTTTGGTCAAGTTTTTATTGTTATAAAGTGCTATATAAATAAATTTGGCTTGGATTAGTAAAGATATATCGAAATATTGATCGTGTGATGTTTAGAAGAAAATTGTAGGAATGCTATTATCACATAGAAGGCACCCTTTTACAGCCCCACTGAGGGTGACCCATTAATTAACAAATGTTTGTAAAAGCAATTTGCAAGCTTAGTTTTTGTATTATATACAACTGTGGCCAGTGGAAGTGATTTGAACACCTATATTAAATGAATCGGAGGAGTGACCCATTGCTTTTTGCCAAATACACTCACTGGCCTCTTTACACCTGTTCAATTGTTTAACACAAACACCAAATTACCTAATCACATAGCAGCAACTCAAGGCATTTTGGTATCAAGACATTATAAAGACAACTTACTTAATTTTAAGTAAGAATTAGAAGGTCGAAGAAAGCATAGTTAATTTTCTTTGAATGAGGTATGGTTGTTGATACTAGACAGGCTGGGCTACGTATTTCAGAAACTGCTCAGTGTTTTATCACTTAGTCATGTCTTGGGTTTACAGGGAATGGTCAAGAAAAAGAAAATATCCATTGAGCAGTGTTTCTGTGGAAGAAGTTGAGAATATTCAGACGGGTTTGATTTGTTAGAAAGACAACAAACATTTCAATTGCTCAGTCCTTACAACCAAACTATGTGCAATACAATCTCTAAACGTCAAACAGATGGGCTACAGCAGCAAAACACCTCACAGGTTGCCACTCCTATTAAGTAAGAACAGTAAACTACAGCTACAATTTGATGTAGCTGTAGTTGCTGATAATGCACCATGTCTCAAAGCTCAAATAGTCTCAAGCTGGTTTCTTAACCATAACACTAATTTAACTGTGTTCCAATGCCCTCTACAGTCATCAGAGCTCAACCCAACAGATCTTTGGATGTGGTGGAACAGGACACTGGTATCATAAATGTGCACCAGACTATTTTGCAGCAACTGCGTGTTGCTGTTCTTTTAAGACTGACCCCTAAAATCTATAGAGAATGTTTGTGACACCTCATTGTATCTATGCCATTAGGAATTAATGCAGTCCAGAAGGCATAAGGGGTCCAACCCTGGAGAAATGTGTACCTAATAAAGCGGCTAGTATGAGTGATTCAGTTAAAATAGTTATTTTTTATTTTGCATCATTGCTGAACCTAAGGGTTGTTTTACACTATAAAGCATTTTAATTGTATGTATGTATTTAAACTATGCTAACACAAACTTTTGAATAGCTGAATAATGTTTGATTTTGTAAACGGCTCCAGTGAAACCCCTCACTCATCATGTCATTAACTATTGATCAGTTTCCATAAGACAAATTATTCACTTTGTTGCTTCTGACTCACATAGACTGAGGCATATTATTTGAGGGGTGATGACTCATCGTTATTGCCGCTTAAGTGCGAGCAGCACTAACTACAATGCCACATTGATGCACTGAATACTAAATGATGAATTATCCTGAAGATAAAGTCTCACAAAGACACTGACGGGCAGAATGCAGTCTATCACTGTGTGATACAACAGGTGTAATGCTTTTAGGATCAGCAGCTAGCATGAAAAAAGAAAAAAACAAAGCACAATGCAGAGCATTTAATCATGAATTTTATCTGAAGCACTAATGAATGATGGGACTAACTTGTGGACATTAAACAAAGCCAACTTGAAGGGTGAAAAGCTAGAAATGTAACCTGTTGATAGATCTATGAGGTGTCACAGAGTTCAACGCAGATTAGCACATCGAGCTGCTGAACTGAGTTTAGCCACAAAGCCCCCCCTGCCCTTTTAGTGCAAACAGGAGGCAGAAGGTGGTCAGTGCAAGAAGATTCCTTTTCAAGACCCCAGTGAAACCTGAACCTGCAACTGCAAACTGTGCATTGTCTGTAAAGTGAGCAGTTATGGCCTCATCCTACCCTCCAGCTTTAGCACAAACTGATCCCACAAGAAGGACGAGTTAAAAACATTTTTCCCACTTTTTTTGGAAAATTAACATTAAGGATTTGTTAATCAAATAATTCTGTTTTTATACGATAAGTAGCAGCAGCACATGTTAAAAAACTTTTTAATTTACAGTGCTTTACAAAAAGAGTTACACTCAAACTTTCCCATGTTTTGTTGCGCTACAACCACAAGCTATAAAGAATTCTATTAGAATTTTATATGACAGACCAAAACAAAGTAGTGTATCACTGTGAAACAAGGAAAAATACATGTGGTTTCCAAACCATTAAAACAAGCAAAAATCTGAAAACTGTGCTCTCCATTTAACTTTGATACCCTTAAAGAAAATCCAGAGGTACCAATTGCCTTCAGAAGTTGCTTAATTAATAAATAGGGTAGTTTAGGTCTGTTACAAATTCTGCTGTTCTGTGAAGGTCCTTAGAGATTTATAAAGGAATATTAGTGATCAAACAGCATCATGAGAAGCAAACATGAGAAGCAAAGATAACATCAGACAGCTCAGAGAGAAAGATGTGGAGAAGTTTAAAGCTTGCTAGTTGAAGAAAATCTTTAACAAAAGCTAGGAGTGGGTGATATGGATTAAAAACTAAGTCTCCAATTGTTTTCCTGCCAAATTCAATTTACAATATTAATTGATTTCTTTCTTCCTTTCTATTCTTAAACAGAAAATTCTATACATCAACTTAATCGATAGATCACTCAGCCCTAACCAAAGCGCAATCTTAATTCTCTGACAGACTTTGTATCCATGTTAACTGATATTCTTATTCTTACAGCAGAATGTTTTGTCTAGTCCACTCCAACTGTCCTGACTAAGGAGTCATTGGTGCTGCTAAAATTTGTTCCATTTTATGTTTAATCTCGGAAATGAAGATTAGGCAATCCTGGATAGACAGTATAGATAATGGGTGGGTGAATGAAACAAGCAAGGAGGTTTTTTGTCTAACCCAAACCAGGAGACAGACGGGGTACACGGGGTAGGGTGGAGTCTAAGGCCTGAAGAGATCAATAGCAGACTGACCTAAAGATATGCGACATTTGCTGTGGTTGCAGGTCGGACTGCACTGAGAGACAGACACAGGCTCAGGAGCCAGACTAGATTTGTGTCAACAGACTTCTTCTCTCAGATATACTCTGCAGGTCAACATGAAGACTGTGAAACATGATTTGTGGATCAGTGAGATTACTTTAGGCAGAACACAATGCTGTCAATAAGGAAAGTGTTTCACTTCTTATCTTATTACCTCAAGATGGTATATTACTCTGGAGGTATAACCTGACTTGAAGAAAGCTATTCTCTTGATTTAAAATAAATAAATAAAAACAATCTTTGCCTATGAATCAAAAATGTCTTTAACAACTAAATAAAAGTATAGTAAATGTAAAAGAGACTTTAAAGAATATTTGCAAATGAAACAGGTTCCTTCCTTGGATTGGATGTTTTGGTAAATTCCATGTTGACGTGGTGCAAATTATTTATTCTGCCCATCATTTAAAGAGGCTACATGCAATTTTCTGAAATTTAAACTCGCGACTGACACCTGTGGCCAAAAAACGGAACTGCTCTTCCTTCCTGCTCGCTCTCCAAGCGCGCGCTCCTACGTGCACACTTCCCAAGTCATCCGCTCCAAAGAAGTCAACATTGTTTACAGAGGTAAGAACAGTCAAATACATATATTGTTTGAGAAACTTAGTTGGTTTGCAATATATGTGACACAACAAAATGCACAGCAGCACTTCAGAGTTATATAGTAATAGTGTTATAAATTTTTATTTCAGTGTTTGTTTAGAATAGCTTAAATGCGCTCAAATGCGAACCCGATGTTCACTCTAGTCCTTGCTCAGCGCCGGTCGCTCTCAATCTTCAATCTTTTTCGGGCACTTGTCAGGGGTTTAACTTTTTTAATCCTATGTGGAATTACTGTTGGTGTCAGAGTTGTCCTGGGTCTCTTCTGTGTATTCGCACCATCCATTGCACTGCTAGCGAGTGTAGGCTAATTGCTGACTAGCGGTGGTGGCAGAGTGATCTGAAACATTTAACATGAACGCGCTTGACGTCACATTTGCAGACAGTGCGCGAAAAATCCGACCCGGCGGAAAATAGGAAAAATTGGATACAGGCTTATAGGTGCACCCACTGTGAGCTGACAAGGTGTCAGTATGCTCATCAGGAGATGTTTGAGTCATAAATGGTCAAATAAAAAGGCTTTTGTTACGTTTTTTGGGGGGGGGAAAGTTGCATGTAGCCTCTTTAATATCACAAATTAAATGTGATTAAACACCTTTTTTAAATTTGAGTTCAGTTTCATGAGCCAATTTTAATTTGGTCACACTCAGGCCTGATGACTACCAGACCAGTAGAATCAGGAAGTCACTTAAACAGAACCTGTCTGATAAATGAAAATAGGCCAAATGCTTTCAAACATCAACACATTATGTCCCAATGTAAAAAAACTTAAAGTTCACATTAGAAAGAAATTTACAAATATTTCTGAGTCTGTTTTTCACAGTACTGTAGCTATCGTGACAGATTAGCAGCAGTAATTCAACTAAAATTTGTAACTTTTTAAAACAACATGACAGTAGATTTAGGCAAGTTTAGGGGAGTAGCTATTTTCCTTTGTTGACTTATACAGATCAATACTATTTGAAAGTGTGGTTAAGAGAAAAGCGTCTCTGTATCATGTCATATTTATGCTCCAGGGAAACTGTAAATTACAGATTATTAATTGTAACTTCATAGACACTTAAGAAAGCTAATTAGAAATGAGAAAAATACTTCAGTAATGTTTACTCTAAAGTGATTAAGAAAACAAATAACTGGCATTGATGAAATTTGAAGAATTTTTTCCCCACTTATTGAATGTACACAAATTAAAGGTTGAATTGAAAGTTTCCAGTATTATGTTGTTTTGCAATTAAAAATTAGATTAATCTAACGTTTTTTACACATTTCGACTGGGGATATTCCTAAATCTGGTGGGCTAACATACGTGTTTTGCAGTGATCAGATTAGATAGAGCAGGAATGTTTCCAGTCATTTTATGCTCATAAGAGAGGTACCATAAGGACGTCCTTATGTCATGGGAAGGGTATGAATTTATTATAGATGACTTACACTGGTGTGTTGTGGCTGAGCTGGCTTCCTCATTAAGGTGACTCAACCTGCTATCTGTCATGCATACCCTTCGCTGCTGTGAACAAAAGGAAAAATCTCCCTCTGAAAAAAGAAAACAGTGGTCACTTTGACGTCACGCACTCCATAAATGATGGAAAGGCCAGCCATGTGCCTCATCCTGGTCTCTATGGTTACAAGTTCAGATAGCACACTAATATAGTGTAAGAAATACAGCCTGCAGCTTGTATAATACAAAAGAGGAATTAGAAGGTTGTTTTTTTCATAACAGTGAAACATGTCTGTTGCTGCTGTTTTTCAGTGATGTGTTTATTTTGACTCTCGGATGGAAGCACGGCATCAACACACCACCATGCAAAGAAGCTTAGCTATAATCCTGACGTAGCTGAGACGTCACATATGTTTTTTTCCTCCCTTATCCCTGGTTGTAATTTGGAGCAAATCAGCTTCCTATTGCAGCCACAGATCAAGAAACCAAGCCATGGTGTGAGGCCCTTTTCAGCTGCTCCCTCGACATGTGATTCCCTTTATTTCTTTTTATCTACTCCTCCAGCAGTGGGGCCAATGAAAGAGCACTTGCAGGGATCAAAGGCACCTACTGCCAACATCCTGGCTTTTGAGCTCCATTAAAGTCCTCATATAACCTGCAGCATATTTCCTTGGGCCTGGTTCCCCCACCAGCTCTGGTTCAGACAAAATGCAGAAAATATTTTTTTCACAGACACTTTAACTTGTCCGGGCGTTTGAAAGACTCATTTAGCAACACGACTTCATTCAGCACAGAAATTATATTCGTGTATGTACTGATGCTGACTGAACTGGAAAGGTATTGGACCAATTTAGAGATCCAGAATAAATGTGATAATCTGACGCATCCAGCTGCATATGCAGGAAGAATAATGAGTAACCTCTTTTGTTTACATTCACTATTGCTTAATAGAACAAGACAGTTGGTTTCCGTTCTGGTAGAAAACATCTTTAGAGCATTCCTTTAAACTTACATTGTTTACATTAACATATATTTTATGTTGTGACAGTCCCCTTATTTTCCTTGAGCACTAAAACTTTCAGCTTGGCCCTTAATAGGTTTCTCCTCTGTGTTCCTGTAAGGGGCCCATAAAAATCACACAGCTCTGTGATATACAGTTAAAAACTAGTGACCATTATCAAGAACATTAGAAAAAGTGTCTTATTAAATATATGCATGTCATTTCTGATGTATTGTGTATCACTTTTGTTATAAACGACATCTTCACATGAACATTGGAATAAAATCTAAACTCACTTTCATCCTCTACATCAGGGATGTCCAAAGTGTGACCCGGGACCATTTGTTTTGTCTTTCTTTTAGATTGGAAACTAGTATAAACAAATTCTTAATACACAGTCATGTTTCATATTTTACATGTAAAATGCAGACATTTTGTCAAGAATCTCGAAAATAAGGCACATATACTCTTCGCAGTCACTGTGTACAGATGTATTTCATAATGGAGGTTTCCAATTCAGATCTCATTATACTGAATTTCACATGAAATAAAGAGTGGAAGTGCCAATTTTTGTTTTTTTACAGCCCATTAAAATACTGGATGAGGCATTTTCGGAAAGAAACCACATTAAGACACAAACAGTAATCTTTGAGTGAGTGAAAACCACCATACAGGTGCGGGGCAACAGAAACAGGACACATTCCCTTAAAGAGTAACTAAACCCTAGAACAACTTTTTTTGCTTCTAAACTGTATAAATGGGTCTTTACCAATGCAATCTTTCAGTTTTTGGGGATTTTTTTTTTTTTCGTGTAAACTTGTTTAATTCTACACTTTTTTATCTAAAAACGTCTTAGTGCTGGGTATAAAAATATCAGACATATCGGCCCTGTGGCGAGTTTGGAGTTGGATTGTGTTTTTCAGGTTACCATTATTATCACATTAGCACTTAGTTAGCATAGCTAACATACTGTTTTGAACGTTAGCCTATGTTAGCATTACCATTCAGAGACTGGACCCAGTCCAGTCTCTGAATGGTAATGCTAACATAGGCTAATGTTCAAAACAGATGAACGTCAATCAGATCGATCGGTTACAAAACTGCCAACGTCGCTTCGGTCACTACCCATGTTTCAGTGTCACATTAAACGAGCTGTCACTGTCCGCCTGAACACACCCCCACATCCCCCCTTCCGCTTTTCATGAAAAATCATAACCCCCCCAGACAACATTTGAAAAATTCTACAAAGTGGGCGGTGCCAGGAAGAACGGAGGGGTACGGCCAAGTGTTGAGGAAAAGCGGAAGGGGGGATGTGGAGGTGTGTTCAGGAGGACAGTGACAGCTCGCTTAATGTAACACTGAAACATGGACAGTGACCAAAGCGACGTTGGCAGTTTTGCGACTGATCAACATTCATCTGTTTTGAACGTTAGCCTATGTTAGTATTACCACTCAGAGACTGGACTCCTCCTGTCTTCCTCTGCCTCAGCAGCACCGAGCTCGGGCGGCGCTGGCTCGGCGCCTCAGCAGCACCGAGCTCGGGCGGCGCTGGCTCGGCGCCCTGAACCAGCAGATCTCCTCCGTCGTCACTGGAGATAGAGGAGTAGAGGGAGGCTTTATGGAGCTCAGCGGCCGCGAGCCGTATCAATTAGAGCCACTGGCTCGGGGCGCTGAGTCAGCGCTGCCCGAGGCTGGCGCTGCTGCTGAGGGAGAGAGAGACCGGAGGAGTCCGGTCTCTGAGTGGTAATGTTCAAAACAGTATGTTAGCTATGCTAACTAAGTGCTAATGTGATAATAATTGTAACCTGAAAAGCACAATCCCACTCCAAACTCGCCACGAGTATAGTTTTATACCCAAACCCACGGGGCGTGTCTGTGAGACCATGGCTGCTGTGACATAGTCAATGCCTGTGACGTAGAGATGTACCGCTCTCCACCAATCACAAAATTCAAATGCAGTAGCCACCCTTCAACCCTAAGAGGGCAGCACTTAAGACGTTTTTAGACCAAAAGCTGTAGAATTAAACAAGTTTACACCAAAATGTAAAAAAATCTCCAGAAACTGAAAGACTGCATTGGTAAAGACCCATTTATACAGTTTAGAAGCAAAAAAAAGTTGTTTTGGGGTTTAGTTACTCTTTAAGTATCCTGAAAACCTCAAGGCGACCTTCACGTATTTGTCCTCTGGAGATTCTTTTCTGAGAAGCAGCCCCTTTTGCCACACATCTGCAAAAGTTAAAGATGGCACTTCGTGTATGAAAACAGCTTGAAAAGAACATATAATCTTGGCTGGAGCGGAAGATCTGCAGAGGCGCAGTAAATATTGACTCACAGCAGTTCATTACAGTGTCTTTTCCAAGCCAAACGTTTGCACTCGTCTTGACAGGAAAAGAACAGTTAATGCAGAATTTATTAAACATGACTCTGTTCCACTAAATAAAGCATTTTGAGCTGTTTGAGATTTTCTTTAGCTTTACTGTATTTGATTTTTTGCAAAGGCCTGCAAAATACGTTTCATCACTAAGGTGAATTATTCTTTCTTCTTATTGCAGCGAAACAATTTAACTGAAACATGCAATAGATTTACTTTTCAACAGTTTTATAGCTCAAAAAACAGTTGTGTTCATTAAAGTTGAATGCTTTGTCTTTGTATGTTAAATCATTTTATATCCTCCTTTTTCAGGTACAAAGTAGTAAATGTCAGCTACTGGAAGATTAGTACAATATCCTTCAGGGGGATGTTTCATCAACAATAAGACAATGCAAAGTAATTTTCTACAACCAACTAATTGCATACTGAATGCATGAGGATATCTATACATACCTATACATATCATGTGACAGCAGTCGGTTGCTTTTAACTATTTTGTTTTAGTTTGATCAAGGGTCATAATCTGTCAATTTTCATAAAACTCCAAGCTCAGCTCTTTTTATATAATTGTTTTATTAAATATTATTAATTGTAAAACTTGACTACACAGAACAATCATGTCACAGTATGATTTATAGGTATATCGGTACATCTAAATCAAATACTATTGCTGTTTACTTTTATTCATGAGAATACTTTACTATAAACAGAAAAAAACTAATACGCATTGGTTTAAGTTTATTTCCATGTAAGAAATAGAAATATGGGCAGGAAAATATTGCAGAATACAAATTGGCGAAGTGGTAAATTCAATCAAATGGCTAACTGTATAATCATCATGAAATCAAGTTCAGCAAGTCCTGTTAAAGGAGACCAGTGACCTAAAATGTAGCCCTATAGCTACTGTAAGTGTCTCTATGGCTAAAAGATAAGAGAATCTTTGTTTTTCAGGGTTAAGATATAAATATTTGACAAGCCCTTAAAATAAAACCTTACAATGGGAGCATATTGGACTTTTTAAAATTATCCTTACAGGAATCTCGTGGGAGGATCCAAGAATTTATTCCTCTAAATAAGCCTTATTAATTGTTTTTCCCTATTACAGGTCAAATTGTTTTGAGAGTTACAGAGAGATGAATAAATCTATATGAAGCTCATCAATTTGAAAAAGTTGTAACTTCCTTACTTCATCTTCCTTGTTTACTTCTCAAAGGATACAATACATGCAAATTTGACTCTAACTATATATTAATGCCATTGAATGGACGGATGGACTGACTAAATATCAGATGTGCATTGTAGCTATACCTGCTTCAAACAACTAAATAAATGATAGCAGTTTCAAGATCTTAAACAAAAACCATTCCATTTAATCACAAGTGAACAGTTTCTACCTCATGCAATAATCTGAAATCTCTCAGGTCTTGTATCTGATGTGTGGCAGCCATTGCATGAATTATTCCTCTGAATGGGTCAAGACACTATAGTTTCAAGAACGCAACAAAGCAGAAATTGCAAAGGTCATTATCTAATTAATTTTCCCATAATGTTATATCCACATGTTTTATCCTAGGATTGATTAAAACATATGAACAAGCTGATGTCTCTGAGGTGTTTAATGTATGATGAAAGGCAGGTTGTTCTGTGGTCCCAGGGCCTGAGGTTTAGTTTCACAGTGGATGCACTGACAGATTAAAGTGAAGCAATAACAGCCTAGCTCTTTCTTTGCACATCTACAGATTACATAAACCGCATCTGCAGCCGTTTTAGACTTCACTATTTGAACTTCAAAGGTGTCTTAGGTGCAGCAAATTCTGAGTAAGTAATTCAGTAAATCAGTTCATTGAATTATGAAAGTCACAGTTTTTAGTTACTCTTAAGGTCTGCTTACTTCAATGGCAAAATAAAGACAGTTCTGTTAAACAACTGTGCATGACTTAACCATCTGGTTAAGTAGTTAAGCATAAAGTTGTTGGAAATATGTTTGACTATGCTGTTATGAGCATTCAAGTTTGTTTCTACAAGCTCCTTGTTTCTTTGTGAATGCCATTCTGGTTAGTGATTAAATGTCATAAAGAGATAGCAATCAAATTAATTTCCCTTCCAAGCCAGTACTGTCACATGAACATGGGTGAAATCAGATAATTCCCACAGAGAGAATGTCATCATCCCTTGGATATCATTTTGCAAATTAGACACAGAACATGCAGACCCTAGTTATCAGAGTCTCTGACAGCTTATTTTGAATGAGGTTAAATTTTAAGGCACAAGATGTTCCTTGTACTTATATATATATTAGTGCTGTCAACAGATTAAAAGAACCTTGAGATTTATTAATTACGATCTGTAATTAATTAATCTGATTAATCTCTTTTTGAATCTCACCTAGTAATTGCTAAGAAATGCCCTCATCTTCAGGTATACACACGTATATATATATATATATATATATATATATATATATATATATATATATATAAAGGCTCTCGAACGATACATTTTTTTTATCTGATTAATCACAGGGTAGCTGTGAATTAATCACAATTAATTAACATTCCTAAATATGACAGAAAATCTACAGTTTTCGGTGTGAATAAAGAACAACCAGATGCCTTTGCTCTTTTTAAAAGAAAAAACAGGAGAGATGCATGGAACTTTTGCTTTGAACTACACAATAACATTTGCACGTGGCCCTTTTAACCTATTTATCTTTTAGCCAGTTGCTAAGGCAAACTAACTGGTTAACTTTTTCTGAATTTTTAAAGCTGACCATTTCTTGTTAATATTGGACAACCCTGAGCATCTTCTTTATGGGACTAATCTACAACAGAGTGCTTTCAGTCAGAGGCTCCAACAGTTTCACTGCAACACAGACTGCTACAGGAGATCCATCCTGCACAAAGCCATCACGATCTACAACAACTCCTTGAATAATTAAATAGTATGAGCTACAACAACCCTTGTTTTCCCTCTGGGCTCAATAAAGCATTTTTGAATTGAATTGTATTCTTCTGAGCAACAGAGTGATTATTTGTGTATCAACATGAGCAAAATGGTGTGGAACCGAACCTTTACATAACTCCAGTTCACACTGTTATTGTTAGTGGTTATTTGTGGTTATCTTGAAGCTGCAGTGTTGGTTAGCTATGTTGGCTTGTTTGTTAGCCAAGGCTTAACTGATGTGAAGTTATCGCTGCAGATTGTTGATTTTTTAAATAATTTTAATCACTTTTGATTTAATAATTTTTAGCTTTTTCTAATCGTTTCTTCTGATTGTTTACAACACCTGATCATGTCACTTTCTTTAGACTAAACACGCAATAGAGCAGGAAGTGGCGTACATCGATAATCCCTCTATCTGGCCTGTGACAGAGAAGAGACGTTCACATGTAAATGTTGATGCCATTTGGATCTGTTTACATGAGGAGCACTGAAAACAGCGGGTTGAATTGTAGGATAAATAAGATGAGTCATCCTGTGCATGCCTTATATGTATATATATATATATATATATATATATATATATATATATATATATATATATATATATATATATATATATATATATATATATATATATATATATATATATATATATGTGTATATGTGTATATATGCGGCGCCCTTAGCATTTGCCTGTACTGGCTATGCCACGGGCCGGCCCTGACTCCAGGGGTCCTGGTCTTTCTCGACATGATCTCGGGCAAACTTTACTCTGGTCTTGTCTTTTTAGAAAGCAAAAGTTTTCTCCTAGCACATCTCCCATGAAAGTCAAGCTTGCGCCGTGTCTTTCTGGTTGTAGAGTCATGCACTTAAATATCAATAATAGCTGGAGCCTGCTGTAGATGTTGTGATGAGATTTTGGGGGTTTTGGAGAATCTTTTCAGCATCTTGTTTTCTGTTTTTAGGTTTAAGTTTGTTGTATAGGAAGATATGGACATATCGGCAGTCATTTTAAATGTCCACACAGATTCTAGTTTCCAAATAGTGAGACATCCTTAACCCCTTACCAGACTCATAAGCTGCTATAATTGTCGTTCTGAAGGCCTCTGAACTGCCATTTCGATCTAACCATGATGTTCACTTTCACATTATTAGTCAGGAGCATACCAAACTAAATAGCTGAGGTTTAAAGAAGGCAAACCTCCTTTAAAGGCTGACCTAATTTTATGAGATAACTCTTAGCACCTTAATGTGTCATTAACATCAGTTGCAGGGGTGCCCGAGTTCAGTCTTTAAGAGCTACTATCCTACAACTTTTAGATGTTCTTTTCTCCAACTCATCTGAATCAAATGAATGGGTCTTTACCAGGCCTCTGCAAAGGTTAGTGACTGCTGATGAGGGGGTTCAGCCAATTGATTCAGGTGTGATGGAATCAGGGGAGGAATCTAAAAGTTGCAGGATAATTTTCCAGGACTGGACTCAGGCACCACTGGTTTAAACTGCCAGCCTTCTGTCATATTTGAAGAATGAAGATAGGCTTTGTAAGTGTTTCTAACCCAACAATGATCCAACATCCTTTTAGTGCCCAACCCTGCCTGAGAATCCTTAGCAGCTGCCTCCAGCCTTTAAGTTCAGTCTTAGAAAGCCTGGAAAACAAATGCATTTAGCAGATTATTTTGCTCAGTTTAAACACCAAAATAAATTTAGATTCAAATAAAATCTTCTCTTTAGTCTTCTGGTTCAGTTCTTCTAATCTCATCATAACTATCCAGCCACTGAGACAGTTTCTTTTACAAAGAGTTCTGCTAATTAGCCTGCTGTAATCTTCAAGGCTTAAAGACTGCATGGCTGATATTGAGGTTGCAGTGAACGTCAGCGGGAATCTGCCAGTCATTAACTCTGGGAGGAATCTTTAGAGCATCTGTGCATGTGTGTGAGCATGAGTTTGCATGCAGTGCGTTGTTGCAGACGTCTGATGACGAAGCGCTGACGTCTCAGTGCGATGAGTCATGTTCCACTCACACTCACAGATACACACAAACATATAGAGGTGTCACTTGTCCTTCTGCACAGACCTCTTTCCTCTGGCCTCTTAGGCTACACTCGTCACCTAAAGTCCCTTAACAGCAGCAGCCACGCACCGCTCTGCACACTATCAACACATAAGGTTATTTGTTTAGACCCACTGCTGTTCCAGCCAGTGAGAGCATGATGCATTCAACGTGTTAACCTGACAACACAGACCTGCATCAGATTCTGTATGTGCGTGTGCGTGTGTGTGTGTGTGTGTGTGTGTGTGTGTGTGTGCGTGTGTGTGTGTGTGTGTGTGAACAGGGCGTCACTGTCAGAAACAGCTTGCCCCTCCATTTTGCCATCTGCTTCCATTCTGCTGTAGTTACAGATGAGCAAAATGAATAAAAAGGGTTCATTAGTTGCCCAGCAACTTAATCAGTTATTACAAGACAGTGCTTGTTGCAGCAGAATATAATTTTGCTTTTAGTTGGAGGTGTGGGGAAATATTGGGAAAGTGTGAAATAATTATAAGATATAAAAAGAGTCTGTGTTTGAGAAATGACGTGAAAAAAATGGCAAGCAAAACAGTGTAAGCTTGAAAGAGTCCTGTCTTAGGCATTCCACCTAATCACATCTGAGAAAGTGTTTATAGCTGTTCTGAACAGCCACCCTTATGCAGTCTAAGTAGCTGGCAATGACAGAGAGAAACGACAGTTATTAATTGTTCAGTCTTAAATAATGAGATGGTGGCTCATCATAGCCATTCAGTTTAGACCTTATTCTTATAAGTAAAGAAGCAAAAACAGTTGTCTAAATATCAGAAAAATACAAATGCCACAACAACGCAAGATCCTTATTGTAATTGTTTTTCATATTTAGTGTTTAAATTAAACATGTAATCACACACTCATTGGTACACTGCATAGAATATGGTACACTGACCATTAGCATTGCAAATGTTTGGTGTCTTTTTATCTCTTCTGTCATGCTCTGTACATGGAATCTCTAGCCCAAGCAGTTTAAAGTATTTTATTTGGGAGAATTTATTAAAGTTTCTCTGTTATAGTTGAAGTTTCTATACAACAAAGCCATAACAGTTTTTGAACAAGAGGACATTAGGTTGTCAGGTTTAAGTTTTTGCTGTTATATACCCTTTTCTTACTCCACCAACTTATCAGCTGTTGCAGTTATGTGTACTGTAGACCATGGCCATGAATGAATTACAAATAACAGCTGCCATGGGTAGGAAAAGTGCTGGTCAGTCTGACCTTGTTTTTCCCCATGTGTCACTTACTTATTCCATGCTCTGGAAAATATATAGTTGTGCTTATTTAACAGAACACAGCTTGAAGTTCAGTAGACATGTGAAGCGCGTCTACATTTCAGGGGACATATCGTGTTTCAACACTACCTTGTGACAGTTTATCGTGAGAGCGGAGGGTTGAACAGAAGACAAAGCTGTAAATATAACTCTTAGGAAGCCCTCAGTCATAATTACACTTGTAACATGTAATTGTTGAGCTGAAATTCTTCATAATCAAAGCAACTGCATGACAATGACAATTTAAGGTCAAGATCAGTGACAGCAAGAAGGCATACAGGAAGAAGCTGGAGAACAAACTACAGAGGGACAATATCAGAGATGTCTGGTCAGGAATGAGAAAGATCACAGGTTTTAAGGACAGGAAGGATTGGATAGATGGAAGTCTGGACAGACCCAATGAACTGAACACATTCTTCAACAGGTTCAGTTCAGGAACTAGCTCAGCATCCCCCTCTCCTGTTCCCAGTCAAACAGACATCCCACTCTCCTCTGATCAACAGCTTTCCTGTTACACCTCGGATGTTTTATCCTTCACCTCTAGCCATGGATTCTTCTAATTCCACAAGTTTGACTTCAACCAAGTCAGGAAATGCTACTACCCCCTTTGCCTCCCCCTCCCACTTGTCTGTCTCCAAAAGTCAGGTGAAGAGGCAGCTGGAGAAACTGAACCGGAACAAGGCTGCAGGTCCAGATGGTGTCAGCCCCAGAGTCCTGAAGGCCTGTGCAGAGCAGCTCTGTGGGATTCTGCAGCACCTCTTCAACCTTAGCCTAACTCAGGAGAAGGTTCAAGTGTTGTGGAAGACATCCTGCCTTGTTCCAGTACCCAAAAGAGAACTCATCCATCTGTCATCAATGACTATAGACCTGTTGCCCTGACATCCCACTTCATGAAGGTCCTAGAAAGACTCCTGTTGGCACCCCTGAGTAAGCAAACAAGAACGTATCAGGACCCACTGCAGTTTGCTTATCGCTGTGGAGTTGGAGTTGAAGATGCCATCATCCACCTACTTCAACCAGCCCACTGTCATCTGGACAAAGCAGGCAGCACTGTGAGGATCATGTTCTTTGATTTCTCCAGTGCATTTAACACAATTCAGCCTGATTTGCTTTGTCAGAAACTCCTGAAGACACAGGTGGAGCCCTCAACAATCGCCTGGATCAATGACTACCTGACCAACAGACCACAATTTGTGAGACTGAAGAATTGTGTCAAACCAGGTGGTCACCAGCACAGGAGCACCACAGGGGACCGTACTCTCACCATTCCTTTTCACTCTGTACACCTCAGACTTCCAGTACAAATCAGAGACCTGTCATCTGCAGAAATATTCAGATGACTCTGCAATTGTCGGGTGTATCAGAGATGGACAAGAAGCTAAATACAGAGAGCTGGTGGACCGCTTTGTGACATGGTGTGGAAACAATCGTCTCACCTTGGATGTGAACAAAACAAAGGAGATGATTGTAGATTTCAGAAGAAACAGGGATAAGTCAAAAACTGTTTCCATCATGGGAGAAGAGGTGGAGGTGGTTGAGGAGTATAAATACCTCAGAGTTCACCTTGACAACAGACTGGACTGGAGGCGCAACAGTGAAGCCGTCTATAAGAAGGGACAGAGCACACTGTACTTCTTGAGGAAGCTTAGGTCCTTCAAGGTTTGCAGCAAGATGCTGGAGATCTTCTATAAGTCTGTTGTGGAGAGTGTAATCTCTTCAGCCGTCATCTGTTGGGGTAGCAGCATCAGAGCCAGGGATTTAAATAGGCTAAACAAACTGACAAAGAAGGCCGGTTCTGTTCTTGGGACAATTGTGGAACATCTGGAGATGATGATGCAAAGAAGGATTCTTCACAAAATCACAAAAATTATGGACAACCCTGAGCATCCTCTTCATGAGACAGTCATACAACAACAGAGCGTCTTCAGTCGGAGGCTTCTTCAGTTTCGCTGCAATACAGACCGCTACAGGAAATCCTTCGTGCCCACAGCTATCATCATCTACAACAACTCCTTAAAGAAATAATTATATGAGCTATACCAACACTTAATTTCCCTCTGGGATCAATAAAGTATTTTTGAATTTGAATTGAATTGAATTTGAATTTAAACTGAGGAAGTACGACAAGCAATAAAACTATGTGCTTAAATCCCATCTGTTTCATCATGTTAACCAATCACTGACAGTTAGAATTAGCCAATATCTCTTATGTTTATGATGTAAGTTTTACAAATAGGGAAATACATGACAACAGTCAATAGGTAAAAACAATATTTTGGCAACTTTTTGATTAAAATCTAAACAAATAATCTAAATAATGTATTGACTGTGAGCTCCTTTTGATTAATATATATATATATATTTCATCCCCCATTAA
This sequence comes from Valencia hispanica, assembly GCA_963556495.2. Classification (NCBI taxonomy): domain Eukaryota; kingdom Metazoa; phylum Chordata; class Actinopteri; order Cyprinodontiformes; family Valenciidae; genus Valencia; species Valencia hispanica. The sequence goes on from OY747706.1 coordinate 17,237,698, forward strand.
TTATTTCTTTTTTTTGGTCATGTTTTGGAATGGTAACAAGCAAACTGTGTTGGTGTGAGTTATACAAGGACTGAGGAGACTTGGGTGTGAAGTTAACCTGCTATCATTACCCTTTTGAGCCATGAAAGGAGTAAGTCATAGAACAGAGCTTCAATTAAAACCAACAGTCACTCCCTGGTTCCGTGAAACTACCCTAGATAAGCATACTTTGTTGTGAAATAGTATGTTAAAATATCATTTTTGCAGATGTATTAGCATCCTATTTCGCAAAATGATCTTTTGACAAATCCAGTTGAAAAGACGTATGTAGGTTAAAAGTAGAACGAAAAATCAGCTGGCCTTCAAAATTTTGCCAGTATTTGCCTTTTTTATATAGAAATATCAGACAATAGCATGTAAGACCCAAAAGGAAAGTCAGTGGAGCGGCGGACTCTTTGTGCTGCTTGAATAATAGTGAGCCTTCAATCAGCTGCTGCTTGGTGAGCAGTGAGTTAAAACCAGTAAAACATCTTAGAACATATAGCTTCGAGTTTATCTCTACTGGAGAATCTCTCAGCTTCGAAGGCATGTGGGTGAGGTGAAACTAATCTGTAAAAACAGTTGATGTGAGCCAGCTGAAATGTGTCAACAAGAAACAAGCTACTTTTAGCCGGCTTGTTTTAGTCTACCAAATGTTTCTTACACAAATTTGCTAAACGTACCGGTAGATCCCACGTAAAAAAAAAAAATAATAATAAAGAAAGAAATGAAATGAAATGAAATGAAATGAAATGAAATGAAAAAGAGGCAACAGCCCTAGATATCATACAACATGAAGAGAAGGAAGTGCGCTAAAGCTGTATTACCCCATTGTTAATACTTTACATTACAACAGGGAAATTGCTGTTTTTATCTGTATATTGGAACCAAGCAGGGTCAATTAATCATATTTTAATATCCTATTGCCTTTACAGTAAAATTACTGAGGTATTTTGTTCCAACTTATTATTTTAAAATAATCTGTTTATCTGTTTATTGTTCTAATTATAATGCTTTGATATCAACAGCTTTCTCAATTCTCGCTGATCCTTGAGCTGTGCTTCTACAGCAGGCAAAGTTTGACAGTTGTTTTTTAAAACGATTATAACTATTTCTGTCATACAGGTTGAAACCAGAGATATTTACAAATCATTTTGTCCAACTCCAAGTCTAAGTCTTTGAGGGGCAAGTCCAAGTCCAACATTTACCAATTACCTTTTGACACCTATTAACACTTATCTTTTAAAATTTAATTAATTATCCAAAAAACAGCTCAAGGCTGCTTTATATTATTTAAGAAATATATAAAATGTATTATTTACCCTATTAGAAATAGATATTGATGTAAATATAAATACTTAAAATCTATGAATAATTCTAACTAATTAAATCTGTTTCTATGTTTTATCATTCATTAGACTATTATCTACGGAAGAAGTGATAATGTAGGCATCTTCATAAATACAGAATAAAAGAAGTTGCTTCAGAAAGCAGGGCAGGATTAAAATTACTGACTAATAAATGACTGATTTTACATTTTGACCGATGATTGTCTGTGGGGAAACAAATCAGAGTATACTACTAGAATAAACTAGACTGCAGCACTGATTAAATCAACAGTTTTACTTTTATTCTGAGTGCAAAGACTGTTGTCTTGAGTGGGACTGAGCTGCCTTGGCGGAGGTCTGCGCTCTCCGAGTGATTTTCTAGTTAAAACTATATTTTCGAGCCATTTTTCCCCCAAAAAATGACACTTAAATGCTAACCATCTTGCAAAGGTCAGTTCATTTTATGATTACCTTTTGATAACATCCATTAAAATAAAAGAAATCTGATGTTATACTTGGTTCACAGATGACCTAGACAGGACAGAGAATGCTGAAAAGAGCAGCAGACACAAAGGTCCATGCAACCGGACACAGAACTTACTTTTGTGCTTGTCAGGAAAATAAGAAAATAAAAATAATTGTTACCTTTTGACTAATTTTACCATCCTGTCCTACCTAATATTAATACCGATTTTAGAGATCTTCTTTACATTGTCACGTTTAAGTTGGAAAATAAATACATTTTGAAATACATATTGCTGTATTTGGCTTTAAGCAAGGTGCCACAATGCTCAAAAGGCTTTAATAAAAAGGCTTTTTTACTGTGTAGATTTCCCCAGATTCCTCTAAGAGGATGTGGGCTCAGCCCCCAATGTTTCCAGGTCCAGGAAACGCCCCTGGTAGAGAGTCTTGTTCAATTTCACTGGCACGACAAAAAGGTGGCTCTTTGAAATTACATTTTGACAGCAACAACATCATAGTCTAGCTAAATCTCCATGAGTAAGACATCTACTGATTATGTGGAGAAAAGTGCACACTTGTACAATAATTGCTTGGTTCCCCAGTGTAATGTTTTCTAGGTCTCACAGTTGTTTGGAGAAATGGACAGACTGCTGCCCATAGGAATCAGAGAAAAAATGCTGATCAGAGCAGTACTACAAAATACAAAGTCAAATCAAAATGTAAGCTGATTTTTGTTTTTCAGTTTTTAAATTAGATTTTTTGTCACAACTGTTTATTCATCCTTTAGGTGAATTACAGGCAGACTGAATCCATCAAAGAAATCATTTAAATTCCTGCGTAGGGTGCTGGTTTGTTAAGTCTCCACACTACACCTTTAAATATTTCTCCAGATTTGGACATATTGATAACAGATGTCATCTCAAGGCACTAAACAAGAAATCATTTCAATAAATTTATAGAAACATTCCAATCAGTAAAAGAGTTTCGTATTTCAGAAATCCCAGCAGATTGCGTCTGTCATTGGCGTGAGGTTGGGCCGCATTGATGCAGACTTTCCAACCACAGCAATCCTTCAGCAATCCCTCATACTGAGCAAGCATGTAGCGTTGGTGGAGAGGAAAAACTCCCCTTTAACAGGAAGAAACCTCCAACAGAACCAGGCTCAGTAGGAGCGGCCATCTGCCACAAAGATCTGGGGGTTTGAGAAGAAAGAGCAGAGACACAGAAGGAACAGAAGATCTGATATAGGAGTACTTTCTATGTTACAGAAAGTAAAAAGTTGATAACAGGACACAGTGGATGTTCAGTTACTGGGAGCATCATCCTAGTTGATGCCCCCCATCCAACAGGGCATTGCAGCCAAGCAGGATACCAGACCAGGTATATCTTCTATGGAGAGAGAAAAAACACTGAGAGAACACAAAGTTAACAGTCGAAATAACAGAATGTACTGTAATATAACTGGAGAGTAGTAGTAGAAATGGAAGTAGCAGAGTGAAGAAAATTGGTAAGTCTGTCCTCCAGCAGTCTAAGCCTATAGCAGCATAACTACAGAGCTAGCTCAGGATGATCTAAGCCACTCTAACTATAAGCTTTATCAAAAAGGAAAGTTTTAAGCCTGGCCTTAAAAGTAAACAGAGTGTCTGCCTCACGGACTAAAGCTGGGAGCTGGTTCCACAGGAGAGGAGCCTGATAACTAAAAGATCTGCCTCCCATTCTACTTTTAGAAATCCTAGGAACTACAAGTAAACCTGCAGTCTGAGAGCGAAGTGCACTGTTGGGAACATATGAAACAATTAGATCTCTGATGTATGATGGGGCTTGATTATTAAGGGGTTTGTATGTAAGAAGAAGGATCTTAAATTCTATTCTGGATTTAACAGGGAGCCAATGAAGGGAAGCTAAAGCAGGAGAAATGTGATCTCTCTTTTTAATACTCATCAGAACTCTTGCTGCCGCATTTTGGATCAACTGAAGGCTTTTAATGGCATTTTGTGGACTACCTGATAGAAAAGAATTACAGTAGTCCAGCCTTGAGGTAACAAATGCATGTACTAGTTTCTCAGCATCACTCCTGGACAGGATGTTTCTAATTTTAGCAATATTCCGGAGGTGAAAGAAAGAAATCCTAGAAACCTGTTTAATATGGGATTTAAATGACCAAGTCTTGGTCAAAAATAACACAGAGATTCTTTACGTTATTGCTGGAGGATAATTTAATACCATCCAGATGAAGTGATTGATTAAGCAGTTTCTTCTTTAGAACTTCTGGTCCAAAGACAGCAACTTCTGTCTTGTCAGAATTTAAGAGCAAAAAGTTTAGAGTCATCCATGTTTTTATGTCTTCCAGACATGCCTGTAATCTATCTAACTGACTGGGTTCATCAGGATTTATGGATAAATATAGTTGTGTATCATCTGCATAGCTGTGTAAAGTTACCTCATGCTGTCTAATGATTCTACCAATTGGAAGCATATATATGGTGAAAAGAATTGGTCCAAGCACAGAATCCTTTGGAACTCCACAATTAACCCTTGAGTGTAAAGAAGATTTATCATTTAGATGAACAAACTGGAATCTATCAGACAAATATGATTTAAACCAGCCTAGTGCTGTTCCTTTGATCCCTGCAACATGTTCAAGCCTTTCTAAGAGAATATTATGATCCACTCTGTCAAAAGCAGCACTGAGATCTAACAAAACCAGAACAGACAGAAGTCCATTATCTGATGTCATTAGAATTTCATTAGTAACTTTCACCAGTGCTGTTTCAGTGCTATAATGAGCTCTAAAACCTGACTGAAATCAACATTCCAGAAAAAACACAGTGACTTGCGTGCTGCCTTGGGTGTTTTTTTTACATTTCTTGCATCTTGGGATGGACATAAATCATGAGCAACATGCCTGGACACAACTGAAAAGAAAAGGTTTTAAAAATTGTGATATGAGCCCTTTAATTACAAAATGGTTTGTTTACAGGAATTAAAAGGATGAAGGAAGTGATGACACGGCTACTCATGGGTATTAAATAACTTATTCTTTAAAAAAAAGCAAGTTAATGTGAACCTGATTGAAATATTTGTACAAAAAAGGTACAATTACAGCAAGATACTGACATACTCTATCACCTGTTATTAAGCAGTTTCAACTCAACTCCTCTCCTATTTAAAATTGTACTGTCCTGCAGAAGCTCAATAAAAGCACATTTCGCTTGAGGACATTTACTTTCCCACTATATTTCCTCGGACCACAGAAAGCAGAAGTAGCTTTAACTATGGGCAGTGCTATATTACAGCCAATGCTGTTGATGTGAGAGATAATCCTCCTGCTGGCAGGGAGAAAGGTAAACATCCAGGGAGATTAGATGACAGGACATGTGCAGTTCAAACAGTGATTCATGAGGTAAAAAGTATAAAGTTAAACAAATACAGCCATGGTGCCGAATCAAGCCACCATCAAGATTTTGTTAATCAAAGTATTTTCACCATCCAGAATTCAATTATTGTTTAATTTTAGCATAGCTTTAACCTGTTGAAAGTACACGGCAATATGGCAGCGTTGTAACAAACTGAAGAGAGCATGCTCATTGGGAGCTGAGCCTGATGTTATCTGCAGCGCTGCAGCTGTCAGTGCTTGCTGGCCTGCTCCCTGAGTATGAGGTCTGGGTGTGGTTTTCTTGTCAGCCTGCTGTGTCCGTGCCGGGAAAGAGAAACACACAGCCAAAAAGACTACAGTCAAACTTGTTTTGATCACATGACTTCACAGTCAAGAGTTCAGCTGTTAGATTTGTATATTGAACCATTCCTTATGAAGAAAAAATGTGCTCTTTAGGCAGATTAAAGTTACACCAAACATCAGGGGTGTTTGGCAGAGTTTTTTTTCTTGTATAGAGGAAGTTCCATAAGAGACAAGTGGTTCAGTTTTCCTATTGTGCTTTTCACAGCGGTGTATCTCAAAGGTCACATTATTCATTTTACCCAGGTGGCTCTGCAGAGTGAGTCACAGAGCGATCAGAGGACCTCCACCTTCTTGAAGAGGACAGCATGCTTACGCACATGGACACAGTGGAGGAGAGACTGTGCATAAAAAACTCATAAAATTGACAGAGGCCAGTGCAACTGTCTGGCAAGTGAGTCATTCTACCTGTGTACTGGCAAGTCTGTTGTAATGAAAGGCAGAAGTGCTAGTGCTCGGCTGTGTCATGTTACACAGGATGATAGGAAGAGAAGATTAGTGTGCAAGGAGGAACCGTGAACATTTATCACATCTGCCAGAAAAATAATCCAGAGTGCACTTTTCTACGTTTTCTTGTAATATAGCAAAATTATAATTTTGCTCATTTTAATGATAAGTTACAAACACATAGTCCATTATGATGAGACGCATCAGCAAAAACCAAGCAGATCTGGCAATCAGATGTGGAAATCCATCAAGAAATCATCTGGAGACTGGAATTAGATACCTTTTTTAGGTTGATCAGCCCTGACCTGTGACCAACTGGACAGAAACAGAAAATTTCAAAGTGAGCTATTTTGCCGTCAATCTATCTAGAGAAGCTAGATCAGATTTTCCGGTTTCTGACCAGTTGGTTAATGTTCAGCAGTTTTCAGATCTTGCCACAGATTCTCGATTGGATTTAGATCTGGACTTTGACTGGGCCATTCTAACACATGGATATGTTTTGTTTTAAACCATTCCATTGTTGCCCTGGCTTTATGTTTAGGGTCGTTGTCCTGCTCGAAGGTGAACCTCCGCCCCAGTCTCAAGTCTTTTGCAGACTCCAAGAGGTCTTCTTCCAAGATTACCCTGTATTTGGCTCTATCCATCTTCCCATCAACTCTGACCAGCTTCCCTGTCCCTGCTGAAGAGAAGCACCCCCAGAGCATGATGCTGCCACCACCATATTTGACAGTGGGGATGGTGTGTTCAGAGTGATGTGCAGTGTTAGTTTTCCGCCACACATAGCGTTTTGCATTTTGGCCAAAAAGTTCCATTTTGGTCTCATCTGACCAGAGCACCTTCTTCCACATGTTTGCTGTGTCCCCCACATGGCTTGTGGCAAACTGCAAACGGGACTTCTTATGGTTTTCCTTTAACAATGGCTTTCTTCTTACCACTCTTCCATAAAGGTCAACTTTGTGCAGTGCATGACTAATTGTTGTCCTATGGACAGATTCCCCCACCTGAGCTGTAGATCTCTGCAGCTCGTCCAGAGTCACCATGGGCCTATTGGCTGCATTTCTGATCAGCGCTCTCCTTGTTTGGCCTGTGAGTTTAGGTGGACGGCCTTATCTTGGTAGGTTTACAGTTGTGCCATACTCCTTCCATTTCTGAATGATCGCTTGAAAAGTGCTCCGTGGGATGTTCAAGGCTTGGGAAATCTTTTTGTAGCCTAAGCCTGCTTTAAATTTCTCAATAACTTTATCCCTGACCTGTTGGGTGTGTTCTTTGGACTTCATGGTGTTGTTGCTCCCAACATTCTCTTAGACAACTTCTGAGGCCGTCACAGGGCAGCTGTATTTGTACTGACATTAGATTACACACAGGTGCACTCTATTTAGTCATTAGCACTCATCAGGCAGTGCCTATGGGCAACTGACTGCACTCAGACCAAAGGGGGCTGAATAATTACGCACACCCCGCTTTTCAGTTATTTATTTGTAAAAAATGTTTGGAATCATGTATGATTTTCGTTCCACTTCTCACGTGTACACCACTTTGGTTAACCTGTTCAAACTACAATACATCTAATAGAGTGTGAGCTTCCTAGATTTAGAAATAAGGAGCATGAAAAGTAACACAAAGTTCTGTGCCTGGTGAGGCGACTATTGTCATTTCCATGTTCCATGGGCTATGTTCTATGGGCACCATATGGGTAACAAATGGGATGTGGTTTTGAATGGCCCACTAACTATATTAATTATTGATATGTAAAAATGAAAAATTAATTTTAATGAAATAACTGACAATAAAATATGTCGGAAGAAGGACATGTAAGACATTAAAACATAAACTATATTATAATTGCATGTTTATTTGATACAAATGCATACATAAAATAAATTAAATATGAAATATATTAGTATATAAAGTATAAAAGTAATTAGAGATGCACAAAGAACGGATGTTATTTAAAACTAAGATGCTTAAGAAAATAAAGTTTTACAATTGAGTAAAATATTTTTTGAATCTATGAAGTCTCGCGTTGTTTTAAGAAATATCGCGAGGAAACGGATCCCCACTTTGAAAAACTCTTCAATTCGCGCCATTGGACAAAGCAGACGGTTGGAGCTGGATTTTGACAAAGTGAAGGTGTGCTCTGTTATTTTCTGCTTTAAAGGTAAGCACTTTTTGACTGAAATTGAATCCAAGTATAAATGATCTGTTTACTAATTTATAATGCTGCAAAGTATTATGTGTTGTTCCTCAAGTCAAGTGAAGTTTTTCCTAGCAGTAAATCTAAGCAAGTTGAGATTTTGACCGGAATGTCGGACTTAGCTTATTTTCAGTTTGAAGCATTATCCGGTGTCTTGTATACAATCTAACTAGCACCAAAATTAACAACTCAAGTTAACGTCAAGTTTTAGCGGGTTGTACTTAAGCCCCCACCCCTCACGATTATTATTTATAAACGGTTGTACAAAAGTAACTTTTACTGGGCTAAAACATTTAAGAGGCATACAGCCGCATGTAAGCTTCGTGAGTTGAGAAAGCAAATTTTTCCCCGTCATGAACATGTTCAATTTGACTGTACAGGAGAAGGGAAGCCCTGCGCGGGGGGTATAGTTGTCATAGCAACAACAGGCAGACCAAAAGTCTGGAGTTGGTGGCTATTTCCCCGATGCCTTTCCACAATCGGTTAAGGCGGTAGTCTTATCTGCTGGTCTCGGGATTTCCCCTAAAAGGCATTGATGAATGTAGAAAAATATTATATGTGCGATTAAAGTCAGACGGCGGTTGTTTTCTCAGTCTGAGTGAATGTTTAGCAGCGTTGCTCCTCTTGGCTCAATGAGGGTACGGCAGTGACCCAGATGTAGTAAAATGCAAGTTGCCCACAACAGCAATTGCTGTTGTGGGCAACTTGCATTTTTGAGTTTACCCTAAACTTTGTGGAATTTAGGTTTTAAGCATTTCTAAATATTTCAGATTTCTTAACATTGTGTTCCATTCATATCTCCATTTCATCTCACCTGCAACTAGTATTTTCTATGAGTGTAATGGTACATGTATCCAAATTCCAATATTTTGGTACAGAGCCTTCAGTATGGTACACAGGCATACCACATTTCCAAACTGAAGTATAACTCCATTGCACTATAGCCAGTAACACATGTGATTTTGTATCCAAATTCAGTCCAGCCAGGTCTCCTGCTAGCAGAGGTTAAGGCCAGCAACTCTTCTAAGGGAAAGTAGGAACTTGAATGCCCGCTTCTCTGTGTTACAGAACAACGCATTTTCATGTTAACTGGTTACCAACTTCCGCTAGTCTGTGCGTCTGTGCTGTTAGCTATGACAGATGTAACTGAGCCTAAGGACATCGTTTAGCTCCCCTCCCTAGTGGGGTTTTCTTAACGCAACTATAAAGTATAAGCAGATTGACTGTAATAATGTGTGTTAAAAATGTTTCTTCCAGGAATTAGTCTGTGACATATGACACATTGTTTTGTAAGCAGCAGCAGCTGGAAGCTGAACTGATAGATCATCATAGTAATCCCTGATTAACTTGTTACCACTGTTGACTCAGAGAGTGGGGCAGTCTAAAATATTCATTTCATATCCCAGATTGTCTTGAATTTCGCAGAAAGCCAAAATACGGATTTTGTAGTTCCCTAAAAAGAAAGTATTCAAACTGTTGTATGGTATTTATTTATTTTATATTTTATTATATACATTTTTATGTGATCTAAGAACATTTTGTTGGAAAATTTACTGAAAGTACAGGTTAATTTAAAATATCATTATACAAAAACTTTATTTTCACGTTGTTCTCTGACTGTACCCGAAAATGAACCAAACCATAAATTAAAACCAAGGTACGTACCGAACCGGGATTTTTGGGGTACCGTTAAACCCCTAGTATTTTCTGGTAATTTTTAAATTGTTGCATTTTTTAAAATATTTTCCTTGCAAACCCAGTCATTTCTGCAATGGAGGAGATTGTTTTGTGTCACTCACATTTTAATACATGAGTGAAATCACTCTTAACGTAGTGGAAATGTATAATTGTATATGACTTCGGACAAATTGCAGACTTCTGTGACCCTAGGACTGTTTACTATTAATAGGTTTTAAGTATAAAAGAAAAGAGGCATGTTGCTGCTGTATCTTAACACAATGCTCCTTTAGGACATAGTGGCCTGGCTTTAATGAATAAAAATATTTGAATGTCCTGTGAGTTTGAAATGATTTGTATCACGGTTTAGGGTATAATTGCTGTGAACCTATCAAAAGATAAAACATGACCCATGAGTTGTAATCATGTCTGAAGTCAAGAAAATTCATAGGTAAAATCAGAAATCTGAGAGAGCCGAGCTTTTTTGAAATCTATTAAATTTTCTCATTATGTCATAAATGTTATGAGTGACTTTGCAAACTGTGCTGTGTATAACCACTTTGAATGAACATTGGTTATGGTTTTACTGCTAGAAAACTAAGCTATTTGCTATATTGACCAGGGCTTTTTATGTGCTCTCAACACACTCAGCTCAAGGAGGGAACATGAGGAACATTTAATTTAACATCCACTGTAATTATTTTTTTCAGTGATTTATGGTTTAGATTGTGGTTACTATGAAATAATCTAAGATTGATATGTTATCAGTAAGACTTCACTGTTTTCTCTCCCATTCTGGAGTTCCCTCGTATGCTGCAGGGAGAAGTGATCTATGCCTTTGGTTAATTGAAGCTGCATGACCAACTAAGCCTTAATGTTGAGTGAGCAAACTGTATAGAGCACCGCATAGCACATTAATGTATGCCATATTGGCCCTCACTGCCAGTGGACATAATTTACCTAATCAGCACAGTACTCTGGGGAGGATGGGAGGCTTTTATGTAGCATAGTCAAGAACCTTTTAACATTTAATAAATCAATTTAGTGTGAAAACATTCTTTAATGAGAACTGACATAATCTGAAAATGGAAAAAGTATTGCACAACTGATAAGACATAGCCAACCACCTAACATAAGGAAATAATTATTCAGAGAAGAAGCCTTGGTAACATTAGAAGAGCAGCACAGATATGCAAAGCCAACATGTAGAAGGTGATCTGGTCAGATTTCACAAAAATTTAATTTTGAAGCTAAATACAAAGGAATCTATGAATAAAACCTGTTAGAGGCTTCCAAAAACCAAAATGAAAAAATGAATTCCATTGTTGAACAAAACTTTTAAAGTTTACCACAACCCATGTGGGACAAAACAAGAATGTAGAACAAGGGGCTTTGGTCAGATGAGACTAAAAGTGAACTTTTTGATGAACATGCACAACACTATCTGTGGCAGAAAACTAACACAGGAAAGCTAAAGCTCCATCGTGAATGCACCATTCTGCTAAAGAGATTCGCTTCTTCACTAAGGACAGGGGAAGTGGTTGATGAATGGATCTAAACATAGGCCGATACTGGACGTTAACAGATTAGAGCTCACTTAAGGCTGGGGCAAAAATCCATCTTCCAGCAGAAAAACACTAAGAATACATCCAGAGCAATAATCAAATGGTTTCAGAAATAGCATAAATTTAAATGCCCCAGTCAAAGTCTGGACCTAAATCAAATAGACTTGAAAGTTGGCATTCATATACGTCCTTAGTCCAGTCTAATTTAACTGTTTTACAGAATAGGCTAAAAACATATTTTTGGAGATGTGCAAAATTGTTAGAGACATATGCCCAAAAAGCTTTAAGCTTTAATTGTGAGAAAAGTTGGATCTACAAAGGATTGACTTAGGGCTCAACACAACTGGACGTCATAATTACCCTATTTTTGTTAGAAATGTGTATTTTCCTGTCTCGCCCGCATTAAATAATGATAAAATACATTTATGGTTGTGATAGTAACATGATAAAATGTGAAAATATTCAAGTGAAAAATGCTTGCACAATATCCTAAGTCTCTCACATTTGTGAGCAACGTGCTAAACTCACTCAAGATTCAACTATATATCCAGAAAAATATATTAGTGCATCCTACACTTCATTCTAATACTTCCACCTTTTCTTGGGGTGTCTGCATCCTTGACAGTGCTGTCAGTGCAACACGGACACTCTGAGCTACAGACCAATGCATGCTGCAGTGATGAATCATACTTCTGACCAGCTGTGTACACCCAGAAGTGCTCTTAACAGCTCTGTTTGCTGCAGAGGATTGACAGAGTTCAATCAGTGCATATGCCAGAGAACAGAAAGGGGTTAATGAGATTTTCCCTCATTGTCTCCCTGTCTGTCACATTACAGTACAGTCATGCTGAGCTTGTTCAATCCCCACTCAAATGTGACATCTGTTGCTACTTGTTATATTTTTTGCGTCTCATGGCCTTAGTTAGGTGAATCATAAAAAGCAGACACGAAGCTCTGATTTTCTACCTTGTGGTTCAAATAAGGTTTCACTCCGCACTGCACACAACCCTAATCAGTGGCATCAAAACAATCATTAACCAGCCTACTGCTGCCTCCTGCTCCACACACAGAAAGATATTCTCGACTTCTCACAGGCTGTGTTCTTCACAGAGTGCCAGCAATACAAACAGGACCTAATGTGCAGCACTCAGAGCAGGTGAAAAAACTATTTCACATTAAAGAAAAAAACAGGCTCTCAACACAAAATGCTTTAATGTTTTTGTCCACAGTGGTCTATATTTTCCTTTTAGCTATAAAACTAGATGTAGGTCGTAAATCTACCAATGAATTCTGCACATTTTTCATGCTTTTACCGCCACATGACAGTGTTGAGTAAACAAATGGGAGTTAATGCAGCTTTTCTGATGGAGTGTTCTGCCTGTGGAAAAATGCTGGATACTATTTTATTTTATGGGTTTTTTCAAGCTATAATTATCACAATTTGTTTCCCTCAAAAGCCTATACAGATCAACATTGTGTGTTTTAATCTATTATGCATGATTGACTGCAATGACAGTTGATGATATTGCCTTTAATAGCAATGCTTTGCAAGATTGCATTACAGCCTGACAATATATGTGTCAGTTTTCCCTATGTAAGCACCAACAACTAAATAAATCAACAGATTTGATCATTTGATGGTCTTATGAAGTGTTTATGTGTTATGACACAAATTATGTTACAATCACTACTTTGCATTTAGTTAGATATGAACTGTATCACTCCCCTCCCGTTCGGGTTATCTTGAGCAAACAGTTGAACGTAAAGAACAGGTTTTAGGCAACAGCTACTAAGTGGCATTTCCGTTTATACTGGCTCTTCACTGGTGCAAAGGTTGTAAACCCAAGCTATTGGCTGTAATACGAGTAGGGTTGCCCCATAGGTTAGGAGGTTACAGACACACCACGGATAGGTTGCTTCTGAATGGTGTTCAGAGGAAGCCATCTGCTCTTGTTTATGGTCCATTAACCCTGCTAACCCTAGATGCACAGACTGCCCCCACAGCAACAGGTTCAAGAGGCTAAAGATGATATTTCGGTGTCATTATTGTCAAAGAAAAAATAAGTGCCTAAATCATGTTAAGCCTGTTCTGAGCATGTTTTCTAATTTGCAAGATTATAACAAGCGATAGCAACTGGAAAGTCCTTACCTTCCCAGAAGTCCATAGGCATACTGGGAATCTGCCAGCAGTAATGTGATCTCCCCCTTCTGCATGGACATGACACACTCCTCTAGAGCCTACAGGTGTCAAGAAACACATTACTTGGAACACTTCCTTGGCCTGTATCACATTATTGCATAATTAAAGAAAAACACATGTATGTGGATTTATTGTGTATTTCAGCTAACTGACAGAAACATTGTTTTATGGATTCAAAATGTTTATATATTATCTTTTAGTTTTTTAGATTTAAAAGCTTAAAGAAGGAGCCGCTAAAAGTTTAACTGTTTAATTATCTGGACTTTTTGTGGTCCAGATAATTGGACCTGCTGTCACGGATCAAGAGTATGTACGTACATCTAGATACAAGCAATGCAGTAGCTGTTGAAACTGTTTATGGCATCATTTTACCCCTTTTCATTGACTTGGTAGAAAAGCTTGTACACTCAACCAATTGTCAGGATCATGAGTGTCTTCAGTTGTTATTCTGTGGGTCAGTATCTGCAAAGTTTGGGAAATCCTGGTCCAGAGTATATTTTTTGGCAAGAAGACAATGTAACAATAACAGCAAGTAAGTATACTCAAACTTGAGTTAGAAAATCACTTTTACCTCTGAATAATTTGCAATAGCATAAGTGGGGATTTCTACATCATCTCAAAAAGTCTGGAAGTATTTGATTTCCCTGATTTCGAGGTTTAATTAAGTATACAAAAATATTTATACTTCCAAACCCTATTCTTCTAAAACATCTGAAATTCTCAAAATGAGTTGGTCCAAACAGGGTACACCTCAAAGGTCCACTTCCACCTTGGACATACTTGCAGTATTGGCTGTTCCTTCATCTTTAATCTTTTAGCAGCTATTTAGAAAACAGCCCATATTTGTTTAAGATGCCAACCTGAATTACCCTTTTTTTGTTTCCAGGTTTAAAGAATTACAGCAGGAAAACATGCATCAGGCTACATTAGTATGTCGGCACTGTGAGCCCATTGCTGTAAAGAATTGTTCACTTAGTTGTGGCAACACAAACACACACAAATAGGATCTACAATAGGATACACAATAGGATTCTATTTATGTGTACACATATACACACAAATAGGATCTTTCAGGAAAAGCACTTGAATATCACCTGTATTACATCTCCCTCTCCAATAACAAAGACAAGCTTGCAATCCTTCTCCACCACAGTGCGGTCCTCAAGAACACCCTGCATCTTCATAGTGACCTCCTGACCCCAGGTGGAGCGTGGGACTTGTGTGTCTCCTGATTCCAGAACTTTCTTTCTCAACAGCCGGTCCTCTGCATAAAAGAAAAAGGACAAAGTATTAAACTAAGACTCTGGATTTATAGCAAACTATCCACAAAGACTACCAGTTATTCAAGTTGGCTTGGCAGTTCAATAGTTAAAAGTTAGACTATTTTCCAATAATATAATTTAAGATATTTGCAGTTATTCCATGTGTTCTCACCTGTGATGTTCTCCCATTCCTCTGCCATAAACAGCTCCTGAAACGGAGTAGATGTCCATTCTTCCACAGCATATTCTGGAAAGAGTATCTCTGCTGAGCTGTCTCTCTCCACCACGTCCTCTTCTGTTGAGGGGTCTTGAAATCGAACCATCTTCCAGCTGTTTGTTTTCTTCAGTTTCTTCTCTATCTTGCATTCTGATTTTTCTTTCTCTTGCTTGCTGTGGGGTAAGCTTTTTATCTCAGTGCCTTTACTCTCCACTGCAAGGTTTTCGATTTCAGACGGGTCTTTTCTACAGAGTTCTTCCCCTTCTTCTGCTGGCCCACACAACAGCTTGTTCAGAGAGTCGCTTTCTGCAGGTTCAGAAATGCCTTCTGCCACCTCAGGCTCTGTGGCATCCAATACTGGCATCCTCTGCTTTTCGCAACACGGCTCTGGTTCCATTTCACTGAGCTATGGAGACCAGCTGCATTAGTCCCAAGAAGAGATGATCCTCTTTGCTCGTCCGATGACCCACTGAGGTGTAGGGTTGTTGTTCTCACCCTGACCTATTATTTGTTTAAACAAAATACTGTCTCCATAAAAATATTTAAGAATCCATGTTGTGCTTTAGATAATCCAGAATGCATTCCTACTTTAGGCACTCACATTTTATGTTTTTTAAATCTTTTTCCCTCCTGCAGCTATGTAAAATTTGCAACTCTGCCTCAGTTTGGCCTCTCTTCAAGAGCTTGCATCCATCTTAGTCAACTTAATTCAACGATGTGGCTGCTACAAAATAAAAAGATCAATGTAAAGAACCTTGCACAGCGCAACGAAAGACTCACAGCCAGCAGGCTGTGCAGTGGTAATCTACAGGATTAGGAGGAGAAAAAAACTAATCTGACAGAACGCTTGTAAGCTTCTTAATGACTTCAGTGTCGTTCTGCACAACACATGTGCAATATTGTGACAATTTAGTGATGTTTACCAATAATATTTTTGAAGAAAGAAGCCCTTGGTTTCTTTGAATTATATTAGAAGATATTTATTCTCAAAAGCCACAAAGATAGGTTAAACCAACTAACAACAAGCAGGAAGTAAAGGCTACACCAGGTTACCGATTACATAACAAGAACCATGTTTAAACTTTCGTGAATAAATACGTTTTTTGCTCAACATACAAACATGGACACACAAAGAGAAACTTAATATCTTAAATCTTAGTAATAAAACGTTTATGAAAGCTGAGAACATACATTTAACAAAGATGAGCCTTTTAAGGTATTTTGGGGTTTAGCATTTTAAACAGTGACAATATTCAAAATCAAATACAGCTTAAAACTTCAAGTTTGCATACATTAAATTAGAAGCATTTTTCTTTCTCACTCTCTGACTTTATGTCAGACTAAACTTTTCCTGGTGTAAAGTCAGTCGGGATTACCAAAACTATTTATAATTGCTAAATCCCCAAATAATGAGGGAAAGACTTTTTCATAAATGTTATAGTTAGAGTGACTTGCTGGCTGGAGACAAAACTGAGCACTTCTCCTCACTCTATGTGCCACTGCTATTAACTTTTTACTTTTCTTTAACATAGAAAGTACTTCTTCATCAGTTCTTTTCTTTTTGTGTGTGTATGCTGTAGCTTTTCAAAGCCTCACTCAGTTGTGGCAAATTAACATTCGCAAGGAGCCAGGTTCAACTGGAGGTCTTTTCCTTTAAAGATAAGTTTTCCCTTTCTGCTGTCGCTACATGCATGCTCAGTATGAGGGATTGCTGCAAGTCAAATGCAATCTGTTGGGTTTCCTTAGTTATACAACTTTTTTTTAAGTTGATAATAAACGGAGCTTAACTGCATTGTTTGATGGGTAGGATCAGATGGAATGTTTGTATGACTGGATTGAAATTATGTTTTTGTAAAGTGACTTGTTTTGATGAGTTGTAAATTGGGACTATATAAATAAACTGAATTTAATTTGACTGTCTATAAAACCAGAAGTTTACATACAGTAATTTTAATATGCCTTTAAAAATTTGAGTGCAAATTTAATGATGTGATGACTTTGTAAGTTTCTGACATTTTTAACCACAGTATTTCAGTTTATTTAGGTTATTTGTTTAAAAAATGCAAGTACACGGTAAAGGAATGTTCAGTCATCATACTATTCAGGAAGGGGTCAAGAGATGAATGTGTTTCGGTGTGAAATGTCTGAATGAGTCCCCAGAGGAAAAGACCTTGTGAAGATGCTGTCTGAGGCTGGTAAGAGAGCGTCACTATCCACAGTGAAACAATTCATGTATTGTTGTGGACTGAAAGGCTGGACCACAAGAATAAGTCGTTACTCCAATAGGAACATAAAAGGCAAGACAACAGTTTGCAAAAGCTCACAGAGATAAAGACCTTGAATTTTGGAGACATGTGATGAGATTTATGATTTGATGATTCTAAATTAGGAGTGCTTTGCCATCAAAACCATCCTTACATCTGAAGAAAAGGTAGAAGTTTGCAAATCTGAAAACACCAATCCAACTGCGAACTGCATGGGTGACAGTATAATTTGTTCTGGGGGTGCTATACCACATGATGGAATTATGCACTTCATAAAATAGATGAAATCAGGAGGAAAGAACATTGTGCAGAAATACTGAGACAACATCTCAACACTTCAGCCAGACATTAAAGCTTATGCACAAATAGGTGAAAGGAAAGGAATCTGTTGGCAAAATTATTTTTGTATGGTTTTATTCGTGGGCCTCTTCCCTACTTTTAACCTTCTGCAAAATATTTACAAGCTGTTGTTGACAATAAAGTTGATCATAAATGATCCTGATTGTTGTTTGTTGTGTATTATTAGTCCTCCAAAACACTGACAACCCAGGGTCCAGACCAGGAAGCAGAGTCGTAGTTTAACCCACCTCTCTGCTGCTTCTGTACTGTTACCCATCTATTACCCTATAGAAACAAACAGTGTCTTGCCCACGGCCAAAATTAAATGGATTAAAAGTTAGGCCAACAACAGTAAATTATGGAAATCTCATAAAGATAAATACGACTTTGACTGAACAGAAAAATAAATCTATTAAATGTGGTTTATTAAACATTAGATGTCTCTCCTCAAAGACTTTGTTAGTAAATGACTTGATTTGTGATAATCACATTGATTTGCTTTGTCTCACAGAAACCTGGTTGCAGCAGGAGGATTATGTCAGTATAAATGAGTCAACTCCTTCCAGTCATTTAAATTTTCACATTCCTAGAAATACTGGGCGAGGAGGAGGAGTTGCAACCATTTTTTGTTCTGATTTACTAATTAGTCCCAGACCAATTGATAGCTACAGTTCTTTTGAACATCTAACCCTTAATTTCCCTCATCCAAGTTGCAAAACATTAAGACAGTTTTTGTTTGTGGTTTTGTATCGTCCACCATGCCCTTACTCTCAATTCTTGGATCAGATCTCACATTTTTTTATATGATTTAGTATTAAATACTGATAGGGTCATTATAGTGGGGGACTTCAATATTCATGTGGATACTGAAAGTGATAGCCTAAATGCAGCCTTTAATGCTATTTTAGACTCAATTGGCTTTACTCAAAAAGTACAGGGATCGACCCACTCGGGCAAACACACTTTGGACCTTGTACTGACATACGGTATTGAGTGTGAGGAAATAACAGTCCACCCACATAACCCGGTCCTGTCTGACCACTTCTTAATAACTTTTGAATTTACTTTAACTGACCATCTCAAATCTGAAAGAAAATTTCATTATAGTAGAGTTTTATCAGACAATGCTGTAACAATTTTTAAAGAATATGTTCCATTCTTACTTTCCTCAGTGTCTCAGAGTAACACAGTGGATGGCAGCAATTCTATCTCTAACCCTTCAGAAACTGATGGTCTGGTTCACAGCGTTACGTCTTCATTCCATTTGGCATTAGATAGTGTAGCCCCCTTAAAAAAGAAAGTGGCTAGCCATAGGAGGCTGACTCCTTGGTTTAACGCAGAGTTGCGTACTTTAAAACAGAATACTAGGAAGTTGGAGAGAAAATGGCGCTCTATACACCTAGAGGATTCCTATTTAACCTGGAATAACAGTCTACTGCTGTATAAAAAGACCCTTCGACAAGCTAGAACAGCATATTTGTCATCATTAATAGAGGCAAATAAA
Source organism: Valencia hispanica (assembly GCA_963556495.2). Classification (NCBI taxonomy): domain Eukaryota; kingdom Metazoa; phylum Chordata; class Actinopteri; order Cyprinodontiformes; family Valenciidae; genus Valencia; species Valencia hispanica. The sequence goes on from OY747706.1 coordinate 17,256,911, forward strand.
AACAATCCTAGGTTTCTTTTTAGTACAGTTGCCAAACTTACACAGAGTCATAGCTCTGTTGAGCCAACTATTCCCCCAGCTCTTAGCATTGATGATTTTATGGGATTCTTCATAAATAGAATTAATTCTATTAAAAATAAAATCATTGGCATCCTCCCAAACATGATTACTTCTTCCTCAGTAAATGAGGCAGCATCAGAAAGAACTGTAGAACCTCATTTGTGCTTAGGCTGTTTTGATTCAGTCGAGCTTTCCGAATTATCACAAAAATATTAGCCTCATCTAAACCTTCAACTTGTATGTTGGACCCAATCCCAACCAAATTATTTAGGGAAGTGTTCCATTTGGTTCCTGGCCCCATTTTGGATATGATGAATCTATCCTTAGTAAACGGATACGTACCACAAGAATTTAAAATAGCTGTAATTAAACCTTTACTCAAGAAACCTTCCCTTGATCAAGATGGCTTAGTGAATTACAGACCTATATCTAACCTTCCTTTCTTATCCAAAATCCTTGAGAAAATTGTTGCTAATCAAGTCTGTGAGCATCTAAACAGTAACAAGCTGTTTAAAGAGTTTCAGTCAGGTTTTAGAGCTCATCATAGCACTGAAACAGCACTGGTGAAGGTTACAAATATTTGTATGGCCTCAGATGATGGACTGGTGTCTGTTCTGGTTTTGTTAGATCTCAGTGCTGCTTTTGACACAGTCAATCATAATATTCTCTTAGAAAGGCTTGAACATGTTGCAGGGATCAAAGGAACAGCACTAGGCTGGTTTAAATCATATTTGTCTGACAGATTCCAGTTTGTTCATCTAAATGATAAATCTTCTTCACTCTCAAGGGTTACTTGTGGAGTTCCACAGGGTTCTGTGCTTGGACCAATTCTTTTCACCATATATATGCTCCCAATTGGTAGAATCATTAGACAGCATGGGATAAATTTTCACAGCTATGCCGATGATACACAACTATATTTATACATAAATCCTGATGAACCCAGTCAGTTAGGTAGATTACAGGCATGTCTGGAAGACATAAAAACATGGATGAATCTAAACTTTTTGCTTTTAAATTCTGACAAGACAGAAGTTGCTGTCTTTGGACCAGAAGTTCTAAAAAAGAAACTGATTAGTCAATCACTTTATCTGGATGGCATTAAATTGGCCCCCAGTAATAACGTAAAGAACCTCGGCATTATTTTTGACCAAGACTTGACATTTAAATCCCAAATTAAACAGGTTTCTAGGATTTCCTTCTTTCACCTCCGGGATATTGCTAAAATTAGAAACCTCCTGTCCAGGAGTGATGCTGAGAAACTAGTACATGCATTTGTTACCTCAAGGCTGGACTACTGTAATTCTTTACTATCAGGTAGTCCACAAAATGCCATTAAAAGCCTTCAGTTGATCCAAAATGCGGCAGCAAGAGTTCTGATGAATATTAGAAAGAGAGATCACATTTCTTCTGTTTTAACTTCCCTTCATTGGCTCCCTGTTAAATCCAGAATAGAATTTAAGATCCTTCTTCTTACATACAAAGCCCTTAATAATCAAGCTCCATCATACATCAGAGATCTAATGGTTTTATATGTTCCCAACAGAGCACTTCGCTCTCAGACTGCAGGTTTACTTGTAGTTCCTAAGATTTCTAAAAGTAGAATGGGAGGCAGATCTTTTAGTTATCAGGCTCCTCTCCTGTGGAACCAGCTCCCAGCTTTAGTCCGTGAGGCAGACACTCTGTTTACTTTTAAGGCCAGGCTTAAAACTTTCCTTTTTGATAAAGCTTATAGTTAGAGTGGCTTAGGTCATCCTGGGCTATCTCTGTAGTTATGCTGCTATAGGCTTAGACTGCTGGAGGACAGACTTACCAGTTTTCTTCACTCTGCTACTTCCTTTTCTACTACTACTCTCCAGTTGTATTACAGTACATTCTATTATTTCGACTTTTAACTTTGTGTTCTCTCAGTGTTTTTCTCTCCATAGAAGATATACCTGGTCTGGTATCCTGCTTGACTGCAATGCCCTGTTGGACGGGGGGCATCGACTGGGAAGATGCTCCCAGTAACTGAACATCCACTGTGTCCTGTTATCAACTTTTTACTTTCTGTAACATAGAAAGTACTCTTATATTAAATCTTCTGTTCCTTCTGTGTCTCTGCTCTGTCTTCTCAAACCCCCAGACGGTCGTGGCAGATGGCCGCTCCTACTGAGCCTGGTTCTGTTGGAGGTTTCTTCCTGTTAAAGGTTAGTTTTTCCTCTCCACCGTCACTACATGCTTGCTCAGTATGAGGGATTGCTGAAGGATTGCTGTGGTTGGAAAGTCTGCATCAGCGGAGTCCAACCTCACGCCAAAGACTGACGCAATCTGCTGGGATTCCTTAAATAGGAAACTTTTTAACTGATTGGAATGTTTGTATAAATGTAATGAAATGACTTCTTGTTAATTGCCTTAAGATGACATCTGTTGTGAATTGGCGCTATATAAATAAACTGAAGTGAATTGTATAAATCCATAAAAACTCAACCTGCAATGTGATGAAGTCATTGACTGTATGGTGAAGTCCCTGAGTAAACTAGATCTGAATGGTAGCTCCAAAGTCTGTGCTTGCCAAGTATTTGGCATTTGTAATATTATTTTTTGGGTAAAATATATCATGAATAGCATTTAAAAAAAAAAAAATTCCATTAGTATATTGATTTTTTTGCAATATGTTTATTTAGATGTCAAAGTGTAACTGTCAGCACAATATCAGTATGGAATATAACAATTGCAATAGACTGTTTGGTTGTATTTGGTAGCCTACAGTATTTCATTAACAATCTACCTTCCAATAAATATTTTAGCCACTTGGATGTCTGTAACATCATTAACTGATCCAAATTTTAGCATCTCCCAGCCATCACACCCACCCCCTGATTCATCCTCCTCCCCCCATCTTGTCCCTTTCAACATTTCAGGTGAGGAACGATCTGCAGAAGATCAACGTTGGAAAGGCTGCAGGTCCAGATGGCATCAGCTCCAGGCTCCTGAGGTGCTGTGCAGATGAACTGTTTGGCATCATGCGATATTAGTTCAACCTGAGCCTGAAGCTGGGGAAAGTACCACAGCTGTGGAAGACCTCCTGGATGGTACTGGTACCAAAGACTTCACATCCTAAGGACCTCAGCAGTTACAGGTCGGTAGCCCTGACCTCACATCAGATGAAGACCCTCAAGAGGTTGGTTTTAAACGATCTTACCCTCCTAATGAGGTCTTCCTTGGATCCGCTGCATTTTTCTTACCAGCCTGGCATCAGAGTGGATGACGTCATCATTTATCTACTGCACTGAGCTCTGACTCACCTGGAGAAGCCTAGAAGCACTGTGAGGATCATGTTCTTTGATTTCTCAAGTGCTTTCAACACCATCCAGCCAGGACTTCTGAGGGACAAGCTGGAGCTGTCAGGAGTGGACCACCACATGCCTCAATGGATACTAGGCTACCTCACAGGATGGCCACAATATGTGAGGACACAGGACTGTGTTTCCGACAGCCTGGTCTGCAGTACGGGGGCCCCACAGGGAACTGTGCTGGCACCGTTCCTCTTCACCCTCTACACTGCAGACTTCTCTATCAACTCCCCACGCTGCTACCTTCAGAAATTCTCTGATGACTCTGCCATTCTTGTCCTCATCACAGGTGAGGACGACAGTGGACTCAGGACTTTGTGGACTGGTGCCAGTAGAACCACCTCCTGATCAACGCGGGGAAACCAAAAAGTTGGAGGTGGACTTCCGCAGGCGCAGACCCACCACACTGACAGCGGGTGAACATCCAGGGAATGGACATTGAGATAGTGAACTCTTATAAGTACCTGGGTGTTCACCTAAACAATTAACTGGACGAGAGCCACAAAACTGATGCTCTTTACAGGAAGGGTCAGAGCAGACTCTAGCTGCTGAAGAGATTGAGATCTTTTGGAGTCGAGGGAGCGCTCCTAATGACCTTCTTTGGCTCTGTAGTGGCATCAGCCATCTTTTATGGCCTAGTATGTTGGAGCAGTAGTTTATCTACAGCTGAGAGGAAGAGGTTGGATAAGCTCATCAAGAAGGCCAGCTGTGTTCTAGGGTGCTACCTGGATCCAGTGCAGGTGGTGGGAAACAAGGGACTTTGGCCAAAATAACATCACTGATGGACAGTGTCTCCCACCCCATGCATGAAGATGTTGCTGAGCTGCAGAGCTCCTTCAGTGACAGACTGTTGCATCCTAGGTACATGAAGGAGTGTTTTTGCAGGTCCTTCCTCCCTGCAGCTGTTAGGCTCTACAACCAAAACTGTTCACAACAAACTCAACAATATTTACACCCTGCTGTAATTCGCACCGTTTAACTCACTTAACATTTCTGCTGCTGTTATTTGCACATCTGTTTTTCACAGTTTATATTGTTATCTCCTTGGAAATAATATGATTACTTTTTAATGTACACCTACACATGCACATTCTGTAAATATTTTTGTTATTAAATTATCCTACTCAGTTGCACATTTTAATCTGAGTATGCTACTTTATTTTTAATATCTGCACAGTACTTTGGTTCTGTAATTGTTGTCCTTAATGTACATATTCTTAATTCTATACTTTTATACTTTTGTTGTGTGAATCTAAATGGTTCTATTACCTATCACTTTGCTGCTGTTACACCTGAATTTGCCCTTTGTGGTACAAAACAGGAATATTGTATTCTCTATTCTAAATCTGAAAGATTAGAGAGAGTAGTGGCTGGACTGGAAGAAAAAAAACAGTAATAAGAAAAACAATTTGTCATTGCAGTATTGGACAATAACACTGCAAACTCTGTCATGTTTTATGAAACATATGCGGCTATAATGGTGAATGAAATGCTTTTAATATTTGACATTACTCTCAAGCACAGGTTTGTTGATCATTGTAACACCAACATCACTCAGCATCCACATTCCACATTTCATAAATAAACACTGCCTTACTGACTCGTTCTTTAATCCACATCAAAGGATGTTATCCATCAGGATTAAATTAATCCAAATTCCATTTCTGGCATTTAATTTCTCTGACAGGCAGACAGATTTCATGTGTCAGTAGTGTTTGTTTGTCTTTGGAGGTTTTGTATTCAAATAGTTTAAACATTCCTACACTTTTGTCATTTTATGCTTGTTTTTTAATTGTCCATTCAAAAGTGTATTTAATCAATCACTTCGGTGTTTGTATTTGGCAGCATACTGTAGACAATTGATATATCTATCTCATCTTATACAATTTGAATGAAAATAGTACTTGACACTTTATGATGTAGGTAAAACAGGTATTTTTTATCATGATGCCTGGGCATCAACATTGACTGACCCCTGGTCAATTCATACCTTCGCCTAGCTAAGGGCTATCCAGTTACGGTCACTATAGAACATTGTCTGATAAAATAAGCTTGAGTTGTTAATATGAGGCCTGGAGATAAAAATTTGCATTTTAGGCGTGACACCATATTTCAGGATCTTATTTTGAACTACAAAAGGAAGTAGGCTAGTTGTTGAGAAAACATAAGCTTGCACATACATTGAATAAAACTAGCACTTTAATCATCAATCTAGTAAAATTTCAGCAGTTAGTGGTTTAACAGTTAAAGTAAGCTTCTGCTTTGTAGCTTTCCATTGGTGCTAAAAGGTTACTTAACAGGTTTGTTTATGTCTTTGGATTCCTGGTCTCTAGTTCAAAATATATAGTACTTACACTGAACTGAATGATAAAACTCGAAAGATAAATTGTTGAAAACAGACATTTGAGATCAATAAACCCTTTACTTTTAAAAACGTAAAACAAGCATTTTGAATTTGGAGCACACACATAAATAGGCCTACCACAGGCCTATTAAGCAGACAAATCTGGCCTGGAATATTCTAGGCTGATTAGATTCTGTTAAACGAAGTTAAACGTTGTGACCTTTTATCTGTTTGTGAAAAAATAATAGATTATTTCCCCTCTTCCTCAAGATCCGATTATGTAAGATTATGTAGGCTATTGTTTCGTCTGTTGAGTTGGGTCAATTGTTAGTGTGTTACTTAAATGTATAACTCCTGTTATACTTACATCATAGCCTATCTAATACATTAGCAAATACTATGCAGCATAGTTATTGATAGTTGTAGTAAAATACCATTCTGACTAGCCAGATCTGATGGTATAGTCACTGTGTCAGTATAATAAATCTTTACAATAATAATATATATATATGAACATGGGTAAACAATATAAATGTTGTCAGTAAAATAACATTTGTTTTAAAAGTCATATTTACAAATGCATTTACTTCCTTGTATAAAGGTTGGTTTGTTTGTATGTTTGTATGTGTGTATGTGTGTGTGTGAGAGAGAGAGAGAGAGAGAAAGTAGTAAGAAAACACAAAGTATATTTACCTAAATCCAGTTAGTGGAGAGAGACTTAGATCTGACCCGGGGGCCAAAATACATCAAAGAGCAGATAAATGCAGACTGCAAGCGTGCGAGGCGGTACGATGGCCAAAATTACTGACCACAGAAGCGAAAGTAAAAAAAAAAGAAAGAGAGAAAAGCTTTGCACACATATTTACTTCAATATCTCAAGCATGCGTGTGCGCTAGTATTTGTGGGCGTGAACGTACGCGTGTTAGCTCCGCCCACACGCCTTCTCCTCCATGACGTTCCGTGTAGAATGTCGCCAATCGGCTTCACTTGTAGAAATGGCAGCGCTGAGACAGGAGCATCGGTATGGGCTCTCCTGTGGCAAAATCAACAAAAACAACCCGAATCAAAGTCTTTACCACGTCAAACTCACTGACACGGCCATCCGGACCCTGGAAGCTTTCCAGAACCTGAAGGTAAACAAGATTACCTGCTTTAACTTTAAAGCTGCCGTGGCTTTTAATATTCATGTTGGAACATTTTCAGTTTTCTGTATCGTCTCTCTCCTAACTCTGGGAACTGCTTTGGAAACCAACGCTTGGTTTATTTTTCGCATGAAAAGAAAAGAAGCACAAAAGTTCAAGTAGCATCATGTTTTGACTGTGGATTGTTTAAATGTCATGGACAAAAAGGCGCTGGTGGCTGATTCAAACGTATGCTCGTCCTGTCACAGTCGCTATAGGCAGACTGAACTGAATTTATTAGGATCTAAACATGCGATTCTTAATATTTTTATTTACTCACATATTCCATAACTTAACTTGACTCAAACAAAAATAAGTTTCAGTTTTTAATGCGATGCTCTCTTGTTTACCGAGTCTCCCAAAAACGAACTGAAATTTACTTCGTTTTGCGCGTTAAAAGGCGATGATGTCTCTATGTTTATCTAGACTACAATCTGAAATATATTTGTAGAAGGATGAAAGCAGATGTTTTTGTTTTAATTTTTTTAAGACAAACTGCTTGGCTTTGCTCTTTGGAATAAGTTGAATATTCAATCGAGAAAATGACTTGCCTTTTCCGATTCGGGAGGCTGTTTTATTGCTTTTATGGCCCATTAGATTAGTCAAAGATTATTTAGTCTATCCAAATGCTCTCTCTCCACAGCAGCGCTTGATAAGACCGAGACACAGTTGTGACTGCAGGAGGAGGCTCATTTAGTTTAGACTTTTTCTCTTCCGCTGTCAAAACAAATGAGTCTGTTTTTGTGTGCGCCACATTCCCGAGTCGTATACAGCTACTAAACCTGGACTCCGACCTTGGTGGTTCAGCCGGATAGTAAACAGCTGGGTTCGGTGGCACTGGCTCTGGAAGTTGTTGTGTATTGCTGTTGCCCGCCCATCTCCGGAGCTCATTGGTCCGTGAAGCGGAGGAAACTCCTGAGCTCTCCCATAGCCCGACAGCTTCCTCCAGGCCACAGCAGGCAGGCAGAGAGGGGAGGGGAGAGCGCAAAGTTTTCCAAGCCGGAGACCACCCCAGAAAATACCGGTTCAGACTGCTGGACGGCCGCTGTGGCGGTGGAAGATTGTTGTCCTGCAAAAACCCAAACCTGAAAGCTTCTGCTGTTACTTTACTGATAATTGCATCAATGGTGCAGTAGCAACGAATGTATTGAAAACCTCTAAGAAAGTTTTTTTTTTTTACGCACAAAGCTTTACATCCACATAAAATACGTTTTGGAGCTAAACATTTGTGTAATAATTAGGCTATTTTGATCTTAGAAAAAATATGAATAACAAAGGCTGCTAAAATGCAGTATTTGATAGTCACAAAGCTAAATGAAGATGGCATTTAAGAACCCACCCTCCTCAAAATAGGCCCAATAAAAAACAATAATCAATCAAACATTTGTGCAGTTTATTAGCATGATGCAAACTTTGACCAGTCTTTCAGGCCCTAAAATTGTTTTATAATTCCTAAAGTGGCCCTGAGCCAGCCTCTTCACCAGTTTGAACCCACGCATCGCCACACATACCCATGTACTAAAACCATAGCTTGTCAGTTTATTTTTTCCGTATTTAAGTATTTTCATGAATTGTGGAGATAAACAGTCATAAAAACTCAAATCTCACAAATAATTAAGTGTAATTGTATATTATTTTATGAAGACCTATATTATACCCAATTTCCATTTATTATGGTTCTGATTCTTGTGTAGACCATATGGCTCTTAGGGAAGAAAAATACATTGACCTTTGATGAAACAATAACTGAGCAACCGCTTCAATGTATAATTTATTGGAGTCATGCAAGCACATTTCTACAAAGAACATTATCAAGAGATTGTTGAAAATTACTTTAAATCATCATTTGTCTGAGCTGCATTAAACCCTGCCCCTAGTTGGTTCAAAATGGCAGGGTCAGTAAGACCAGTTCTGTGAAACATGACTATGGAAATGGATGTGGAATAAATTATGTTTCTAATTTTTTGGTGCTCTAAAAAGTTTGATTAATGTTTGATATTCAGAAGATTTTTTCGTGTGGTTTGGATTAGGAATGGGGATTATGGACAAAACAAGAATAGATATAGATAGATAGATAGATAGATAGATAGATAGATAGATAGATAGATAGATAGATAGATAGATAGATAGATAGATAGATAGATAGATAGATAGATAGATAGATAGATAGATAGATAGATAGATAGTATTCAAAAAAAGAATAAAATAAATAAAAACAACAACAGTGGAAATATAGTCCAAACTATGAGCGTATTTATCATAAATTATACTAATTTTAGCAGTTTGGAGACATCATCCCTTTGAGTAAAATGATCACCGCTCATCCCTAGTTGAGATTCAGTTTTGTTTGGTACAAAGAACTCCATTAGTATCACTGTTGTAAACTGTCATAATATTATAACCATATCATTAAAGAGGAGTTGACCTGGCTCTGACAATTCCATGTGGAAGTCTGCCAGAACAGATCAAACATGAGTTGTTAGATTCATCTGGTGGCCCGGACAAAACTGCGGTACTTGTTTAGGGCAACAAAAACCTATTTTTCCTCTGGATTTAAGCCCATTTTTCTTTTTCAAATTCCTCTTAAATCTGTTCAAATGTGTTTTTTTATTACCAGTTGATTTCATAATGTAACTCGGGTATACTTATTAATATGTTGCAAATATTCTATTCAGTATGTAAAGTTGAAGTCTGATGAAGAAAATAAAAAAATCCTCATTAGGGAAGGGCATTTCCCAAAACCATTAATAATAAATGAAGAGCCCTGTCAATCATAGTTCGAGGTTTACATCACAGATGGCAGTGATTATTTATTTTGAAGCAGAGTAATTGGTTTCAGGAGAGATGTCTCATGACTGGGATCTAATATTGGTCCTCATTTTTCATTTAGAAAAAAATATATGTGAAAACACATAAATCACAAACAAATGTGACATGAAGAAAATCTTCTGGTGGCAGCAGAATAATTAATTACACCCACTTCTCTTCAAATAAGAGCCAGTAACCCTTAACCCTTACACTTACTTGAGAATGGTGGTTATGGCAACAAACATTGAAGCATACAGAATAGCTACATATTTTCACCTATATTATATGAACTGTTCAGTAGATTTGGGATGAACATGATTTGCATATTAAGTTGGACATTTGTTTTTCCTTCTTTACAGGCTTCACTATCCAACCAGCCAGCGATTTGCTTCAAGGGGAGCCAGGGGGTAAGATATTTTGCCTATTTTTTGGAATGCTTCAGAAACTGACAATTAATTTCAGTACAGCTCTTATTCTGTTGAGAACATTTGTGATGAGGTTTCCCTGGCCATCTTATTCGATTCTTTCCTATACAATTATCACTTACATGGATTCAAAAGAAACTTTGGTTTGAGATTTTTTTTCCAAAGGTTGGTATGATGGAGGTGTCATTATTGTTGCACCGGGATGATAATGTGGTTCCTGTTCATTCATATCACCTCACAGCCTTGGGGTAAAGGTGTCATTCATTCCCTCAATAACACTTTGCTATGTCAAGTATCCTTCATTAGACATGTCTACACAGACATCTGGTGCTTAATCTTTGGAGGAAAAAACACTTCGGTAAGAAAGTATGACGACCTTTATTTGAAGCAGCTAAAAAGAAAGTTCCCTGTGCTTCCAGCCAGATTAGCTGGGTCAGTATTAGACCCTCCCCACCTCTCGCTAGGCTTGTACAGGTTAACTGCACCGTCGGCTCTGTCTATAAGAAGCCACTCTAATCAGTACAAGAGCTGATTGCACTAACGAAAGTGACTTTGCTCTGAATACAAATACTGGTCCTGTGTGGTCACATGGGTCCCTAAAAGCCCAAAGACAGGGTACGCTACATTCCCCCTCCGGCTGCCAGCCAGGTTACTGGGTCAGGCACGCAACTGGGGGGGCTTTGTTCTGGGAGGAGTAGGGGGTTAAGGGAATTGGCAAGCATCAGGGAGTCCCCAAGTCTCCATGCTTGTTGTCAGAATGCAGACATGAAAGACCTGAAAAACAGTAATGGCACGCAAGCAGTGGGATCTTTGTTGTTTTTAAAAAAATAGATGCAAAAAAAAATACCATGCTTGTTGAAGTGCAATGAGAAACCACCATCAGATTAACCTGCTTATGAGAGTATGAAGCAATGTTAAGTGACTGCAACTGAAGTGTGCTTTAATCACTGAAAAAGATTTGGTGATTATGTCTTGCCTGGCATATTACATATTCAAATTGCTTTGCAGAATTCAAGCCTGGGCTCCCTCCCCCTCTGACAATATTCCCTGGGCCGGACGATTGGGCATTAACTAATGAGTTGCAACCATCGGTGGTGTGGGGGGAGCCCAGATTAAGCTGTTACTAGGGGAAGGAATTGTGAATTTGCCAGTCTGGCATGCAACACACCAAGTTGATATCCAGTATCTCTGTCTATATTGGAAGGGTGTAGGATTACAGATGTAATACTTCCTGTGGTGGGTGCTTACTGGTTGAATCTTTTTCAACAGCTCACCCCTTCCCCAGAACTTGCACAAGGTTCAGTAGGTCCTGTGTCCACTGACAGCAGGCAACTGTTGAGCTTTATCGTAAAAACCACAATTGCTACTTTTTGATCGTTGCCCCCGCTGGCTCATGTCAAATTTCCTGTAAAGGGGGCAGTTGTGGGGCCACAGAAACCATAAGAATTCTTCAAATCACTGTCCTGGCATCACTCCAGGGCTCAGCGGTGCCGGGGGCCAGGGTGCCTATCAAGAAATAGCAAACTGAGGTTTTCGGCAGCTTCTCTATGTCTCTGTGGCATTTAGCGCTACTACTGGAAATAGCCCTGTCAGGCTTGTAATCATGCAGCAAGAGGCATAGTAAATGAGACCCCTGAATTTGACATTAAAGCTAACTATGCAACTTTTAAATAACACCAAAATACTGTTTTTTATATTTAAATGTATTGTTTTACTTGACTGTATAAGATAAGATGACGTAGAACTCGAAAAAAAGATACAAACCGATTAGATCTGATCAATAACCATCATCTGGAGGAGAGACACACAGTAGAATCTGTATTGCCTGAATTCACAGAGGGATTATAAAATGAGAACTGGTTTAGGTTCCCATGGCCTGGACTTTCACATCTTTGTGCTCATTTTTCCTTTAGGCCTTTGGAAGAAATGCTTCTGTGGTTATAGATTTCAATTTTGTTGTAAAAAGATCTAATTTAATACTCTTGAATACTGTTGATGGAAAATTATTTACTCCCTCATCTTGTTTTTGTTTTTTTTGTCACAATTAAATGTTTATAAAACACATTTTAATATGATACAAAGACAACATGATCAGTTTTTAAATAATATTTTCATTTCTACAAGGAAAAGGATAAACAACCTAACTAGGCCGTAAATGAAAAAAATAATTGCCACCCTTGTAAAATGTCTAATGTCTAAGACTTTAAAGGAGTCATAAACTAGTGTTACCTTGGATACCCAAGCTCTATTATAGTCTTTCAGGCCCTTCTAAAATAGAAAAGTTGAAAAAAAGTGAAAAGAATAAACACAGAGCTCCTCTGACCCTTATTTCTGAAGGCACTATTGTCTCATGAAATCTGATGCGATATTTTGGCTGTCCTGAACGGTCATTGTAATAATGCAAATGAGGGGCACGTTGATTGGTGGTAGAAAGGAGGGGGGTTGACACCGCAGGTAACGCTTCAGCATATCTAACCCATATCTACCCGCTAGCATACAATAGCCCCATTAGCAGTTAGCTGCTGTTTGTTACACACAGTAAAGCAATGAAAACACAGCCTTACCGTTTCAATTGCAGGCAAGTCTCTGATTGTTGGAATGGCCCCTATTTCCAAACGGAGCTTTGATGCCAACTTCGCGTGATATTGTCCCAAATTCGTAAAGGATTCAGGCGTAAAAAAATAGAAAAAAAATATTTCCATGTTGATTCTGGCAGTCAACAACAGAGCAACTCACGTGTGCACTACGTTTCTGCATCTTTCACAGTCGAGTTCGTACTTCGAATCGGAAGTGATGTCGGTCGCGAACGAACTGGCACTAAGAGCTAACTCTTTGAAGTGAACGATGGGAGCCAGTTCGTCATTGGGAGCAGTTTTTTTAATTATTTTTTCATACCCCCCCCCCCCCCCCGCTTGTTTTGGTACATTTGGCACACATCGTTTTGCATTAATTTTGGAAATAAATACACTTTAAGCAACAGAAAATCTGAGGAGCCACTTGGGAGCCGAAAGAGCTGGCTCTTTATGGTGAGCCAAGCCAAAAGAACTGGCTTTCCAAAAAGAGCTAGAATTCCTATCCCTAGAATTCAGTAATGGCGGTACTCGACTGAATATGAGGGGGAGAGGGGCAAGGGAGAGGGGCAAGGGGGAGCTTCCTGCAGCATAGGTCTGCGATGTCTATATATGGTATATCCTGCGCCGACTTGACGTGAAGTCGGCCAGAAATTAAAATCACATATTTGAGTGCGCGTGCACGCGGGCTGGTTGACGAACCCAGGGGTAAACAAACGCTTCACTTTTAAATATCGGCTTCCCGGCCAGTGTATAATTGTTAGGCAATCATAACATACATTTTTTCTTGTGGAAAAGTGAAAATTACAGGTAATTGAGAAAACATGAACAGTGGTGAACCTTCCCAGGAGTGGTTGGCCTACCAGATTTACACCAAGAACACATTAATGATTCATCCTGGAGGTCACAAAAGAATTCAGAACAGATTCTAAACCACCACTGGCCTCACCATTCTCAGTTAAGGTCAGTGTTCATAATTCAACAATAAGAAAGAGACTGGGCAGAAATTGCATCCATGGAAAGGACAAAAGTGAAATCCACTGTTGATCAAATGGACCACAAAGACTTTTCTCACAATTGTAGGGAAACATTCAAATGATCCTCAAGATTTTTGTGGACTGATAACACAAAAATTGAAATTTTCGGAAGGTGTGCATCACTTTACATTTGATGTAAATTAACACTTCCAAAAAATATGACACATTATTTTTATGTGTTTTTCAATTTGTTGACCGACTCATTCTTTTCTGTAGAACTAAGTTAGCGCCGTAAATAATCAACTAAATATCAATTTTAGGTTTTATACTGTAGCTTCAAGAAAATGGTTTGAGTGTAATTTTTTGATACCAAGCATGTACATTAAAATTTAGATGTGTATGCTGTACTCTTTCAGGTGTTACGGCAGTTTAATTTCACTCTTGCCTGATAAATGTTGAATTACAGTAGCCAGGGTAGTTGTTTTGATTTATAGCCCTGTCTCTTTTTATGTGCACAGCTGTCACATAAAGGCAGCCTTTGTGAGGATGAGGGGAATATGGAGGTCCTTCTAAAGATATTCTCATGACGACTGTGGATGAAAGCAGAGCTTCCCCTGGGGTCCTTTCCGTCAGCCCTGTTGATTATTGTGCTGTTACACCCCGTGTCTTGGCTGAATCCTTGGGAGACATCAGGGCTTCTATCTCACAGTTGGCTGCTCTGACTCTACCCCCACTTTGCCTCGTGCTCGAGGCCGAAAATAAGCTTTTGCTCTGTGCAAGTGTGTACATGTGCATGCACACATCACTTTTTATTCTGGACGCTAATTAGAATAACAATAACTGGAATGTGGTTTGATAGTTGTCCCTTCCCAGTAGCATAGCAGTGAGAGGGAGAGCTGTCCCATGTGTTTCTGAAAGGGCTAACGCCTTTCTATTCAGCCAGATGTGTTAAGCAAGGCAAGTTATCTGCATTCTCTCTTTGCCTAAGGCTTTCTGGTTTCTTTTGTTTTTTGTCACAGTATATTTTAAGATCAAGTCTTATGGGACTCCTGCTGGTAAAGATGACTTTTCAAGAGGATAGGGGTAGAGTTATTGTTTTTAAGTGCAAAGATTAATTAAAAACAAAAATCAGTTTTTTATGAGATCTTAAAACTAGATAATGACGTATAACTTCACTTTTTCTATTCTGTTGTAGGTTATCTGTTGGGGACATTTTTGTGTTGAATTACCTAATTCCTGCCTAGCTTCAGCTGTCAGACAGATGGCCTTGCATTTATGGTCAAAATCCTGTGGCAGAAGAACAAGGCCGAAATCATCAGAACTCCACAGTATGCTTGACAGTTAGTGAAATGTCCTTGTGCTGATATGATGCATTTAACTTCGCCAAGCATAGGGCTGTGCATATAACTAAGCATCTTGTATTTGTTCTTTTTCTATCCAAACGATCGTGCTCCAACACTTTTTTGGTTTGTTTGGAGACATCTTTGTGGACCTAAGCCATGTGAGACTGCTTATTTTAGAGAGAAAATGCTAATTTTTACCTTAGGCTGACACAGGCCCTGGCGCCATCGGCGTCCCTGGGTGGGCTGGGCCCGCCCATTCACATATCGGGCCCGCCCATGACAGATTACAATGCCTCATGCAAATGTATTGGCCCAAAACAACCAACAGAGGGTGCAATAGGTTACTAATCGGGAGTTTTGGATGTGGTAAAAGAAGAAACTTTGGTACAGTATTTTGTTGAAATGAGTCCCTTTGACATTGTGCTCCACACTTACTACCAGTTGGTGGCAGTAATGCACTAATTCGTTGTTTGCCAGCCGTAAATAATTATCATGAAGTAGAAGTGCGCCATTAAGAGCATGCAAACTGGTAGTCATGATGTAAACATTCGGAGAAATACACGCAAGAAAGGAATTTACAAAAGTTTTTAGCAGCAGAGTTGGACTGAGGAAGACTTGTGGACTAAGTACTTTATTGGAGTACATTAACTGGACGTAAAGGGATTATTTTTGTTCCAGATGATGGCTCTGTGTATGTGCAGGTTTATAATATGAATATATACATTAAGTGTCAAAAAGGGCTGTTTTGACCCGGAAATATTTAACACACTGCCAATGGGAGGTAAAAACGTTAAGGGGTTAAATAAAAACTGGGCCCCTGCAAAATAAGGTGTGTGTGTCCCCCCCCAATCCCCCCCCCCAGTTAAATTGCCCTGGCGCTGGGCTGATTATATCATACTTGGGAAGTCTCTCTGTAGCTGGTTTGTCATACTGTTTCAAACTTAATGTGCTAATTGAGACATGAAGGATCTGAACTCACGGTAAACTTGCTTCCTTCGCTTTTTCTTGGAAGATTAGCAATTCTTTACAAAAATGCCACCTTTGACTCATCTTTATTGCTGATGAATACTAGATTCCAACTAATTTGGAAATGGCTCAAAACCCAGCCCATAAAAGCAGTACCGATATGTTCTGCCCCTTGGCATTTTTAATGATCAAGGCTAAGAACCTGCCATAACTAAACTTTTAAAAATGCATTTGATCCGTAGCCATGGGATCGTGCTTAAAACCTGTGAATTTATATGCAGTGAGTTACACGGTGCCTTAGATTTTCCCACACACTATGTTCTCACATTTTCTTTTGCCTTTTGTCTGAAACAAATAATGACTATTAAAATGAATTATGTATTTTCTATTGTTTTTAAATCTTTTTAATGCTAGATAGAGTAGAATGTGATAAGAACCAGATTTTTAAATACATTTTTATTAATATTTATGGGCAGAGTAAGTACAATACCAACCAATAACATTCAGATCTGACATTAAAATTAAAGCAGATGACTAAAACATTAGAAAAGATAAATGGAAATAAAAAGTGGGCTGCGTAGTTGGTAGCACTGTTGCCTTACAGCAAGAAGGTTCTGGGTTCGAATTACAATTTATATTAAAATTAAATAATCTACTCATGGGAAATGTAGTTACATGTCTCAATCAATACCTACCAGCAGAAGGTTGCTAATTATTCTGGTTTTAACTGGGGTTGTAATCTGTCACGTTAAATAGAGTATCCCACCTAAATAGGAATAATAAGCAAAATAAATGGAAATTGGGTGCAGTCCAAAGTTTTCAGAGAATAATATCCATCCATCCATCCATCCATCCATCCATCCATCTACGATACTCGCTTATAGGTCATCAGTCCATCACTGGGTGACACAAATACAAACAACCACCCATCCATCCATCCATCCATTTTCCATACCCGTCCATCCTATGTAGGGTTGCGGGGCAGCTGGTGCCTATCTCCAGCGGTCATGGGGCGAGCAAACAACCACCCATTATACATAATTGTATTCTGATAATTTTTCGCTGTAATTCATGAAAAAAAAAGAACTTCAAAGAAAATAAACTGATTTGCACAAAGGAATTGTGCAGATGAAGTTCCGTAATGAGAGTGAAGAACTGGGGTTTAAGAATAATAAAACAATAATAAAATAATAATAAAAATAATTTAGATAAATTTCTGTTCATGATGATCATGATGATTTATAAAAGATAAATAATCAGAAATATTTAACTCTCGCAATTTAATTGTTGTTTATCTGAAGACTATTTCTGCTTTTAGTGTGGCTTTGGTCCATGTTTAGGACAGCTGACTTGAAAAATGACAGATTCTTACACCAAATTAAACCAAAATCTCTATGACAAACTAATAGCTAGTAGATAATGATTTGAGTCATGTCACATAATCACATTTCCACCTAGTAGGCTTTGTGTACTTTATAGAAAATTACTCAACCTAACCCAAAGCTTTCACACCACCTTTGGTGTTCAGTCCTAGTTCTTAATTTTATGAAACAATTTGGGAAAAGGAGTGCAGTATTTGTTGTTTGTTTGTTTGTTTTATTTAACACATATTACAATACAAAAAAAAATATGTATATATATAAAAACTACATAAAGATACATAAAATTCATGTGTACAGAAGTGGTAGAAGCCTGAATGGGCTTATATAGAAACCACTCCCTACAAATTAGCTTTTTTACGATTTCTTCAACATCATACAGTCATAAAAAAGG
The DNA here is from genome assembly GCA_963556495.2 of Valencia hispanica. Lineage (NCBI taxonomy): Eukaryota > Metazoa > Chordata > Actinopteri > Cyprinodontiformes > Valenciidae > Valencia > Valencia hispanica. Next base: position 17,274,693 of record OY747706.1, read on the forward strand.
AAAAACAGAATATCTAAAGAAGAAGAAAAACATACATTCTATGACAGTTTAAGACAGCATTCCAATTTATATTTCAGACAACATTAAACCAAATACATTGCTCTCAGCTTATTTTTTTGTCTATTTTTATACATAGGCAGAAATACTGAGGGTTCCACAAGGTCAACGTTTGCATTCCAGAGTTTTGGAGCATGAAATCCGATTGAGAGTTGTCCACATGATGTTTTATATACCGGAAGACGCAAATTTGAAGCGTTCCTAGTAAAGTAGTTGTGAATTTGAGCGTTAGTATGAAATTGAGTATATCAAGTATATTCTGACAACAATAACAAAATATGTTTGTGTCATTTAAAGATAAATCCAGGAAATCTTTCTGATATAATTGGTGGCATTTAAGTGCCATCTCACTGCGCCTTGATGTGGAGGGTACCTCTGAGGAGGGATGGCTGTGTCAAGTGTAGAGAGACGGCAAGCATTTGTTGAGGTTGACAGATTAGCCCCAGCTTCTTGGAAAAAAGACTGATTCTGCTTGGCATAACATGCAGTACCTTGGGGGTTGCTCGACAGTTGCCCATCCCCATATCTCTGCACTAATTCGCGTCAGTCGCAAACACCCCCCTCCACCTCCTTTTCCTGTATCTACCAACCCCCCTCAGTGAGTAAACCCTCAAACATTACTACAGCACCATTCGAGGCTCACTAAAAACAGACTGTAATGTGTTTGAAACAAGCTTTCTGGTAAAACATTTTGTTTTTGACTGTTTGTTTAGACCTTAGACCCTACCTTGACTGAAAGGGTCACTGAAGGTAGTAAAAGGTTTTCTTCTGGTGATAAAATGCAAACTTGCCTATTGAATTATCATTCAATAGGCAAGTAGCATCCATCATTTTAGTAGCTTATAGAAATGCCGAGATCCAACCCCTTCTTTCTGTACTGAGCTGCACATTCCTAGAGGAAGAACTATTTAGAACCATCCTTCATGCACTGGCTCCACTTGAAGTCACTGAGGCCACCCCCCAACTCTTCCACACACATGCCCAGGCCCCCAATCCACCCCAATCTCTCCCTTTACCACCAAGCAACGCACAGCCACACGTCCCTGCCGTTCATGAATAATCCAGGCTGCCCGACAGGCCATTGCACTCAGCTTTGTGGGGGAAGCAGCTAGAACAAAAGATGGGCAGCTCACAGAGCAGCTTCGGCTGAGTAGGCTCAGATGAGAAGACAATAGTAACTAGTGTCAGTACAGACTGGGGCAGAAGGAAAAGACTTTAGAGCAAATCACTTATATAGAGGCGTCGGTCGCATCTCATCTCTGCCATGCCAAATACCAGAACTTTCTTTCTTGCCTTCATCTACAAACCAAAGAGAAAGTGTGATAAAGTCTCCTCTCATCTTTCCCTGCAGGTGCTTGGCTTTATTTTAACAAAGCAAAGGACAGGGCAAATGTAGATCTTTTTATCATACATATAATATTTTCCTCAAAATAAACAGTTTGACCATGCTCATAAAGTCACAGAGGAACTTTTACAAGAACACCGTGATTCTGGTCCGTGTCCTTGTTCAGCTGCTGAGCAGCCCCCTGCCAGGGTTTTCTGTTCCAGTCCAGTTCACACCTTATAACAGCTTGAAAGTATTTGACATCTCCAAACACACAGGGCCTGGATTAGCAGATGTGGTTGGACTGAAGCCACAGAGGCAGTTATTGTATTAGTCTGCACTCTCCTTGGGAGAGGTGGGGGCTGCACTGAAAAAGGGCTGTCATGTCATCTGGTAGCTCTAACTGTAACTGTCCAACAGCTACCCATAATTCTCGCCCTTATAATGAGGGGTTTTACTGTGCACAAGTCTCACTGTGTTCAATAATAACCTGATCAATTTTATTAACCCGGCCTGAGGTGACAGAATTCTCTGATCAAAATCAAATGGACTTAAGCTTCCTTCAGATTATGGATTATCACATTTATAATGTATAAGGGATCATAATTAGAACCTTGTGAGCACACAAAATAATTATCTCGTTTAATTCTAAGCTAGTTAGGGGTGGAACAAAACATTAGATACACAGTATTTACTCCATTAGACAAGATGATTAAAAATGGTTTCTAACAAAATTTTATTTTTTTTGCTTTTCATAAATTCATTAAAAAACTTTAAATGCCAAACTGTTTTTCAAAGAGTCTTTAATCAAAGCTTTATTTCTCTAAAGACTACAGTTATCCAGTAAAACCTCATCTAATGTGGTCCTAATACAAACAAGCAGGCTTGAAATAACATTTTGTGTCTCTACAAACGGAGTAGAGGTTTCACAGATCACAAACAGTTTAAAAGACTATTTAATCAGTGTAATATTATCCAGGCCAGTCCAGGTTTCATCCGCCTAAATATTTTTTTTGAAGTGATGGTCAGTGGTTGAATTTATATCGCACTTGTCTTAGAAATACAGACGACTCAAAGCGATACACTAGAGCCACATTCATCCAGTCACATTTACACCAGTATAGGGCTGGGCAATAGGGAAAGAAATTTAATCACAATAATATTTTTCATCTTAGTCTATTAAAAAAAATAAAAAAAATATTATTTATATTATATATATATATATATATATATATATATATATATATATATATATATATATATATATATATATATATATATATATATATATATATATATATATATAATTTCGAAAAAAATCCCTGTTTTGGAATGCCAATACCTCGCAGCGACCAAGAGTTTCTCCAATTGTGTGGAACATACAGTATCACATTTCTGGCCTCCAAATTCGATTTTTGATATAAATCTATTTTTCTTCTCCCTTTCTGTTCTTAAAAATAAATTACAAATGACAGGGAATATTTTTAAAACTTGTTTTTTGTCAGTCATCCATTCTTTGACCTGAATTTAGAGTCTAATTAAATGGATGCTGTAAAACTTGTTTGTAAAACAAGATGGAAAAGGCTGGCATCACTTGTGATATCACAACTAGTCTCTACCCTACTAAGATGCTTAGATTCCATAAATAAATGGATGGCAGAAAGCTACTTGCAACTAAATAACCAAAAAACTGAAGTTATTATATTTGCCTCTAACAAACATGTGCCAGCAATAACAGAGCTGCTTGGACCTCTTGGCTGTCTGACCAAATCCTCTGTCAGAAATCTTGGTGTAAATATTGACTCTGGTTTCACGCTGGATAAACATGTAAGTGCTCTGAGTCGCTCTTGTTTTTATCATTTGCGCAACATTGCTAAATTGAGATCTGTTGTGTCCTACTCGGAGTTGGAAGCTATAATACATGCTTTTATTTCAACCCGTTTGGATTACTGTAATGGTATTTTTACAGTTCTTAGTAAGGCCTCGTTAGACCGACTTCAGAGGGTTCCGAACGCTGCAGCTAGGCTTTTGACCAGGTCTTTAAGGTTTTCTTCAGTGACTCCTCTTCTTAGGTCGCTGCACTGGCTTCCAGTTGAACTTAGAGTACAATATAAAGTCATTCTACTGTCATGGAAGGCACTTTACGGGCAAGTACCGAACTATATCAGAGGGCTGTTACATCTGTATGTTCCTGGCAGATCCCTGAGGACTTCTGGCCAGAGTTTGCTAGCAGTTACCCCAACAAGATTAAAAACAAAGGGTGAAAGGGCGTTTTCCTCTGTGGCTCCATGATTGTGGAACTCACTACCTCTTGATTTGAGATTAGTGGATTCCTTGGTCTCTTTTAAAGGCCAGCTAAAGACCTATCTTTTCAAAATTGCTTTCTCTTAATTGTTATGTTTATTTACTATGTCATGTATCTTGTTTGCCTGTTATTGTAAAGCACCTTGTGGTTTATATATTGAAAGGTGCTCTATAAATAAAGTTTTACTTATTTACTTACTTACTTACAACTATGGAAATCCAAGAGGTGCATTGGTAATTTCTTTCCTCAATTTTCTGGATATAACAAAAAAAAATCAATCTTCATAAATAGAAACATTTGGTAATCGATATATTTCTCAGCCCTACACCAGTACACAGATCAGTGGGCAACATGCGGCTAAGTGCCTTGCCCAGGAACACACCAATGTTTGGCAAGAGCACACTGGAAACGAACCAACCAACCATTGGACTACAAGACAACTTATTTATCCTGCTAAGCAGCAACTGCCCCGAAGATGAGCAAATGAGGCAGTAAATCATATGAAGGCCAAAAGAAATTGGAATATTTCCTTACTGTGCTGTTCCCAAGTCATTTTGACAGCAATTGGAAAATACTTTTTGAGACTTCACCTGGGTGAGAAATATTGTGAATAGACTTGGGCTAGAATGAGATACTTATAGTAAGATGACTGTGAGGAAAAAATGCAACAACATTTTAAAACAAAAATGTATCATTTAAGGGCTTTTATCTAAACCAGAAGGCAACAATTATTCTACTACTAAAATACCACTACTACTAAAATAATTAAGTATGTTATTCATTAAGTTTACAATGTTGCTATTTATAACAATTTTTATTATTTTGGTGTATAGATTTTCTAATTTCATTTTACCATTTACCATTCTGCTTTTTATAGGGAATAACAAAATAACAAAAAATGAATAATATGGATATTAGTTGGTTAATTAGTCAGGCTCTCTACTTTAGTAGCTAGCCTGAATTCAGCATGATGCTTGTAGCTTGCTTGCTATAGTTTTAAACCAGGGTTCTCTTATTAAAAGTGATGGGTTGCACTGCTTTAGTTTACATAACATGATTGCCCGTGCTTTTTGCTGTTAGAAGTGTTTCTAAACCGCAAAGTTTTTTGTTTTTTTTTATATGGGAAGGAAAGTGTGAGACCCTTCTTTCAGCCAGCTGACAGGAAGGTAGCAGCAAAAGGTGGGTAAAGGCCAGAAATGTGATACTGTATGTTCCACACAATTGGAGAAACTCTTGGTCGCTGCGAGGTAGTGGCATTCCAAAACAGGGATTTTTTAAAGTAAAGAAACATTTGAAAGGTTTTAAAACCACAACTATTAAAAACCTTGTTACACCTTAATACTTGCAAGTAAACAATTACTAAATGTGACTTTTTGCTTTTGTAAGATCTAATTGGACTGATAACATTTAAAGTAAGAAATCTGATGTTTTTACTCATCAAATCTAGATTGAAAGAATATCTGTAGTATAGTATATTCATCTTTTTCTGTTTTAACTCCAGTTTCAATGTACCATGATGCCCTGTTTTTTAAATGTGAATGCAGCATGACACCCAACAGCTTAAATAAAACAGAATGTGGAGACACAAAACTAAAAGAAACATACAGTTATGTAGAAATATGTAACCAGAGCTCCTATCCGTAGCATGTATACACATGTTTCCCCAGTTCTTGAGCTGGGAGTGCTGGAGCTCCATTTTTCTTTCAGCTTTTAGCAGCAACTTATTAGCTACATGTAAAGGTTTTTCAACTTGATTGTGATGTCATGTGTCCAATGTTTGGGACCTGTCTATATATTTTTTTATGCATTTCTGTTTATTCAATGATAACTGGAAGTTGTTTTTCCACAAACCCTGGCTGAAAGCAAACCTCTGTGTTGACATTTAGTCTCAGCCATAAGCTAAATGTTTGACCTCACCCCTGCATGTGACCTGTGACACAATGAGGCTTGCTCTGCTGAAAAACCAAAACACACACATACACACGCATACACTGACAGCCTTGGGGAAACCTGCCAAAGTTCCATATGGAAATGCCCATGACTGTGTCTTTATGCAAATCTACACCTACTACTTGACCAACGGGCAAAAATGTTTGCACATTGATTAAATTATTCAAAAGTCAGTGTTAATCTCATCAGGATGGGTGGGGAGATAATAAAACCTTGACTGTGATGGTGAGTATATTAAATCGAACTCAGAGTTGTAATTTTTGAAGCTTTTGACACCACAGCATTTTTGCTGAGCTGGCAAGTATGCAGCAAAAATGGCAAACTAGCAAAGTGTGATAATCATATATGTTATCTAATGACAGTAAAAGAAAGCAACTCAAATCATGATGCAGGTATACCTTCTAGAGAAATAGTTTTATAGTAACTATAAACTTATCAAAAAAGACTAACTTTCACAAAACAGTCTAAATTTTCATTGGGAAGCGAGGCTTGTTTTTGTGTCTCTTTTTCTGGAGAAACAAGTTTTCTGTCTGACAAAGATTAGGTATGTGTTGGTATAGGATTCTTACTGTATTAATTCATGAACTTTGAGTAAAAAATACTTTGATTTTTTAGCATAGTAGTATAAACATATGAAAATAAACAAAAATGCTTAATTGGATCTGAACTGTTTTATTTAAAACAGAAACGCAGCCATTAGCTTTTGTTTTTGCTAAAATAATGAAACATTGATTATTATGTATCATCTAGCATTTATAAAGTGTTATTTTGATTGTCATACATAGACATGAAAGAACGCAGATGTATGTGTTGACAGTTTAAAATTACTCACCTGTTTCATGTAATCTGGAATGACTGAGTACATAATGAGTAATTAGCTAAAGATATTTTGAAAAATTAGGAATACCATTGTTGTCACAATTAGTGAGAGAAACTTGTCATCAGCTAAAAGTGTTGGATGTTTGAAACAGATATAGCCTTTCTTACAATTATAATTTATTTTTACAGATGTATACATCAATGGAAGACTGATGGAAAATGTAGAGGAAACACATTATGAATTTAGTGGAAGCTTTTAAGTAAATATTCCCATTAAACAGAACATTATCCCTTTTGTCATTTGGTTCCTGATCCTGACTATTGATTGGTATCAATAATACAACAAGAAGATGACAGCATCAACAGTCAATATTTTACTTTTATCTACTTGTAAGCTCAGGTTTTTATTTTTTACTGGTGTGACATGGCATACATATGCTTTACCATTAGCATTTTTGCTATTTATTTTGATTTGGACTTTGTCAATTTGTGACCTTAACTTTGTGAACCATGACTTTATGAAATTACACTGAGAGTTAGCAATAAAAACAATGGTTAAACAAAATCTGTTCAAGTAAAGAACCTGCAGTCTGCTTCCTAACTCACCTGCTGCTCTTGCTTCTTAGCATCCTAACTCTACTTAGGAGAAGTGTTACCTCAACACTAATAATTGGCCACACTCCCTTTAGTTTCCACATCATTACTTTACAAGTAGGCAACACTCTCTCTTGTAAACCAGAAATCTGAAGAAGTGACCAATAGTGCACTGAAATATGTTTGGCACATATATATACTCTCTTCCAAACAGCCGAAGAAAATTAGGTCATTCCAGTACTTTCTTATTTATCCTAATAGACAGACTTCAAACTGTAGTAATAATACAACATAAAATTTTGATGGCTTAGAAACTGTAACCTTTTAAAAACTTTGTAATTAACCAGCCTATGCATAATATGAATCGTCAGTGCTGTCAAAGTAATTCAGCAATAGATGGTGAACAGCCAATTCTTCCGTTTTCCAAAATGTAATGCTTTCAAAACATGGTTGTATTTGTAGCTGCCAATATGACATTTCATCACAAAATATCAAAATCTGTGTACTAAAATGTAGGAAAATGTAGAGGGGGTTTCAATAAAATTACATTTGTATAAAAAAAACAATACAACACAATTTATCTGATCTTTAAGTCAACATTTAGCTGTATAGTATTAACAAACCGTCACACCATCAACAATTATCAGTGGAACTATATTACTTATCACAAGCTGCAAATTTAATCAGGAGGTCAGATCACAATTTTATATAGTGATAACTGATGACAACCAAAACTTGTATCTAATCAAATGGTATTTGGAGACCTTTAGATTTTGTAATTAAACAAAAGAACTGCCATGATTTGAACAGTTAAGATTTTCCTTTTGACGTGGTATTCTTTGGTGCTATCAGCAATCAGTCCCTTACCTGCAGTAGACATCTGTCTAAATGACCTCAGTTTGGGGACTAGGACAGAAGTCCTCATTGGCAAGTTGAGCTAAGTTCCATTAAGAAAATTTGCAATCTTAAAACAACTCTAAGCTATAAAAAAAATCAGTAGCAGTACATGTGGATGCTATTTTATAATGTAGAAGTTACCTAAAAGGCTATGATCATCCATGCTGAAGATTGTGCTGGTCAATGGTCTGTTGTAAGGTGTGTTTTATGGGAATCATACAGTGCAACATAGATAGTGTTAAGGCCAAGCAATTGTTTAAAGGAGAGTAAGCCAGTCAGTATGTTTACATGCAGCAAGAGAAATTCGAATTATTGCCTTAGTCCGACTGAAATCAGACTTTTAAAATGCATGTATACACCTTAGTCCGGCTGGAGTCGAACCGAACTGGAGTTTCAGAAGCTCGACTACTGCAGCTAGATAATGCGGTTAGAAATTCGAATTTCTCTGCATGTATACTCTCGCCTTGAGAAGCCGAACTATCAGGAGATGTGCCCTGCCCCTCCAGGAAATGACGAGCTTGCAAGCCCCGTAATCAACAAAAAAAGCGATGTAATACGCTGTAATAATGCGCTGTAATAATTGATGTAATACGATCAAACAGTACAGAATGTAACAAATGTACAGCGCGGCAGTGTTTGTCGTCATCCATTTTTGTTTTACTATGTCGGCTTCTCTTCCACAAGTGTTTGTTTACCCTGAGTGTGTGACGCGAACCGGAAGAATGCCACACGAAGGGTTGCATGTCGCCACCTACCGTTGCGGTGGTCGGCACACTTCTTTCAATAATTCGATTTTCTAAATAACATGTAAACTGGGACTCGCCTCGCTGCAGGAGGAAAGTCTTTAGTCCGATTACTCCAAAAAGCTCAATTTAGCTGTGCATGTAAACGTACTGACTGTAAACTTCATTAATTTAGTGTGTAGTTTATATTTTGTTACCTAACTTTTTTCTCTAATGCAAAGGAGATAGAGATGTTGAAATGTTTATAAGACAATGGAAATCAACTTGGAATTCAATCTAAAAAATCTGTATATTCCATTTAAAAACCTTTGTTTCATACAGAGCCAAACATTATTTTTCATTTGAAGACATTTGTAGTAAGCCATCTGGCTGTAATCCAACAGATCAAACAATTACTCTATGACTTATGGTTCAGATGAACAGAGGCTTCTCTGACTGGCTTCTGTGGTTTCATAGCACTTTCAGGATGCGCCTGTGATCCCGTGATTTGCTGGAACGGCTTTACTTATGGGCGTCGGGAACTGCTGGGAACTAATGGGTTAAATGACATATGGTTATGAAGCTTGGGAAGGAAGCTGTGAATAAAGTGGGGGTGACCCCTGAACAGTCTGACCCGAGTGACATTGATTAGAATTAGAATGTGAAGTGTGTACGGTGGCATGGATCGGGGTGACAGGCAGATCTAATGCATGGCTGGAGGGGGACTCGTACTGCTGCCATCAACTGAAAGAGGGGACGTGGTGGCACTATTGCAATGCTAAATATTTCATCTTATCAGAGATCTTTTGTTCATCTATAACCATTTTTAAAATCAAATATAAAAGCAGAGATGCACTATCAAACCTGTTTTTGGGACATTCTTTTTTTTTAGTGTTTAGTGAAAGATCCAGGAAGCCTGTTGTCCCTGCTCATGTTTTTTGCTTGTTTTGGCCGATCTTTCCTAGTTAGTGCATTCTGTTTAACGACATCATCCTGTTAACAGCCAGACATAAATGGGTCAAAATTAATGGTCAGCTGTGTCTCAAGTGTCCTCGGCCTTGTTGGCTGCTTTGCGTTGTGTATTGACTTGGGTGGACTTGTGCACATGAGGGGAAGCTAGAGGCGGATGGGGGTAGGGTGAATGGCATGCGTTGGGTTTTAGAAAAGGAGGAGGAGGGGTGTCGAGGAGACATGCTGTTCATTGGCTTCATGTTGGAAAGAAAAAAATGCTTATGGCTTTGCTGCATGACTGGGCATTTGTGACAGCTAAAGTCCTGCCTGTCTCGTCTGCTGGGAGCAGGGTGCTGTCAGCCACAAGGCTGGTAATCAATCACTTAAGAGCAGTGGCTAAACAGGCAGTTTCACTTAAACAAATTCAGGTTTTAGTGGAAGTTTTTCCATAAAAAGAGTGGAAACATAAAAAATGCTTTATCTGAATCTAGGACATATTTATTGAGAGAAGTAGTAAACTGCACCTTTTCAGACTGAGAAGCAGCTGCAGGCAATTTAGAGGAAAGCAACTACCCGACAAGGTTTTAAAGGACATGTTACCTGTAGGTTAATGACTTTCTATGTTGACTATTCTTTTAGTGGAAGTAGGTTTTTGGGTCATTTTATGTAACAACCTTCTAACAGTGATAGACTTTATACCATTGGCTTGTTTGCTGAGCGGGAGAAATGGACAGTCTCTTAAACAAGAAGTTGTACTCTGAGTAAAAGTGGTGTTCCCTTTGTTTTATGTTATTTTTGCCTATCAGACTGGATCTCCTTATGACTGTCTACAGGTCATCTTCTTTGACCTGGGAGGTGCCTTGCAGCCCTAATGATTGGCCTGCCTGGCGGATTATTTAGGTCAGATTTATTTGATGGAGAAGCATAACAAAACAGGGACTATCCTCAGTAGTTTCAAAAAAAAGAATTTGTTTTGCTGTTTTGGTCTTTGCTGTGTTGCTGAAATTACACTGAATTGGTTCAGGCTGTGTCTAGCAGAAATAAAATAGCCCTATTGCATAACTCTGTGCCCAAAATAGCAATCCAGCAGATAAACTCAATCCTGTTGTCGAATGCAACAAAATGCTAAAGGTTAAATATTACAACAGTATTACTGTTTACACAGCTAGTTTCATTGTCAGGGTTTCTTCAAAAATTGCAGTGCCTTAAAAAATAATTCACATCCCTTAAAATGTTTTACAGTTTAAGGGATGTGAATAGTAGGGCTGGGCGATTTGAAAAAAATAATTATATCATGATAATATTTATCATATCAGTCGATATCGATATATATCATGGTATAAAGCAAATCACTATTTTGTCAATATTTAAAATTTTTTTGATATGAATCGTTTTATCTCCCTTGCTATTTTTTTAAAAGACAAATGACAGAAAATAGTTTTAAAACTTGCTTTTTTTCTATTATCCCTTGTTGGAGTTGACCTGAATTCAAAGTCTAAATAAATAGCCAACACAGTATACAACATGCTTGTAAAACAAGATGGAATGCCTCACATCACTTTGAACTACGGAAACACAAGATGCATTGGTGATTTTTTTTTTCAATATTCTCGATATTCCAAACATTCCATTTTCATACATAGAAAAAATGTTTATAGGCTATAGATTATATCAATATATTGCCCAGCCCTAATTTATAGACACCAACTTTTTTGAAATAATATTCATATTTTATGTGACAGACCACCACAAAGAAAATGTATGAAATTCTGAAGTCAAAGGAAATTAATAAATGTTTTTTAATTGTTTTTAAAAATGGATGGAAAACTAATACAAATAACCCTGAACACACTATGCTCACAGTGAAACATGGTGGTAGCAGCATCATGTTGTGGAGTTGCATATCATCAGTACGGACAAGGAAGCTGGTCAGAAATTGATGGTAAGATGGATGGAGCCAAATACAGGGCAATTCTAGAAGACAACCAACTAGAGGGTGTAAAAGGTTTAATGCTAGGGCGAAGGCTCACAGTGCTTGTTTAGATTAAACCACATACATGTGTTTGAATGGCCCAGTCAAAGTCCAGACCTGAGCCATATTGAAAATCTGGGCAAAACATCCAGCATCTTACTGCACAAAGCTTGTTGACATGTATCCCAAAAGACTTGAACCTTAATTGCAGTAAAATGTGGTTGTAAAAATGTTCACTCAGGGGACACAAATGCATGCCACTCTTTTCAGATTGTCTTTGTATAAAGAAAAAAAAACATGTTTAGTTTTTCTTCCACTGCTCAATGATGCACTTATTTGTGTATGTCTGCCACATGAAATTGCATGAAATTACACTGAGGTTTGTAATAAAACTTTACAAAGTTAAAGGAAATTAAGCAGTTTTGCAGGGCACAGCAAACATATTCTAGCATTACAAATGTTCCTAACAGCTTCATACTCATATTTCTTCTGTTTTTATCTTTGACAGTACATAAAGATCCCAGCACCGACCACTGAATCTCCAGATGGATTGAGAGTCTTCTCATTTTACCTTTCCAGTGACAGCAAAGACAAGCCTCAGTCCAGCTTTGACTGCATTCACCAGTTTATCTCAGGGTGAGCAGCACACAGAACTTTTTCCACTGTCGACCACAAATGGAATTTAAAGTAAATGTGGTGTCAGGCTGCAACCGCGGGCCTTGACCAAACACTGGCCTCTCTCCTTAACCTCACAACAATGGACACAACGCCTGCCGGGCCACATTCAGCTTTAATAATAACCTGAGGGCTGTCAAGCCACAATGGACCTCAAAGGTGTGACCAGTGAGAACAGAGAAGCAGCATTTGCGGCTTCGCCGAGTCAATGGCCTGGTTACATAAGCAGCAGAGTTTCTAGCCTCCAGAAATTAGAACCTTTTGTTTTAGAGTTTAGAAGGAAGATGGACAATATGCTTCATGTGGTTCTAGAACCTGTTGTGTTTCACAAGAAGTCCATTATGTACAGAATTTATTTTGCTACTGTATATAAACATAATGTTGGTTAAGCTGTGGGACTCAAACACCTTTTTTTCTCTCTCTACAGGGAGGGCAGGGATCACCTGGAAAGCCAGGGTAGCATTCAAGACAAGATCACTGTTTGTGCCACAGACGACTCTTACCAGACCACACGGGAGCGTTTGTCCCAGGTGGAGAAGGACATCTGGAGCCGCACAGCTATTGAGATCAAGCCAGGACCAAGTAAGCTATTACCAAAATGAGTTTCCAAGACTTGTTACATGTTCTAGCTTTAAAACGATTGTTTAGAGTATTTATTTCTAAAGTGAGGTTGTGTTGAAGGCTTTTTAAGCAGGTAACATCTTACCGATTGTATATAACTGTCTTGAGATCTTCATTATGTACACATTCAGATTTGTTGAACTCGGAGGCTGAAACTAACCACCTGTCTGAAAGAGGCTAAAACCAAACTGGACTTTTACCATCTTTAGATGACAAAGATCTCAAGAATATCATAGGAGTTTATGTGAATGCAATTTTTTTAACCTTCATACTGCTGTCATGTTTGCATTAAACAATTATTTTCAATAAATACAAGGATTGGTTCAATGGGAAACGAAGGTAAAGGATGGTGTACAACCAAAGATCTTCCTTTGGGACAGATTCACTGAGAACAGGATATGTAAAACAATCAGAGTCAGAGTAACTGTCTGATATTGAAGTGTGTAAAAAGGCAAACATATTTTTTAAAGTCTAGGTTTTGTGTTCCTTTAATTTAATTTTACGTTTGTCAGTTACTATGACTAGAAGCCCCTTTTAAATTTCTTAGTATGTATTTCAAATAAACAGATCTTTGGTGGCATCCTCTATTTCACAAACAAATATGCAAAAACCTAACTACAGTAGGTAAGATATTATCTGTTTATAATCTGGTAACACAACCTAGCTTCAAATATGTAAAACTATCCCTTTGTAGCGTAGTTGGGTTAAATCCGTGTTTCTCAAACTATGGGGCGAGCCCCACTAGTGGGGCGCAGAGGTATTGCAGGTGGGGCGTGACATCAATGGGATTTAAATCGTTTTTCCCCCCTAGATTCTGTCGTTGTGAATGTTTCACTGCACTGTAAATTAAATCAACCAGCTCCCGCGCTCACAAAATTAAACACACTCAAATAAATGAGCAATTGTGATCATCATTGTAAACAGAACCGGGACCTGGAACATCGGGCTGGGAGTTTGATGTTGGAATATATCGCAGCAGAACAAAACAAGCTGCAGTAGCCGCATTATCAGAGATTCCATCTACAAAATGGACAAATATCTAAAAAGATCAGGGAATGTTTCAGAGTAAGAGAAGTCACACGGTCAACCACGGAGGAAATACAGGGATGAGTATCTTGCTCCTTATTGGTTTTATAATTTTTTTTATTTTGTACTTTTGAAAGCTTTGTAAATTTGATAAAACTACAACTTTTATTTTCTCCAACTGTGAGCTGAAGTTCTACATGTAGCAACTACTGACAGCATATATTTCTGAGCCGGGTTTATACCAGTGCGCAACCCCTTTTTCCAACTAATTTATACCCTTAAAAACTTGTAGACTAACTATGCTATTTAAATAAATAAAACACTTTAAAAATCAGGCGTGGTCACCATTCTGTTGGGGCGATAAAAGCATGGGGGGCTTGTGTATGCTCCTTTGTCCAAAGTGGGGAATGATAAAAAAAGTTTAAGAAACACTGGGTTAAATACAGACAACTTGAAAGTTATTATTGCTTCTAAGTCATTTTCTGTTACCATTTTATCTTGCTGTCAATATTCACTTTAAGTGACATATATCTCATACTTGATGTAAGAGCTTTGTTACAATTGTTCAAGCAAATGCAATGTTTCTTTTTTTTGAAATGTAGCTTCATTATTTTGCCAAGTTTGATCGGGCGTTTTACAAACTTTCTAATCAGAATCATTGATAAAAAACTAAGTTTGCAAAAAATAATGCTTAAATAGGCCTTATGATAAAGGTTAAAAGCATTTAATTGCTCTCACTTAGAGTTAATTGTTTTTGATTAGATATTTAAAAAATATCTGATAATGTGGGTACAAATAACCTAGAGTGATCTGTGTTTCATGGGTAGAATAGCTATTTATTAATAAATGGATTTTCTTAGCTTGAGCTGTTTTGTTACACGGCAGTACTATCTTTATTTATCCTTACTAAAAATGTACAACTAAGCATTTAAAGATGTTGTAGAAATCAGCATCTGAAATGTACAAATAATGCACAAATATGTTTTTGAAAAGATATTGCAGCTGAATTTACCTGATAAATCCTACTCAAACATGTCTTCTTCTGCATGTAGAGATACACATTTTAATGGGTTATGGCTCTCAGTATGAGCCACATGGCAGAGAAGAGTGCACAGTTGTTATGTGGTAAAATGTCTTTTTATGGTACAGTAATGCTATACTTCTGAGAAAAAAATGCCTATACACTATGTCACAATTATATGTTACAGTTGAAAAAATGTCCTCCATTTAGATAATAGTGTGTGATTTAAAGCTTGGAAAAGCAGACCTGACAACTAAGCTGAAGACATTTGTTAGCACCTGGTGCTACAATATGTTTAAAAAAAAACATTGAAATCTATCCCCAGTAATATTACCAAATTGCTAAGAGATGCTAAGCTAATTTTTTGGACAGTGCTCAGAAAAACTTCCACAAGAAGTGACCTGGGTCCAGTTGAATTAGTTCGGCAACAAGACGAAAGCCTTCTCTGAGTTAATTGCTTTAGTTTCTCAGCTCCTCTGTTTAGTAAGGAAAAGCCCATTCTACAATTTCAACATTGCACTCGTGCAACAACGCTACCTCTGCACACAGACAAACAAAATGGCATGAGCTTCTCACTGCTGTGTATTTACGCATGTAAACTACTTTTTCAGACTGACCTGTAAATGCAGCCTTATCAGCGTGCATAAAGCTGACTCGATTAAAACCGAAGAGATAAAATTATGAAAACATATTGTCGACTGCCTTTCATGTGTAGGCTTGACTCAGAAAATTAGGGTATGATTTGTATATCTACCCTCAGGACAGGATTGAGAATGATATGCTTGCCTTGTTTTTACAGGATACTTTCAGTGCCTGAGTCATGTTATCAGATGAGTTTAAAGCATGTTGTTCTTTAGTTGAGGGTAGTAGTGAGCTGAATTAAACAACTTGAGATTGTTGGTGTAATACCCTCTTGATCCACTAGCTCTAATGAAAGAGACCCCTTTAAAAACTATCGATCTGCTTCATTATTAGGTAAGTGTGTGAAGGTGCAAAGGAAACATGGCCTGGTCTCCAGCTCCGACAGCAGTAACAAGCACTCCCCCAGCAACAAGAGGCCCCTGCTCCCCAGCCCTGTGGCTCATCGGCCCTTAAGGGATCGCATCATTCATCTCCTGGCTTTAAAGCCCTACAGGAAGCCTGACATGCTACTATGGCTAGAAAGGGAGAGGGCCAGCCCGAAGGACAAGGCGGATCTGACCTCTGTACTAGAAGAGGTAAGAGACGGGTGGATTGATATGTTGTGACTAGAAATAAAAGACATTTTGTCTAAGACAATTTGCAAATTTACCAGCCTTTTGGGACCTGTTGTAACACTAAAAATATGAATATCAACTATAGATCTTATATAAATTTACCCGTGCCTGGTGATCACTTGTGCAAACAAAAAATAAATATCTCTAATACCATTAGATTTGTTTCAGGCAAATGTCCTGTGTTGACATTGTGTGACGATTCCAATGCAATCATCAATTGGGGACTGTGCAGGCGGTGGTAACTGTAATTAGGGCTGTGCTTTAATTATCTTTTGATGAGAATATTGTGTTTTGACAAAAGATGGGTTGGGTGACACAGGGTGGGATCTGAGTAATCGCAGAAATTGTTGATTGCGTTTTATGTTTGTATTAGCAGGATTGGTTTGTGTAAAAGTGATAAAAAAATAGTACAACAGCACTGTGTCAGGGGAGGGAAAAAGCATTTAGAATACGGTTTGGTGCTTTTACAATTTCAGCTAGACTTGTTTCCTGTTACACTATTTTCTGTCCTTTAATGGGAATGTTGGTTTTCCAGGTTGGTAAACTGAATCCTAAAGATAGCAGCTATTCTCTGAAGGATGAGCTTTACAAACATGTCCAAAGAGACTGGTCTGGATATCTAGAAGAGGAAAAGCAACTTATCCACAGGCTTCTCATAAGGTGGGAATTAAGTTAGGCCAAATATGAAAATTTATCAAAAGACATGAAAATATTTAATGTTTTTATTACTACTTTTTATTGCTATATGTAGTTTTGTCGTAAATATTTTACTAACACCTCAATGTCTTTGAGATGAAAAGTTTTATATTTTCTTTGCACACAAGCTGTCAACCATTTAGCTTAGCCTAAAGGCATGAGACAATGTCCAACAACAAACATTGCTTTCGTTTTAATGCACTGTGAAACTTGCCTTTTGTGCAGATCAAGCAGAAGGAGTCTGATAAGTTAATCCACTGGTAATGCAAAACCGATGTACTGTGCAGTAAAAAAGTAGTACCCCCTTCCAGAGTGATTCTGCTTTTGCTTTTTTGCCACACCTAAACGTTGAGATCCTAAAATGACTTTTAATATCAGACAAAGGCAACCTTAGTGAATGTAAAAAGAAGTTTACAAATGATGATTTGATTTATTGAAAACATTTAAATTTAATTTAAAATGTATTTATCCTACACAAACTGCACCAATAAAAAAAAAAGAGTAACTACCTCCCATACATTACCTGTGATTAGCCACATTTTTTTTGTTTCAGTTTTACTAGCCAGGTCTGTAGAATCTACAAACCCCTTAACCAGAACCCAGTCTGAAAACATGAAGTAGACTAAAGAATCCCAACACATGATGCCGTGATCAAAAGAAATTCAAGAACAGATGAGAAAAAAATCTATATATCAGTTATATCAAAAAAGAACTAACCTTACATTTCCTCTCCAAATATTTTAATGATCCCAAAGACCTTTGAGAAAATACGTTGAGAAAAAACAGTGGAATTTTTTGGTAGGTGTGCACCCTATTACGTCTAATGTAAAACTAATACAGTATTTAAGGGGAAAAAGAAAGTCATGTGCAGTTGAACATGTTGGTGGTAGAGTATGTGGCCTTAAGGATCAGATGACTTGATGTAATCTTGAACGTTGCTCTCTACGAGAACATTTTGGAGGAAAATGGATGGCTGTCGGTTCATCATTGCAAGCTCAATGCACATGGGTCATGCAGCAGGACATTAAGCAAGCACACACTAAAGTCTACATAAAATAACAAAATTAAAGTTTTGGATTGGCAGAATGAAAGTCTGAACCTGTCTTGCTGTGGCATGGCTTTAACCAGCCCATTTGTGCTTGAGAACCTTTAATGCCATCACCATTCATGCCACCGTTACTGGCAAATGTTGGCGTTTCGGATCACATTAACAGTTATTAGGGTTTAAGGGGACACTACTTTTTCACATTGGACCAAATTGGTTTTGGTAGCATTTCTCCCTTACTAAATTAAATCATTTAAAACCTGCTTTTTGTATTTACTAAGGATAACTTTGTCATATAAAAACTTGTTTGATGATCAAAAAATTTAATTGTCACAAAGAAGCTAAAACAGAAGAGATCTCTCAGGAGGGCAAACACGTTTTTACAGCGCTGTATTACTGTTGGTATAGTGTGATAATTTTTTTTCAAAAGCGCTGCTTCTAAATGACAATTCCTTAATCAATACATCAAATAAGTGGAAAATATTTCATGCACGGTGCTGCCAAGTGGCAAGGCTTGCAAGGCTAAGCGTTCAAGGAGTGATCTTTTAGTGCCTGCCAGAAAACATGTAAGCCATGTGCCTCAGTGCCATTTTGAAAAAAGTGCAACTCCCACTAGACTCTTGAACCTGAGCCCCTGCTGAGTGTGTAAGCTTTGCAGTTGTATTCATCCAAATAATTTGCCAAAAACAATAACGCTGTAGTTTGAGAGAATCTGAAAAATGTTTCCTTCTTGTCAGTTTATCTGATAGGTTCCTTTTTCAAAGCGTTCTGTTGGTTATTGCTGTTTAATGGCTTGGAACTCCACTATTACTGTCACTATACTTGAGAGGACAAGAACTCACTGTGGGGAGGGACTTTTGGTAATGGCATCAGTTCAAGGAAGGAGCTGTAGGAAGCAGATTACCAGAAATGTGGGTTTGGCCATTAAGAGGTTAAATCTGCTGCTATTGTTCCTACACGGAGTCTGTGTTTAGTCTCTGTGCACAGCTCCTGTGTGTTCTTTTACAAAGATGCAGTTGCATAACTTCAATGATTATTTTTTCTGAGGAAAGACCGTCACCTCTATCTTTTCCTAGCTGTAATTGCTCATCCCGTTGCACATAAATCTGCAATACTGTGTTCTTCCTGTTTGGTTTTATGGTCTGTTTACCTCTAAAGTGAGTCTAAAGTAAAGGTGCTGTGTTCTAAATCTCTCCACAGGAAACTTCAGCCACTGCACAATAACCAATCAAGAAGTCCCCAGTCCAACCATTCATTGCACAAAACTCTTGGGGATTCTCCCTCACGGCTCAGTCCTGCCAAAAATCTCTCAGTGGTAAATATTCATGTTGCATGATTTTTAATTTCCTAATTTCCTTATGACTAAGGGAGAGTCATTTCCCTCTTAATCCAATGCACAATACTTTAACAACCCTGTTGTACCTTCACATACATATAAAAATAGCTCAAAGCTATCTACAGCTCTTACTGGAATCTTACAGTGGGAAACACAAATACATGTTTATTCATTTTCCAAAACCAGGAAATAGATAAGTGATGTTATGTTCTGTTTTCTGGAAACGTCTGGATCCACAACAAGTCTTTATAAATACTTGGTGTTATCTTAGAAATCATTCACAAACAAACCCCAGTTCCTTGATTTTAAGGCTAGATTGGTTTATTTTTATTTTGTTTAAAAAACCAATGCATAAAAATCTTGCTATATTCAAATCACATGATTTTTAGCATCATCATCAGCATCTCTTTTGATCAATAATTTTAAAGTCCTCTCAATCATCTACCTTTATACAATCAACCATCAAATCATAATCTATAGGCTGAGGTATTTAATTAATGTATCATGCATTTTCTTCGAAATGGTGTACTTCATATCTATGGAACCAATCATTTTCTGTAACTACTTCAAATTACAGAATTTCTGCAAGTCTACTTCATTATGATGTAACACAAGGTTCTGTTTTGGGGCACATGTTTAAAGGGGCTATATGCAACTTTTTCCCCAAAATAAACGTAACAATAGCCTCTTTTTTTTAACCATTTATGACTCAAACATCTCCTGATGAGCATACTGACACCTTGTCAGCTCACAGTGGGTGCACCTATAAGCCTGTATCCAATTTTTTCTATTTTCTGTCGGGTCGGATTTTCCGCGCTGTCTGCGGATGTGACGTCAAGTGCGTTTATGTTAAATGTTTCAGATCACTCTGCCACCACCGCTAGTCAGCACTCGCAAGCAGTTCAATGGATTGTGCGAATACACAGAAGAGACCCAGGACAACTCTGACACCAACAGTAACTCCACATAAGACTAAAAAAGTTAAACCCCTGATAAGTCCCCGAAAAAGATCGAAGATTGAGAGCGACCGCCATACGAGCATTCGCTGCGAGAGCAAGCAGAAAGGAAGAGCAGTTCCGTTTTTTGGCCACAGGTGTCAGTCGCGAGTTTAAATTTCAGAAAATTGCATATAGCCCCTTTAAGTTGCACATGCTTCGTCTTCTGCACATTTTGAGCTCTTTCGAAGCCCTTTATCACTGCTGCAAAGATGTGATATTTAATTTGAGCCTCATAGGGTTTCTAGGTTGCATGTCTAAAATACATACTTCATCTATTTAGAAAGTTGGATGACTAAAATTTTCCTCCAGCTCAATGAATTGAAAACTGAAATCCTTGTTTTTGCTCCAGAAAATAACGTAAAAGTAAAACAAGGAAAGTCTGTTTTGTGGCCATGTATGGTAAATCTTTCATCAGGAATTCAGGTCTACTGAACTGAAGTTTTACATTTGATGTCCATGATTCATATTTTTATTCGTAATGTTTTCATAATTTAAGGAATATTGCAATGTTGTTTTTCATCAAGAGTTGATAATTGTAATTACTTAATAGTCTAAAAAAACATTCTTGGTTCTTTTAAGTTTTTGAAAACGTAGCTGCCAGGCTTCTGACTGTGTAACCTAAGTTTCTCCATATCACATCTGTTTTAGTCCAGCAATGTTGAGTCCCTATTCAGTTTAAGAGTACAGTATGAGACCCTGATTCTAACCTAATAAACCTCTACATCGACAAAGAGAAGCATATATTTTAAAACTATAAAATGCATACGTCCAGAGCTTTTATACATAAAGTTTTTGTTCAACTCAGCTGCTATTTCACCTCGGTATTTGCTCTTCTTTAAATCTTTTATGTAAAACCAAACATACCGATAAGGGTTTTATGCCAGGACTCTTTATCCCAGGAAATTTACTCCGTCTGAGCTAGAGATGTGTAGTATAACCACACCTCTGCTGCGGTTTAAAAAACAAACAAAAAAAACCTGAAAAACTTCTAAAGCTGTTTTTGTTTATTTAATCATATTTACGGATTTGTTTTTCTTTACAGCAATTTGTAAATTTATGTTCCAAAAATGACTTTATAAATAGATTTCTTCCTGTGTGTGGTAGGTGGATGGAACAACCAATATGCCTCAGATATTGATCAATTATGTTGGACATGTAGACGTCAAAGTCGGGGTTTAAATCATGTAAATGGTAAATGGCCTGTACTTGTATAGCGCTTTATTTAGTCTGTGAGGACCCCAAAGCGCTTCACACTACATTCAGTCATTCGCCCATTCACGTACACATTCACACACTGGTGATGGCAAGCTATATTGTAGCCACAGCTGCCCTGGGGCACACTGACAGAAGCGAGGCTGCCAGACACTGGCGCCACCGGGCCCTCTGACCACCACCAGTATGCAGAAGGGTGAAGTGTCTTAACCAAGGACACAACGACTGAGACAGACAGAGCGGGGACTTGAAACGGCAACCCTCCGGGACAAGACGAACTCCTCACTCCTGAGCCACAGTCGCCCCCATGTAATGTGTATTTACCTCTGTTTATTTGAGAAGAACTGAGCTCATACTTTCCCCTGTATTCACTCTTTTTTCTTATAAGGTTACTGCTGTCATTTTTAAATGTATGGAATATTTATCCACATAATGTAACCCTTCTTGGAAATTTTTAAGTACTGTTTCATTAGTTTTCTTTTTCCTTTTCTCTAGAAACGATCACTGGCCTTGGATGCTTCCAGCATTCAAACTCCCAAAAAACAAAGGCTATCAGAGCACTGTCTGCCCCTGCAGTCGCCCTCTCATGCAGACAGTGGCACCAATGGGGCTCACAACTCCTCCATCTACGGAAACTCTTGTGCGGTGACAAAAACGGAGTTCGACATAACCAATAATCATCTTCAGGAAAACCCAGTTGGTTTGTTTTCGCCACACAAACTCAGCGCGCCGCCTGCTATTTCCAAACTAGAGGGGAAGGAACCAGCTCCCACATTACCCAGTCCCAAGCCTCGACACAATGGCACCTCTATATGTACTGAACAGCAGCTCGCAAATGGCCAGCACAAAAAGAAGAGGTCCAAGAAACACAAAGACAAGGAGCGAGATCGCTTAAAGCCAGACTGGATTGAGACTAGTCCAGACCTGAAGCAGAATCAAGAAAATGTTAAAGGTGAACATCAAAGTTTTATCAGGCCATAATGTGTTCTGTTATGTTGCAAAGATAAAAACAAGGTTGTGTATGAAGGTTGTTTAAGGAAATAATGTTTTCAAGATTGAGTTATAATATTTTTTTGTAGGACCCAAAGAGGGGCATTTTATATATTTTATTCTTAGACAGCAGTAGGAAAAGTTACTCTGTTGTTTGTTGATGATTGACTGTATAACAGCTGGGTGACCTATGGTCGAGCTAGTCAGCAGGCAGATTTACCTCCTGCTTTGCTGCACTGACATAACTGTTTGCCTAGGATTGGATCTGTTATCAGAACCATTGTTAAATAACTAGATTGGCCTTGGTATGATAGGCCTGTTATAAGATTTGCATTAATATACTACAATTACTTTTTCTCCTAAATGTGTATGTGTGTTTTACACAGCTATCGACCACGAGAGAGACAAAACACCTGCTAATCGAATTTCAACTGAAGAACTGCCCGACTATTTCTTGTAAGGTTTTAAACATTTTTCATATGAACTTCCTTTTTTAATAAATAAATCGTCACTTTATCTACAACAGTTGTTGAAGCAATTTCTTACAGAGTTGTTTTAAATTTCAGTTTGAACCTACTGTTTGAAAGAGAAAACAAAGTTTCCCTTAACAGTTGGGTTCTGTTTCAAATCATTCAGATAAACAGAAGATGACTACATAAATAAGGTGTCACAGAGCTCCACTAAGAATAACCCTCAAAACAAAAGATCTTATGTCCTACATTTCACCGTGGTGTTAACTCATTGACTCAATCGGTTCACTCTTGTGCAGTGCCATCTAGTGGATGGACTTGATACATACTTGGTTTACAGAGATTAAGACATGTTTCTTTTTCCTTTTCAGAAAATACAGCACTGTAACAACACTGGAGCAGCGGCAACAGTACCACGCTGACTTTTGTGCGGAGTACGATGAATATAGAGCTCTTCATGACAGGATTGGAGCCATCACAGAGATGTTTGTTCAGTTGGGCTCAAAGATCAACACTCTCACACCAGGAACACAGGAATACAAGGTACTTTCTGTGCTGGGAGACTGTTGAAGCTGCTCCATTTAGTACAATACCAAACAGAAAGTGCAGCAGGTACAGGCCAGTAACACTCCTTGGTGCGTGTGTGTGTGTGTATTTTCAGCTCATGGAGGACCAAATACTACAAAAATATCGAAAATATAAGAAAGTAAGAACTTTTGAAATGTTCTTTAGCTTAATCACTTCTTATGCAGTCTGCTGACACTTCTGCAACAACATATTGTTTCATCTGGTCATTCCTTCTTTTTTAAACTTGGATTGTTAAACTTTACAAAAAGCTAAACCTATCAAGTTCCTTCAATGATTAAGGCTTTGTGATTTTAATGTGAAATATCCTTCAATGAAAGATTGACACAGACCCATTTTTTTCCTTTTTTTCTTTAGAAGTTTCCTGGTTACCGGGAAGAGAAGAAGCGGTGCGAGTACCTCCACAAAAAACTGTCACATATCAAAGGCCTGATCGCAGAATATGACCGAACACAGGGACTAGTTTCCTAGTGACTGCACTCTTCCCACACCGGGTTGCAACAAAAGTGCCCGCCAGGTCCAGAAGTTGCTGAGACACTTCACTTTCCTCCACAGTGTTAATGGAATGGAGGGTGTAAGGTTCTCTGTCAAAAGTGGGCCAAGACCGCCTACTCGTGATCAAATGTTACCCTTTAAAGCTCTGTTTTTTCAGCTCTGTTTATGGCTGGAAGAGCTGGTTTCTGTTTTGCTGTAAAACACAACGAATATAAAAGAAAGGCCAACAGATGTGATCCTTCCTGCCAAATGACATAATTTTTAATTATATTTTAAAACTTGTTGAAACTTTGAAGTATTGATTTGTAATGAAGTGATGGTACAATCAATCTCAAGGGTATACAAATTCCACTATTGTGTTTATATTTAAATACTAAATTTGTGGAGTTTGAAGATAGAAAATATATTTAGGTCTATCAATTATTAATTTCTTACAAAAAGAAGAAACACGTTGACGGCAATTAAATATTGCTAGTTTTAAGTGCACTGTAAGGCTTTTAAATTAATTAAAAATTGGCAAAATAATCATTTGTAGAATTTATCTTGATTAAAATGCCATTCATCTAAAATCCTCCAGAACTGAGCCTTGATCTTATATTGATCACTAAAGTATGATATGGGGATTGGCGGCAGAGTCAATGGTTGGAAAATGCGTCCTTGAATTACATCCATCCATCCACCCATAATCTGTACCCGTCCATCCTATGCAGGGTCACGGGGGGGGGGGGGGGGGTGGGGCTGGTGCCTTTTTGAGGTGCTTCCAGTAACATTCCTCCTCCAAACATGGTGTGTGTGTGATGAAATTCAAAGAGTACAGCTTCCTTCTTATCTGATCAGAATATATTCTCCTTGTGTTTCAATGGTTTGTCCAAATGTTCTGCAGCAAAGTTTAATCAGTGGAGTTTTGCACCGTATGTACATATTGAAG
Organism: Valencia hispanica; assembly: GCA_963556495.2. NCBI lineage: Eukaryota > Metazoa > Chordata > Actinopteri > Cyprinodontiformes > Valenciidae > Valencia > Valencia hispanica. The sequence goes on from OY747706.1 coordinate 17,299,638, forward strand.
CCATTGCAGAAAAACGGTACCTGCTAATTCCAGGTTTTTCTAATGCTCACTGTGAGTAGGCTATGGCCCTTGGACCTCTTCTGATTATATTGTGGACTTCTTTGACAGTCATCTTGTGAAGTGTACCTGGTTATGGCTGTTTTATGGTGAAATTATGTTTTTTCCACTTCTAGATTATGGCCCCAATGGTGCTCAGGGTAACATTCAGAAGTGTAGAAATGTCTGTAAGCAGTATCCCTATTATGTTTTGCAGCAGTAAGGCTTTAAAAGTCTTGGGACTACTCTTTGCTTTTACCCATCATGACATGCTTCTTGTGTGATACCTTGGTAATGGGTAACCTTTTTTCTAGGCCCTCTGTCAGGACTAAACTATTCATGATATTAATTTCCACTGATAACAGGAAGTACTTGTCTCTGCATTCAAGGATTGAAGAACTTAATTTTCTTAAGGTGATAATATTCTGTGTCATTCCATTCTATTACACATAACATATTCAGGGACTTATGTTTCATTTCTTTGTATGTGTGGGTCACCTGTGTAGATGTAAACATATGGTGTAACTCATGGTTCAAGTCAAATAGCCAAATTAGAAATATATTGGCTAAAAATAACACTGACATGTTCTATGCCCCCCTGTATAATTGCTGAATTTCACATAGTGCTGTGCATTTTTAGTCAGTTTCATACAAATGTATCCCACAGTGCCATGAACTGCCATTTTTAATAGTTATCGACATACTCATCTCTGAAGTCTTTTGACTACAGGTTTACTTCTTAGAAATAATGTTGTTCACACTGTAGATGGATGATTATTTTATTGTATAATTTTACTGCTGTTAAGGCCCTGAATAAGTTTGGCGAACAATGCAATACAAACTTCTATGTGCGTTACATTAAGGTGTTATTCAGACAAATGTGCCTAAAGTGTGTTATTTAAGAGTCCATAAGAGGTTGGTTATGTGGGTTTTTCACTCAGTTCAAACTACTTGGTCTTAGCTGGATGTAAGGACCAGTGAGCACACAAAAGGGGTCCACGTGAGGATTTTAGATGCTTTGATATATATCAAGGTATATTCAATCAGCCAAGACCTGCATTTTTAATTATACCTGAATAAGCTCTGGTTCTGATGTAGAAATTGGAAATTTTTTAGTCATCTCAGAATTTGTATCACAGTAGCAGTACTCACACCTGTTGTCTTAAAAGTGGCTTATAAAGGATGAATGAAGTTAACATTTGCCTTGACATGCACTGTATATGTCACACATTTCCAGCTATCCTGGATGCCTGTGCTCCTCAATGCTTCTGGTTTATCCTGCATTGATCAAAGTGTTCACAAAGTGATCATTTCTAGAAATCACGTTTAATCCAATTGTAATTTTAGTTACTGGTTGTTGTGTAGAAGTTATTTTTTTTTGTTTCTGTTTGTGCCATGTACTTATGTCTTATTTTTTCCATGATTTGTTGTCTTGGTGTCTGTGTGATAATCACAAGCTGTACAGGAATTTAATTTACAATCCCAGTTCTGTCAGAAATCACTTTCAAAAACGCAGAATACCTGCGGGAATCTAAAATTATTTGATTTGCTTCTGAGGATTTCTTAGTACAGCAAATCTATTGCCTAATATTCAGCGGCCAAATGTTTTGTTTTTGCAATCCAACAGACCTTTTTATATGTGGTACTCTGGTATGTTTGAAGGACTGGAGTAACAATAGTTGCTCTGATTGAACACATATGAGCCAACAACAAATATTTATTGGCACTGACTACTGGATGAAAAATAACTGATCTTGCAAAGTGTAAACCAGTTTTGAATACTAAAATTCAAAAATACAAATATATTAAAAATCCATGAGCACAACTTAAATACATTTTCTAAATATTTTTGATTGGTACTTTGCAGTGTTTGTTCTTCTGAAGAAAAAAAAGAACATACATTTAAACATGTTTAGAGCAATAATAGGACACCCAAGGTCAATACATTTTTAAACCATTTTCTCTTAATAGCTTGCAAATATGTACCTCTAACATAAGTACCCTACCACAGTAATTCATAAAGGGGGGAAAAACAGTAAACCTGTCACAGTATCACCAGGAGACATGTAGCAGTGGTTAAAAAATGCCTATGTATCTTTTTTTTAATTTTATTTACCTGTTGCAGGAGCTAACTACTGAAGGTGCATTTTCACTCAGAAAGCAGACTCATTCATCATACAATTATTGACTTACTAGGGGAAGAAAAACATGCCAGCAGTAATTATAAATCTATAGTTTGACACTGTTGCCACTTTTTGAAAGTGCTTTTTTTTGTTCTATTTTTAAATAATAAAAAAGATGCCTTTTTAAATGCACAAACTATTTTCACAGGCATATTTAATAAATTAGATAAAGGTTTTCCAGTAATAGAATCGGCCTTAATGGATTGAAGGCCTATTTCAACACTAACTCAAAGCCAGGTAACTGTTTACATGTGCTTTTAAAGTAAGTTTAGATTTTGGTTTAACTTCATCTTCCAGCTCAGCACAATGCTTCCACATTTTCTATCAAGGTGTGCCTTAATAGATTGCTGGTACTGGAAACAACACACCAGTGGAAATGTTCACTAAAACCTTTTGTCAACTATATATTACTGCATTTTATCTGCTTGGTACAAATTTATTTATTGCTTTGTATGTCTACATTTTTCGGGAATTATTTTGTGCATCGCTCAGTTATTCTTTGCACAGCTTAACTAAACCCTTGTGAAAGAGACGATGGAATATACTGTAGTTTTGCAATACCTTGATGAATATATCATGTTCTCTTGAGAGTAATCTTTTACAACAAAATGTATTGTCATCTGAGTGAAATTGAAAATAAAAAGCTCTTCAAATGTACAAGGTGTCATATGTCCTGAAGAGGGTAGTGTAACTATATTTATGAAATGATTTAAGAGAAGAAAATCTAGTGCTAGTATTTACAGCTTCAAGTCTTCTTGAAAAAACAAAATGGACTGTGCCTAGGTTTTGCTCCAAATCCTCTCACTTGTCCCCAAGTTAATCTCAACAGTATTTACATTTAAAGTTCAGCAGATTGTTTAAGTGGCATCATAAAACCTAAACGCTATCCCTCATTTGACTGAGAAGCAGCAAACTCTTCATATCAATTCTGCAGCATTTTATCACAAAATAAGGAGCACAGCAGAAGGCCAAACAATGTTCCCTCTAAGCTGCGCGCGTGCGCAATTGCACTGGTGACACAGTCTTCGCGCACAGAAAATCTGCTCTGCGCACAAAAAAATCTAACCGGAATTGAAAAAAAACAACAAACAAATAATTAATTATGTGTTATTTTACAGTATGAATCAATAAGCACATGCATCGATTTGTGGTTCCAGCGGTGGCCCTGCACCGGTCCAATTAGAAAAACACACACTAAAAATTTTCTAAAAACATCTGAAGTTTTCATTTTATTCCACTCAGAAACGTGTTTGGTCTCGCTGTTTGATTCTGCATTTGGGTTAAAAGATTTCGCTTAAAGACACGTTTATGTCACTGAGTGACCAGTGGCTGGCTGCTCCAGCCAATGATGCGATTCACATAAGTATTTACGCAGCTAATCAATCGATATTTGTGCTACATTTCAAGCATCCAGCGCAGACTGTGAAAGAGGCTTTAATGAATCTTATCAAAACAGCATCGAGAAATTGTCTTGAATTCTACAATTTGGATCAGCTGATGTGCATAAAGTCAAAGCTGCAAGCAGATGAGCCCATCAACCTGGACAACGTGTACAACCACTGGATACGTGAGAAGGACAGACGAAAAAATTAAGGGGAAATTTAAGTCCTCAATCAGATTTGTGCTCATCTAGTATCTTGTATTTACAATGTTCATTTATGAAAATTGATCATTAAATAACAATTAATGAGAGAAATACAGAATAATCGTGTGATTATATACTGTATTTTGCAGACAGTTACTTTTACCCAGTGGACAGAAAGAGCTTCACACTGGCTCATGCTTATAATACAAGTCAGACCTTTATAATAAAAATGTTAAGTGTGTTTTCAGAATTTGAGTTCATAGTTAGCTTGGCTTACTTGGCAGTTCATGTTTCTCCACAGTTATAATGAAATATTTATACTTACAATAGTGTTAACACACTACACAGGTCATGAATTAGATCTTTGTCATTTTCATTGTAAGTGGGATAATGTACTTAATTAAAAAGTATTTTCACAGAAATTTAAATGCTGTAATTTGATTGTTTTTATAAACTATGTAAACTGGATGGATGCGATGCTGCTCACAGTGGTCAAAGGGAACGCTCAGGGCGTTTGTGTGTTTGCTCAGACACATGAAAAATTAGAGGGAACATTGAGGCCAAACAATAATGATCATCCAATTTGGGCTGCCATTATAAGCTCACTCATTATTTAATCTGAACAGTCTTCCTTTTCATGTTTGCAAGCAAAACCATGTCATACCCATCTAGTTAGCGTTTGGATATCAGTTTCTTTCTCTTGGGAGGCAACCATTTTTGATCAAACATGGAGATGAATTACCAATAACTGCTTGTCCCTTTTCCTTTAAATTTAAAGAACATAATTTCCATATAAATTTATGAGATTCTCAATTTTCATTGACTGTGGTTCTGACCTCTGCTGGTTGATCTTTGTGGAATAAAATAAGAGCTTATGACCACTGATCAAACCAAAATAACTGAGTGACATCCTGCTGGTGGATATTACTTATTAAGAGTCTCACTGTAGACAAAGTATAGAGCAGAAAATTACTGCTAAGTACAAAACCCAATATATTGCAAAAGTATCAAACGGCAAAAGGGCCAGATGACCAACAACCTTCTAACAATCACCCAAATAAAAACATTAAACATTTTCTAAAGCAGATAAATAAGCTGCATTAGAAGCAACCCTTTATTTTTCATATTATTTAGAAGACTATCAGTTGTGAAACTGCTGGTAGTGTAGAAAGACAGGAATTAAAGTCTTAGACCTCAAAATACTGTATAAAAACATTTTCAAAAAGAGATTGCTGTTAATTCTATTTAGTGATGCATTAGTCAGTCAGAGATTAGTCAGACAATTGTCCCTCGATTGGCAGGGTTTAGAAAAATCTAAACTCTTTTCCTGTTTGTTAAATATATCAGAAATAAGTATTCAACCAAATTTTGGTCTATAAACGAATCAACCATCAGCAGTTTGTAATTTCTATATGAATACTAAAATCACACACAGGTTAGGGATGTGATTTGATGCATTAAAGTAGATCATGAAAACTACAAATTGTTCTCTGACAGAAAAGCCAGATTGATGCATCTCTATATTATTAAACAGGAAATGTTTTAAAGTAAATCCACATTCTGCTACATACTAATCAACACAATTATCACCGAAATGTATAAACATCCCTGTTATTGCTAGCTTGAGTCATTTAAAAATGAATCCTAGATCCTTTTTAACCTTTGGTCTAACTCCACCCTCGTTATCAGGGTTTGATCCTCAAAGTGGGTCGTGCAAGGGTTAAAATGCCAATCAGGGAGGATATCAGCCCACAAAACCCTACTACTCCTGTACTTGACTTGTAAATCCCCAGCCTATCTAAAGGAATGAAGAGATCACACAGGTTTTTCACAGTGTCCAAGACAACAGTCGGTTCTGATCTTAGAGTCTCCAAAAACAGGAAAACCAGGGCGTCCAGCTCAGGAATTGCAACTTCAGCTACTTCAGGATAGTCACTGAGATGCTGGTTCATTTCTGACTTGAACCGGTTATCTCTCCCTTTCTGTAGCATCAGCTGTAGGATGACATATAGGTCTCGGGTCAGATTCATCACTAATGAGAAGAGGTAGAAGCGAGAGGCATTTACGCTCCAGCGTTCCTTGTCGATGCTGCGGGTAAGACCCACGTTTCTGGCCCACACTATGTTATCACAGAGAAAGTAGAGGCCCCGGTTGATGTTGGCCACAGTGAGGCACAGGCACAGCACTCGGTCAGAGAGTTGCATAGTTTGTTTAGCAGCCATAATGGAATTGGCTGCATTTCCCAGCCTGAGCACTGAAAAGGGAGGCAGAAATGAAAACAGGAATGAGTTCAACAAAAATATGGGGTGAATATTTTGCTATAAGCAGCCCATTAGCATCCAACAGATTACAATAGAGCTACACAGTAAGCAACTCCCTTGTACAAAGATCAAGGTCCACATTCCTTCGGTGTTCACATATGATCTCTGCATTTTAAGTTTAAGCTTTCCCACTTGCAAAACCTCTCAGGAAGCTTGTTCCTAGTAAATGTCACACAAAACGTTCTGCTAAGAAATTGTGAGACAGTACTGTTTCTGATTTATGAAGTCTGGCAGATAGAGCAGCAGAGGCTTGCGGCGGCAGCTCCGACGCAGAGGAGATAATCAAGCGGTGCATCAATAGCAGAGCCCTTTGAGGCCCAGCTTTGGACTTTGTAAGGCTCTACAGCAACATAATTAGGAAAGGCTGAATCTTTATTGCCTGACCTCGCTTGGAGGCATTTCCAAGTCAAACTTGTCTTAAGACAGTCTGAGTACATTTGTGTTTAAGTTGAAAAAAGTTTCAAAACTCACACTGGAGATAGTTTGACTTTATCGAGGCTGGTTTTAGAGTTATTGGAGTTGCTGCCAAAGTCCTTCATGTTACACAATCCAGTACAAACTGGACTGATGGTCAGAATTAAGAAAATAAAAAGTTTCAACCTGGAACAACAGCAGCGCACAGCTACACAGTGAAAAAAATACGTAAATAAAAGTTTGTATTAAAGGTTTGGAAGGTTTAGAGCAATATTCTACAGAAAACTATTTTTATTACTTTTGCTGCACCTTCTCTTAAATATTACTCTTTTGTGGTGTCGTGTTTCAGAACAAGACAACAGATGTCTAAGGCTGTAAGTATATATATTTAGCCTTTTATGCCCAAAAATCTTTTTTTTTAAAGCCTTCAAAAATCTCAAGGTTTTGCAGAAAACAAAATCTGATTTAATTCATTTTCTGTTTCTAAAGATAGGCAGAAAACATAACAAATGCTTTTTCTAACACACTAAACCAAACCCTTTTTATAGATGTTTGAAGGACATTTCTGAACTGTGTCCTCAAAGTTCCTAAAATGTTTTGCAGACATTTGTAAGGGTGCAGACACATTATGCATTTAGTTTTTTAAAAGTTCAGTTCACCACTTAAATTTTTTTGCATAGCTTGAAAATATATATTGATGTTAGCTATTTACTGGGTTTTAAAATGCCTAATAGAATTCAGCTACCCAGTAGGTATAGTTTTTTGTGTTTTTTAACTGAAAAGAGGTCTTTATCAGCCCAAGGAGGGCACAACTTAAAGCACAAAGAACTCTCGATTTTTCAGTTCTTATTAACTCATAAATCTGAAAATATTTTGAGTTTAAGATTCCAAATATAAAACTCTAATTACTGTTTATTCTTATGTTTCTAACCGGTTTTCACTTTACTTTTCTATATTTAAAAAAATGGTAATACAATTTTTCTAAGAAAAGGTTAGCCTTTACTTCAACAATCATACATATGTACAATAAGTACATTTTGTAAACTTTTCAACTATTTTCTATAAAAAGTACACAAGAGTTAACAGGTGCGTAGACCTACAGAAAGTTTTCTACGTCGAGGCTAGATGGGGGGCACTGCAACTCTTGGGATGACACACAAAATCCCAAAGCCAAAGCAACACTTCAGATGATTTTATTCAGTATGCTGCCATGATGGAACTTTAAAATTTAGGTCTGGGAAAATTAATAACAATAATCTCAGTCTGAACCTAACCCAATAGTCCATGGGTGTTCCACTCCAGTTCTCATTTTTAGATGTGTCTCTGCTCCAACACAGATGATTGAAATGGTCTAACTACCTCCTTAGCATTTCATAATGTTCTATAGACATTCTGCAAATAAACCTTCATTATATTCAGGTGTGCTGAACCAAAACATGCATGATACTGGCCCTTGATGATTGACTTTGGACACCCCTGTAATAGTAAATGTGCAGTTTTAAGTACTTCTATACAAAAACAAACAGTAGATTGGATATACGACAACATGTTTTGTTAAGTCATCACTAAATTTAGTGCCAATGATTTAAAAAAAATATATAATCTTAGTATCACTTGCTGGTGAGGACAGAAGTGACACATTCAAAAGGTAGCACTCTAAATGGCAAAAAGGAAACCATTTTAAGCTAAACTAACTAATAAACATTGAAAATTGTCAAAATTACCCGTTTTCTCTTAAATATAAGCAAACATGTTAAAGTGAACAAGACTGTGCAGTGGGGCTCTGCAAAGCTATAGGGTGTGGCCATTGTCCCCCTTAAGCAATCCCCTTAAGCCACTAAAAAGTAAAAGAAAAAAAAGGCAAAACCCATTTGTTTATTGAATTATGATTTTTTTTTTTAAATCAAAGTTTGATTTGAAATAGATATTGCATTTTGAATAAACTGTTTAGCCAGATTAGCAAAATCTATTAGTGTTTGTTTGCATCCCACAAGAGATATGTTGAGGTCCACATCTAGTTCTGAATAGAAGTTTGTTTGCAGAGAAAACAAATACAATTCCGACATAAAAAACTATAAGAAATATTTGTTTATTTTAGTTTTTTTGGCAGATATTAAAAGGCAAAATCTTGAGGATAAATCTATTTTGCTTGGAAATTTTGAACCATTTTTATTGGTGGATAAAATTGAAGAAACAATGACGTTTAAGGTTACAGAAAAAAATAAAACTATCTCTAATTCATGTAAAATAAGAGGAATTTATTATTTTAAAAAACAATCATTTGTTTAAATTGTCCCTTCTTTACGATTATACTTACATTTTCGTCCAGCACTTATATTACTTTCCAAACTTTTAAGTTTGACCACCAAGTCCTTTCTCTCAGGGTTGTTTCGTAGTAAATAAATGGACAGTGCACACGCATATTGGGTCGCTCTGCAATCCAAAACAGAGGGAATAATTTTGCTATTGTCCACTTATTTATTGCTATTGATCATTTATTAACTCAAGAATTTTCATAAATAAGCCAAACAAATAGCATTCAACCACAATGTCTGAAATGTAGCTTTTTAAAAAGAAAAGCGTACCTGAATATACGGTCTCTCCCTTGGCTTTGGCTGGTGAATTTCACGTTGGCGTCCATGATTATTAACCCAGCTTCAGAACAGGCTATTCCGCTCAGCTGCTAAAGTTTCTCCCTCTATCTTTACTGTGTAAATGCCGGTAGTTCAGTTTCTTTCATCACTTTGAATGTATCGGCAGCACTAGCTGATCACATTTTGTTACCGATAATAATAAGAACTAACACTCTGAAATGCAAAACTTTTACCATGTGTCTCGTTACGATGAAGCTCAGCTAATTTACAACACATGCGGAAAGAAACACTGTTGTTTCACCCCAACCAGTTAGGGCAGCGGAAAGAACGTCGAACAGATTTTCGGGAGGGACCATTTCTTGGCACAGAAGTCACAGTTACTATGGCAACATAAACATTAGAACGTAATTTACACAGTTGAATCCTATAACATCCACCTTTATTATACCTAAAGGTACTACGACACATTTATATGGAGGACCATCCCTGCCAAAATTGACGAAAAATAAATAAATAAAATAAAGTTGATAATACATTTGTAAATAAATAAATAAATATAGAAATAAATAAATACATGTGGAAATAAATAAATACTACTTAAATGTGGAAATAAATAAATAAAATTGGAAATACACATGTAAAAAAATAAAAAATTAATACAGAAATAAATAAATACATTTGTAAATAAATAAATATAGGAATTAATAAATACATTTGTGAATGGATAAATAAATATCTAAATAAATAACATTGAAAATATATCTGCAAAACATAAATAAATAAATACAATTGAAAATAAATAAATATATATGGGAATAAATGAAAAATTTTGTTATGTATTTTCCTGTTTATTTATTTATTTCCACATTTATTTATAAATTTCTTCCACATTTATTTAATTATTTATTTCCGCATTTATTTATTTATTTATTTTCACATGTATTTATTTATTTTCTTCCACATTTATTTAATTATTTATTTATTTTCACGTGTATTTATTTATTTTCTTCCACATTTATTTAATTATTAATTTTTTTCACATTTTTTATTTTCACATTTATTAATTTTTTTATTTCCTTCCACATTTATTTAATTATTTATTTCCTTCCAGATTTCCACATCTATATGTTTATTTCCACATTTATTTATTCACTGAAGTGTATTCTAATAAAGGGGGGACGTTTCTAACAATGGCCTGAAGCCTGATTGGTCAGCTCCGAGACTCCAACAGAACAGAAGGGGGAAGGTTTCTAGGATTTCTTTCTTTCACCTCCGGAATATTGCTAAAATTAGAAACATCCTGTCCAGGAGTGATGCTGAGAAACTAGTCCATGCATTTGTTACCTCAAGGCTGGACTACTGTAATTCTTTACTATCAGGAAGTCCACAAAATGCCATTAAAAGCCTTCAGTTGATCCAAAATGCGGCAGCAAGAGTTCTGATGAATATTAAAAAGAGAGATCACATTTCTCCTGTTTTAGCTTCCCTTCATTGGCTCCCTGTTAAATCCAGAATAGAATTTAAGATCCTTCTTCTTACATACAAAGCCCTTAATAATCAAGCTCCATCATACATCAGAGATCTAATTGTTCCATATGTTCCTAAAAGAGCACTTCGCTCTCAGACTGCAGGTTTACTTGTAGTTCCTAGGATCTCTAAAAGTAGAATGGGAGGCAGATCTTTTAGTTATCAGGCTCCTCTCCTGTGGAACCAGCTCCCAGCTTTAGTCCGTGAGGCAGACACTCTGTTTACTTTTAAGGCCAGGCTTAAAACTTTCCTTTTTGATAAAGCTTATAGTTAGAGTGGCTTAGGTCATCCTGAGCTATCTCTGTAGTTATGCTGCTATAGGCTTAGACTGCTGGAGGACAGACTTACCAATTTTCTTCACTCTGCTACTTCCTTTTCTCCTACGACTCTCCAGTTGTATTACAGTACATTCTGTTATTTCGACTGTTAACTTTGTTTTCTCTCAGTGTTTTTCTCCCCATCGAAGATACACCTGGTCTGGTATCCTGCTTGGCTGCAATGCCCTGTTGGACGGGGGTCATCGACTGGGATGATCCTCTCAGTAACTGAACATCCACTGTGTCCTGTTATCAACTTTTTACTTTCTGTAACATAGAAAGTTCTCTTATATCGGATCTTCTGTTCCTTCTGTGTTCTGCTCTGTCTTCTCAAACCCCCAGACGGTCGTGGCAGATGGCCGCTCCTACTGAGCCTGGTTCTGTTGGAGGTTTCTTCCTGTTAAAGGGGAGTTTTTCCTCTCCACTGTCGCTACATGCTTGCTCAGTATGAGGGATTGCTGAAGGATTGCTGTGGTTGGAAATCTGCCCAACCTCACGCCAATGACTGACGCAATCTGCTGGGATTCCTTAAATAGGAAACTTTTTAACTGATTGGAATGTTTGTATAATTGTATTGAAATGACTTCTTGTTAAGTGCCTTGAGATGACATCTGTTGTGAATTGGCGCTATATAAATAAACTGAATTGAATTGAATTGAAGGGGGGTTACACCACACAACCCACTACACTCACTCAAAAGGCAGCATACACAGACAACATTATAGAAATAGTATATAAAAGAATACACAAATAAATAAACAAATGACTTTGGGTAACCTGCTCCACTACAATAGAAACAAGGTGCGCTCATTTACAGCCTTGATTGACAAAGGAAGGAATGAGTGCTTGTACCAGTTATGCTTGCATAAAGGGGAACTCTTCGCCCCGAGTTCATTAAGATGTACTCGGACTGCAGTACGTGAGAAGAGTCATTTAAAATAGAAGCCGCTTGTCTATGGATGGCCTGCTCAAACAGTTGTTGAGGATTTAAAGGAGCTGTCCTACCTATAATCTTCCCTGCTGTCCTGATCACCATAGATTACCCTTTAACATAATCTACAGAGAGTTTGTTGTCACCTCTTAGCAGTTTGGAGAAATAAATTCCTGTAAGTGACACAAACGGCTATCCTGGATAGGCATTATCAGGTATCTGACTCTATGTTTCTCAACAAATTTACGGTAACATTATATCTATTCTGAGTTAGTGTTGGTACGTGGTAGGTAGCTCATAAAAAAACATTTTTTATGGGTAAGTCTCTCGCTTCCTCTTCTTTTCATTGTTTTCGCCTGCAAGGTCCGTTCCAATGCTCTATTACCGAAATGCACTATGCATGCTGGAAGCTAATCTTTAGAAGAGCATTGGCGTCGGCTGTCTTGATTCGTGCCTTTATATATATATATATATACATATATAATATATATATATAAACGTTGGGGTCCTCAGGGACTAAATTAAGCGCCATACAAGTACAGGCCATTTAGGCCATGTATATATATATATATATATATATATATATATATATATATATAAACTCAGCAAAAAAAGAAACGTCCCTTTTTCAGGACTGTGTATTTCAACAATAATGTTGTAAAAATCCAAATAGCTTTACAGATCTTTATTGTAAAGGGTTCAAACAATGTTTTCCATGCATGTTCAATTAACCATAATCAATTAATTAACATGCACCTGTGGAATGGTCGTTAAGACCTTAACAGCTTACAGAAAGTAGGCATTTAAGGTCACAGTTCTAACTAAAGAGACTTGTCTACCGACTGTGAAAAACACCCAAAGAAAGATGCCCAGGGTCCCTGCTCATCTGCGTGAACGTGCATTAGGCATGCTGCAGGGAGGCATGAGGACTGCTGATGTGGCTAGGGCAATAAATTGCCATGTCCGCACTTTGAGACGCCTAAGACAGGGCTACAGGGAGACAGGAAGGACAGCTGATCATCCTCGCAGTGGAAGACCACATGTAACAACACCTAAACAGGATCGGTACATCCGAATATCACACCTGCGTGACAGGTACAGGATGGCCACAACAACTGCCCGAGTCACACCAGGAACACACAATCCCTCCATCAGTGCTCAGACTGTCCGCAATAGGGTGAGAGAGGCTGGAGTGAGGGCTTGTAGGCAACAAGAAAGATATGTATCTATGAAATAGAATATGTAGGCATCATGAAAAAATATGTTACACAAAAATAGCTCCCTGAAATGTACTAATTCCACTCTTTATTCAGTGTACATCATCGGCTGGCCCAAAGGCACAGAATAACCAGCAAATTGATGTCAACTGTATGAGGAAAAAAATCATTATTAAGGTACTACTGACATCTACAAATGGCACATTTTTGTAAATTATTCATATAGTTTGTCAAAAGCACAGACAGAGACAAAAAATACAGTCAATAAACTTGAAGTTCCCTGTCCATCACAGAGGAGGTGGGGGAGAGGGTATTGTTAGATAAGCTGATAAACTTAGGGATTTTTCCCACTCTCAGTTCTCCAAAATGTTGTCACTGTTTGTGACTTGTTGTTTTAAAGTGTTTATTTCAACAAACGCATTTTATTTCCTTGGGCTTTTTAGAACTTGAAGTTGCAATATTTGGATAGCAGTGCAATAGGACAATGCTTGCGAGAGATACTTAAAATCCATCCATCCATCCATCCATTTTCTTCCGCTTATCCGGGGTCGGGTCGCAGGGGCAGCAGCCTAGGCAAAGAGACCCAGACTTCCCTCTCCCCAGCCACTTGTTCCAGCTCCTCGGGAGGAACCCCAAGGCGCTCCCAGGCCAGCCGAGAAACATAGTCCCTCCAGCGTGTCCTGGGCCTTCCCCTGGGCCTCCTCCCGGAGAGACGTGCCTGAAACACCTCACCAGGGAGGCGTCCAGGAGGCATCCTGACCAGATGCGCCTAGCCACCTCTACTGACTCCTCTCGATGTGGAGAAGCAGCGGCTCCACTCTGAGCCCCCTCCGGATGACTGAGCTTCTCACCCTATCTCTAAGGGAGAGCCCAGACACTCTGCGGAGGAAACTCATTTCAGCCGCTTGTATCCGTGATCTCGTTCTTTCGGTCACCAACCAGAGTTCGTGACCATAGATGAGGGTAGGAACGTAGATGGACCGGTAAATCGACCTTGTTTGTCCTTGTTGAGTTCTGATCTATCTATCTATCTATCTATCTATCTATCTATCTATCTATCTATCTATCTATCTATCTATCTATCTATCTATCTATCTATCTATCTATCTATCTATCTATCTATCTATCTATCTATCTATCTATCTATCTATCTATCTATCTATCTATCTATCTATCTATCTATCTATCTATCTATCTATCTATCTATCTATCTATCCAGAAACATGGCACTTTTACACCCATGCTAATATATTTCAACACACATTCATACACAATCAGTACCTGCTATTTGATTTTTTTGGCCATTCTTCAAAGAACATTGGGAAAGACGTTTATTATTTTAACAATGTGTTTGCTGCTTCAAAATCGTAATGAAAGCAGAAACTACACATCTTCTAATTATACCACATGTGCAGCTTACAGAGTTGTATTTTCTGATGACATGCTTCATTTATTTTGCCAACATTCTGGATCACTGATGTAGTATTGGTTCTCCACTGGTGACTCGACCATCCAGCCCACCCTTAGCAAAAAGTAGTAAACTTGAAGTTCATTTTTTCAAGTATACAGGTGAAGCTCGAAAAATTTTAATATTGTGAAAAAGTTAATTTATTTCAGTCATTCAACATAAAAGGTGAAACTGATATATGGGATAGACTCATTACATGCAAAGTGAGATATTTCAAGCCTTTATTTGTTATAATTTTGATGATTATAGTTTATAGCTTATTAAAAACCCAAAGTCAAAATCTCAGAAAATTAGAATATTGAGAAAAGGTTCAATATTTTAGGTTCAAAGTGTCACACTCTAATCAGCTAATTAATCCAAAACACCTACAAAGGGTTGCTGAGCCTTTAAATGGACTCAGGCTGGTTCAGTAGGAATCATAATCATGGGGAAGACTGCTGATCTGACAGTTGTGCAGAAAAACACAATTGAAACCCTCCATAAGGGGGGAAAACCTCAAAAGGTAATTGCAAAATAAGTTAGATGTTCCTAAACTGCTGTATCAAAGAACATAAATAGGAAGTTATGTGGAAGGAAAAAGTGTGGAAGAAAAAGCAGGGATGAGCGCAGCCTAGAGGATTGTCAGGAAAAGGCCCTTCAAAAGTGTTAGGGACTTTCACAAGGAGGGGACTGAGGCTGGAGTCATTGCATCAAGAGCCACCCCACACAGCATCCTGGACATGGGCTTCAAATGTTGTATTCCTCTTGTCAATCCACTCCTGAACAACAAATAATGTCAGAAGTGTCTTACCTGGGCTAAAGAAAAAAAGGACTTCTAATTTTGCATCTCATTTGGAAACCAAGTTCCCAGAGTCTGGAGGAAGAATGGAGAGGCACACAATCCAAGATGCTTGAAGTGCGATTTGAAGTTTCCACAGTCTGTGTTGATTTAGGGAGCCATGTAATCTGGTGGTGTTGGTCCACTGTGCTTTATTAAGTCTAGATTCAATGCAGCCATCTACCAGGACATTTTGGAGCAATTCCTCCTTCCTTCTGCAGACAAGCTTTATGGAGATACTGATTTCATTTTCCAGCAGGACTTGGTAACTGTTCACACTGCCGAAAGTACCAAAAATTGGTTCAATGACCATGGGATTTCTGTGCTTGATTGGCCAGCAAACTCGCTTGACCTGAACCCCGCATTGCCAAGAGAAAGATGAGAGATATGAGACCAAACAATGAAGAAGAGCTGAAGCATCCTGGTCTTCCATAACACCTAAGCAGTGCCACAGGCTGAGAGCATCCATGCCACACTGCATTGAGGAAGTAATTGTTGCAAAAGGGGTCCACACCAAGTACTGAGTAGCTACATATGCATGATTATACTTTTCAGAGGTCCGACTATTCTCTATTTAAAATCCTTGTTTTTATTGATTTTATGTAATATTCAAATTTTCATAGTTGTGTGCTATAATCATAAAAATTATAACACATAGGCTTGAAATATCTTGCTTTGCGTGTATTGAGTCTATATCATATAGTTTAACCTTTTAGGTGGTATTACTGAAATAAATTAACATTTCAACTATATTCTAATTTCTCGATTTTCACCTGTACTTCTTCGTACTAAATTGAAACATTTAAAATAAACATCAAGTTTATCGAAGTATACTGTAGGGATACTTTAAGTATGCTTCAATAAAATAAAATGAGAACTATAAGTAAGTTTTACGTATTATACTGCTAGTGTACTAGGTATGTACTTGTAGTTCACATTTTAGTTTATTGAAGTATACTTAAAGTATCCCTAAAGTAAACTTCAATAAACCTGAAAATTTTCCAGTTTAGTACTAAGAATTACACTTGATAAAATGAACTTTAGGTATACCAATTTTTGCTAAGGGCATTTTTCTTCAATAGGCAACTTATGGTGCAATGACACCACCCTTTTTTTGGTGGACCTTAAAAAAAGCACAAATGTTTGAGGTTTTTTGCATCTAGAACAATCTTTCCTGTAGTTGTGTCATAATATTTTGTTCTATCTGAACTTGGCTTGATTTAAACAAAATCTCTCATTCTCTTATTCTTCTACTTTTTATTAGAGCATGAGCAAACAGGGCTGGGTTTAGGAGGATGCGGGCCCCTGGGCTTGATCTAATGTGCGGGGCCCTACATAATCACAGTTGTACATAAACATGCACGCAAAATCATTTGGGTGTGTATATATATATATATATATATATATATATATATATATATACACAATATTTATTTTCAAGTATTGATTGAGAGTTTACATTACATTTACATAAGAAATCTTAAGACACTTTAAGTTATTTTTTGAAATAACTTTGTTACTAAAAAAACTTAAAGCTTGTTACCACACAAACTTGAAACTTGTCATACAGATGAGCCTCATAAACATTAGTTTGAAAGGGACATCGAAAAGATGGCTACTTTTCTGGATTTTTTTGCAGCAAAGTCCTTCACAAGTTCACTAAAGTGCAGCTCTCGCTAGATCGCTCTCAAAAGACATGAGAGTCAAAGGATTCAGCCCTTCCTGTCCCATTGCGGATTTTAGTCTATCATTATTTTAAGCTTAGAGAAGAATTGCTCACCACTTGCATTTGTGACAGGGAATGTCAGGTAAAGTCTGAGCGTAATGTCCACATTTGGGAAGATATCCTTTAGGTTCTTTTCTCTAATTAACTGTAAAACCAGTGGAGCAGATATGATGCTTTTACCACAAATAACATCTTTGTACTGGACAATCTCTTCCACAAAGTCCATCCCCTGGTCAGATGAATATTTCATTTGGAGATGAGATGCTTTGTTTCTAAGCTCTGGAACAGTAACATCTGAAAAGTTGTTCAGGAAGCCAAAGGTGAGGTTGAGGTCCATTATGCAGCATACCTGAGATCCATTTCAGAAATTAGTCTATCAACAACCACCAAAAAAACATTAGTGGAGAAATTTTGTCAAGCTGATAACTCAACCTCTGAGGCTGTGCTATCTTCAAAAAATGCTTTTGGATTTTTTGGTTGATCAGTGCTACCTCTGTGAACCTGTGAAACTGTTGAAGACAACCAATGTAGTCCCGCAACAATCCCACAGCTTTACACAAGTCCAGTTCCACAGCCTGAAAGGCAACGCTTGCTTTTTCAAAGTGCTGCCAAATATATTGCCAAAATATGCACATAAAGGCCATTTCAAGCTTGTCCATTTTTTAGTCAAGTGACCTTGCTTCATTTCTAGTTGCTGCCTTTTGATTAGAGTTATTTAAAATTGGTCCCCAACCTTTTTTTTGTTGTTGTTGCTAAAGATGGTTTTAATATCAGAAAATATTAACACGGACCGACAGATAAATGCAATATAATAAAAAGATATGACCAGGATAAAAACGGGGTTATTTTTAAATATAAAAATAAATGTAAATCCAATGTGTGCTCATAACCCAATTATCGTTTCTGTATCATCTCAAGAACATCATAACATGAGTAACTTTAGGTTACTTGTGTAACCCCGGTTCTCTGAGTAGCATGAGTGAGTGTCTCACTATGGGTAACACCCCAGGCGTGACCTCATCAGAGCTTCAAAGACCTCAACGCCCTCATCAGAAGCTCCTATTACACTCTGCAAGTCAGGATTGGCTGGAGACGATTCTGTCAATGCAGAGGGGGCCAGGCCCCTACCTCTAGCAGCACATTTAGGGCCGGCCCTGCTCTGATAATTCATTCAAAAACGCTCACCTCTTTCTTGCTATGATTAAGCAAGGAGGTGGGCTCGGTGAGACATTAGATCATGCTACTCAGAGAAACAGGGTTACGCAAATAACCTAAAGTTCTCTTTCCTAGCATTTGTTTCGTGTCTCACTATGGGAAAATCCTTACTCCCGGATTGCGATGTAGCCTTACGTCCAGCCATCATAGAGCCTGTTACTCCTGGCTGACTGATGTGACAGTCGCCACATTGAGCACTGTATGAGCTAGAGGCGGAGCCGTAACATTAAGACTGTAGAACCGAGCAAACGTGTGGGACAGGCCCAGCTTGCTGGCGCACATCATTCTCCTCAATAGACACTCCTCTAGAGAAAGCTCATGATGCAGAGAGACCGAACTTCCAACTTTTGGCAATAAAAGTAACGGAGAGAATCTGGTCATCAAAGTAAAACACATTTGAGGCTCGCGATTGGATAATAAATAAAACCGAAATACTTCCTCACAGTGCCGGGGCCCTGAGTGGGGTCCCAGTTAGCCCCTGCTACAGCCTGGGCTTGTGAGGAATCCTGATTTGCATTTTCAGTTATTTGTGTATTTTTTTCATCATGCTCACCACAGCACTGAGACTGCCCTCTTCAAAGTTTTCAATCACATCCGCATTAATACAAACTGTGGTAGAACCACAGTGTTGGTTCTGTTGGACCTCAGTGCAGCATTTGACAGTGTTGATCATGATATACTTTTGGAACGACTGGAGAGCTGGGTCGGACTCTCTGGTACAGTACTTGGCTGGTTTGAGTCTTACCTAAAGAACAGGGACTTCTTTGTTTCAATAGGAAACCCTTCATCAGAATGAGCAGAAATCACATGTAGGGTGCCCCAGGGCTCCATCCTGGGGCTCCTCTTATTTAATATCTACATGCTCCCACTAGCCCAGATTATAACAACCAATAAGATTAGCTACCATAACTATGCAAATAATGCTCAGCTCTACATTACGATGTCACCAGGTGACTTTGAACCCATCCAAACCCTAAATCAATGCATTGACCAAATAAATGGATGGATGTGCCATAATTTTCTCCAGCTGTACAGAAACAAAACAGAAGTAATTACTTTTGGACCTAAAGAGGAGGGACATTCTACAGAAAAGGTGGAAAGCGCTGTCACAGGCTCTTGCATATACTTAAATATGTCCAGTTAACCTAAAATCACCTCCATTATAGATATTTCATTAATAAAGACTGTCTTTGTAATGATTCAAGGAGATAAACGAATAAAAAATTAAATAAATTAAAAATGGCAACTTAATTGAAATACCATGTTCAGTGAATTTTACTGTCACAGTCATCATGCATAGAAGTGAAACCTTAAGTTTTCATAAAAAAAAGTTTTTATTTATTTATTATAACTCCTTATCATTGAGATAACTTTCAAACACTAAGTAGAACATTCATATAGTAAAAAAATTTAAATAATTATTAATAATATCAAAGAAACAGCAGTCACACAAAACTGCATCATTGGTGTTACTGCAACACAAAATGAGCTTTAATTTGATATAAACAATTGACCTTGAACAACTTCCTGGATCAAGCGGTCATTTAATAAAGTACAGTGGACACAAGATTAAGATAAGCAAGATAACTCTTAACTTTTTTGTTAAAAATGTGATATTGTCTTCCAGTTTTGGCCGAAGCTCTTCAGTCAGTCATTTATGTTACCCATTCAATTTCTCTGTGAATGAAGATTTCTGCATAAATATGTAATATATTGAAGAGTTAAGTCATTTTGATATTGGCTGATGACATGTGGTCTGACACATGACTGCCATTTTGTTGAAATCACTGCTTTTCTCAAAATTGTCACTGGTGTTACAGTCACTGGTGTTACTCTTTTGCCTGATAACACCAGTGACATTCTTTTGAAAATGAGTGCCAAAAGACCCATTCAGATACTCTATGAGTGAATATTTTACCATAAGTATGTAATATATTGAAGAGTAATGTAAATTTGATATTGGCTGATGACATGTGGTCTGACATGTGGTCTGACATATGGCTGCCATTTTATTGAAATCATATCTTTTTCTCAAAATTGCCACTGGTGTTATCATAACTGGGATTACTCTTTTGCCCCGTAAGACCTGACTATTCTTTTGGAAATAAGCACCATTAGACATAGAAAGTGTTTTTATATTGTAATTTTTATTATTATTACATTTAACTTTTATTTTTGTCAGGTATGGCAACATTCAGTGCTGCTGATTGGTGTATGTATACACGATGGTTTATCATGCACTATGATAACAAGCCATACCCTGGCATTATCCAGGATGTACAGGTCCACGGGATCAAAGTTAAGTGCATGCACAGGTCTACCAAATATGACTTAAATAAGTTATTCTGGCCTTGCCCAATTGAAGACGTCAACTGGTATGGTGACGACCAAATCCTGTGCTTCATGCCAGAGCCAGTTGCGTTGAATAAGAGGGCTATCCAAGTGGATGAGAACATTTGGGCATATGTAAAAAAAGTACCTAGAGTTTAAAGTTGGGGATTATAATACTATGAAAAACACAGTTATTCACATTATAATTGGTTAGAACAAATTACTTGAAGAATGTATTGCTCAGAAGTCATTGGTGTTATACTGCATCACTGGTGTTATTCAAGTTTTTTTCAGTGATGTCATATTTGAAATGGATTTTGAAAAAACATTTTCATCAATTAAAGATTTGTTAATCATAATGTAAAAATCAGTTAACATTTTTAAGTCAGTATCAAAGCAGTTTTTTGCCTATCTGCCTGTTTTTGTAACGTTGAAAGAGAAAACAAATGAAATATGAAATGAATATGTTCCTACTGTGTGATATTAAAGCATTAAACATTTTTAATAACTGAAATAACAAAAAACATTTGATGGTCTTACCATTTCATAAATCTGCCTACTGCTAAATATTAAGATTATGTTTAGAAAAAATATTTTTATACACATTTATTGATCCTTTTAATACTGGTGACACCAATGACAAAATCCAAGGCACAATATTAAACTAAATGCAAAAAAAATATTAAAATATGTTGAGCTGTCCCTTTTATATATTCTTGAAGATAAGACATTACTTATTGGTGTTATAGATGTTTCATGGATGTAAGAATAAATGCATTTTAAAAAATTTCCATCACCCAGATTCCACCTTTTCTGTAGAATGACCCAGGAATGATCAACAGTCAGCACACAGCTTCAGTTAATACAGCTAGAAACTACTGATCAGGCACGAAATTTAGGTGTAGTAAAGGACTCAGACCTGAACCTCCAAGGTCACATAAAGGCAATAACAAGATCAGTCTTCTATCACCTGAAGAACATTTCTATGATTAAAGGACTGATGTTGCAACAGGACCTAGAAAAAATCATCAATGCGTTTATCTTTAGTCGGATTGATTACCCCAACAGCGTTCTCACAGGTCTGCCTAAAAAGGCAATTAGACAGCTGCAGCTGATCCAGAACGCTGCTGCTCGTGTCCTCACTAGAACCAGGAAAGTAGAGCACATCACCCCAGTTCTAAAGTCCTTACATTGGCTCCCTGAAGCTCAGTGAATAGACTTCAAAATACTTTTACTAGTTTATAAATCATTAAATGACTTAGCACTAAAGTATATTGAAGATCTGCTGTTACTATACCCAACCCACCAGAACACTCAGGTCCTCTAATTCCAGTCTACTCAACATCCCTAGAATTAGAACCAAATACAGAGAAGCAGCTTTCAGTTTCTATGCTCCTCTAATCTGTATCAAACTTCCAGAAAACTGCAAAGCTGCTGAAACACTGAGTTCTTTTTAATCATAACTAAGGGTGTATTCAGACCTTCACTGTTTGGTCCACTTTAAATGGATCAGGGTTCGTTTGAATGCTGGTCCGGACCTTTTTATGCAGGTGTGAATACACACAAACGAATCCTGGTGCGGATCAGAGAACCGGACCGAGACCGACTTTTTTAGGAGGTCTCGGTCCGCTTCCAAACGGACTCTGGTGCGGTTCGCTTCAGGTGTGAATACAAACCACTGTTGATCCGAACCAACTCCAGGATACATGTGCCTTTTTGTACTAAACAAGCCACTGTAGCAAGGTAAATTCATACCTGGGGTCTCATTTATAAACGTTGCGTACGCACAAAACGAGGCCTGAAACTGGCGTACGCCACTTTCAAAGCAAAAGTTGTGATTTATAAAAAACAGACTTGACGGGAAAATGTGCGCACCTGTACGCCAACTCTGACCCGTGCGTACGGACATTTTGGAGACAGGGGGAATCGACGACGCAGTTGGTGAGGTGGTGAACTGCAGCCAGACTGCATATTACTCCTCTCACACATATCATTTCACCTCACACCAAACATTAATTATGGATTCATGTTATTATAAACATCCAAACCAGCAATGATATCTATATTGTAGCTTTGCAGTGAGCTATAGCTCTTCTAAAAACATTTTTCAATATTAAAATAAATACATAAAATTTATCTCAAAACCTTAAACTCAGATAAAAGGGCCGGGACGTTATGCCAATTAATTAATTGAATCATCTGTACCATATATCATTGATTGGCAGGTTCATTGTGCCAAGGAAGGAAGCAATCAATCTTATTGCTGTCAATAGAAATACCCCAACTACTTTCAAGCGTAATATTTGAGATGGATGCACTGGCGTTGCTAGAAGATTTTGCAAATGGAAGGATTAGGAGAGAACGCGTGTTCAGGGATCATGCGGACCTCCTTGCCCATGATGATGACTGGCTAATAAGCAGATTCAGATTCCCTAGAGCTGTGCTCTTGGATCTCTGTGCTGAATTGGGCCCGGTTTTGGAGAGACCGTCCAGGTGGAACCGTGCCATTCCAGTCCAGCTGCAGGTGCTCACCACTCTGGGGTTTCTTGCAACTTGTTGTTACCAGCGGGAATTAGCCGACAGGTATGTGTCTGAGTGACATGATTCTTACTATTCTGCCCAAAGTCCCTTTTTGGAAATAATGCCTTCAAATATGTTATATTAATTTACTAGGTCAGTGATATCACAGCTGTCCCTGAGCGCAATAATGCCTGCAGTCTTGGATGGGATCATTAAAATGAGCAGGCGATACATCACGTTTCCATATACTGTGGGGGAGCAGGCCGAAATTAAGATGCAATTTGCAGCAATGTCCGGTTTCCCAAACATAATCGGCGCAATTAACTGTACCCATATTGCTATAAGGGCCCCGTCCGAGGATTAATTTGTTTTCGTCAATCGGAAACATGTACACAGTATTAATGTGCAAATCATATGTGATTCACACATGATGATCACTAATATGGTGGCACGATGGCCTGGGTCAACACACGACTCCTTTATCTTGACACACAGCAGTGTAGGAAACAGACTGCAGGCAGGCGCTGTGCGTGATGGCTGGCTGCTCGGTAAGTCCTCACCGTCATTAGAAATGCTGGTTGTTGACGCCTGAATTAAACGTGTTATCACTTGCAGGTGATAGTGGCTACCCTCTCAGGAGCTGGCTTCTGACCCTGTTCCCAGACCCACAGACAGCAGAGGAAATGCGCTACAACTCCTGTCACACGCGTGCGCGCTCAGTCGTGGAGCGTGCCATAGGCCTGTTAAAATGTAGGTGGCGGTCATTGGATGCCTCGGGTGGCAGACTATTATACCACCCTACAAAGGTCTGCAAGATCGTGAGGGCATGTGGAATTCTTCATAACATGGCACTGAGAATTGGAATTCCCCTCCCTCCTGGCCTACCCCCTCCCCAGCATGAGATCCCAGACCCACAGCCGCCTCCTCCTCGACAGGAAGCCTTCACCCGGGGAGCAAGGATCCGCCAGGATGCAATGCGGCGTTTGAGATAACAACGACAAGGTTCATTTATTAAATTTTTTTATTGTATCATTTAAGGTACCAATGGCTGTCACTATGTCGCACAGCACTTATTTTCTTATTTTCCTTTAACTTGTTTGTCACAGAATTGATGGCGCTGATGGTGTCTCTCTGTGTCTGCATCACAGCTTCAGTCAGAACCCGACCACTGCTGGATGCACCACGGGCACCGGCAGCACTGGTGCTGGGGGCAGCCGGACGCTGGGCAACCTCATCTTACTCAACCTCCTCATCCTCGCCACCTACCGACTGTGGAAGAGCTGAAAAGACACGGCATATTAGTCTGTCTCCTCAAAATATGCTCTAATTTGTTAACGTAGCCACGTAATAAAATATATACAAAAGGTGCTTTACCGGGTTCATCTGTCGTTTCTGCCAGGTCGGTGTCGCCCTCCTTCTCTGACACAATACCGTACACGCTTGATGTTCCCATGATACTTGCCATCTTCCTGTCCAGTGGTGTCAGCTCTGGTGTACACGTACCCCCTCCAGTAGCAGACCCACTCGGGTGGTGGGAGGCAAGTTTTTTTTTTGCCTCGACTTTGAGGTCCGACCACTTTTTTTTTTTATTTCGGGTACCGTCCTGTCAGTTGCACTGACAGTCTGCACTGCAGACGCCACATGCTGCCACTCGCAGTTCTTCCTTTTATTTGTGACACCACTGCTGTGTCCACCAAATAAAATTTCTCTTCTAGCCTCCACTTCACCCACTAGCACTTCAATCTCCATCTACGTAAAGTTTCTCTTCTTGGTTTTTTTTTTTGTTGGCATATTTCCCCTCTTCTTCATATGCATCAATATTCATGTCCTGCTTTGCATTGACCTTTTATAGCCGGATTTAGGCGTGTTCAGGGCGGGATATTAGCTAAATTCATGTGCGCAAACTTCTAAGAAGACTGTGATTTATAAAGGGGAAATTGCTTACACCTGTGCGTAGGCATGGTTTTATAAATCAGAAATCTTTTGGCGTACGCAAACTTTTTGTTTGGGTCGTACGTACACTTTTAGTAGGGATTCTACGCAATGTTTTATAAATGAGACCCCAGGTCCTTCGTCTTTTGTTTTGCCACGGTGCTGCGAGCATGTCATGGGTCAGGGCACACAGAGTACATCGTCTCCTTCAGGTTGCTGCACGCATTCCCTGACGCCTTTCCAAAATACAAAACAAAGCGTTGCGAAACCTGCGTTGAATGAGCTGCTCTTGACAATGTGATTTTGCAGCTCCAATAACAGCAGAAATATGCAGAGCAGCATAGAGCTTCCATGTTTTACTCCATTTCCGGGTCTGCGCTCTGTGTGTCGCTGTAGTCATTGCTGTCCAATGGCCGCACCGATCGTCACACGCGTGGATATGTTTACAAAATATAGTTCACTTGCAAAAAGTACAGTGTGAATGCGAACCGCACCAAACGAAAAAAATTAAGTCTGCTTTTGGTCCGGACCAAACAAGCGGACCAAAGGATTTTTCTGGTTTGAATACACCCTAAAAATGTATCTGTTTAGAGCTGCTTTTCAGTAATGCTTTGATGTATAATGTTTTGTGTATGCTTCTTGCTGTTTTTACATAATATGCTTTGTCTGTGTTTCACTGCTATCTTTATTTTACCTCTTAATCATGTAAAGCACCTTGAATCACCTTGTTGTTGAAAGTGTGCTATACAAATAAAATTGCCTTGTCTTGCCCTTGCCTGTTATCTTCAATGGACATTCAAACCCATGTATCTCAAATTATGAGTAAGTAATAAGGCCAAAACCTTCAGGCTTTGATTGGGGTCACTTGGATTGGTTCTGTTGTGGTTATGATTAAAGAAAAGCAATTAAATTGTGTGATAGTAATAGGCTTCACTCAACTACTAGCCATGAATGAATTTAATTATGGTGACTGTGGCTCAGGAGTTAGGAGTTTGTCTTGTAACCGGACGGTTGCCGGCTCCTGCTCCATCCGTTTCAGTGTGATAGTAATAGGCTTCACTCAACTACTAGCCATGAATGAATTTAATTATGGTGACTGTGGCTCAGGAGTTAGGAGTTCGTCTTGTAACTGGACGGTTGCCGTCTCCCGCTCCATCTGTCTCAGTCATTGTGTCTTTGGGCAAGACACTTCACCCGCCTTGCCTACTGGTGGTGGTGAGAGGACCCAGTGGCGCTAGTGTTCGGCAGCCTCGCTTCTGTCAGTGTGCCCCAGGGCCGCAGTGGCTACAATGTAGCTTGCCATCACCAGCCTTTGAATGTCTGTGTGAATGGGTGAATGACTGAATGTAGTGTGAAGCGCTTTGGGGTCCTCATGGACTAAATAAAGCGCTGTACAAGTAAAGGCCATTTACCATTTAATTTTAAATCATTCATATTCTCTGATAAATGAGACACTCAAGGAACGTCACTGATACAAACATTTTAAATTTCATAGTCACAACAACTTGTTTATAGTTTAAAACATATATATAATTTCTCCTCAGCATCATTTGATTTATAAAACTGCAATTGCCAAAGACTGACCAACCAGTCATTTAGGACACATCACATTAACACTTCATTTTCTGTTACGCATAGAAGAAGTCTTCTCATTTCTGCAGCGCTGCCTGTTTTGCCATTTCCATTCAGTCATCATGTTTGAATAGTTGAGCAAATTAAAGTTAAACTCCATTGAGTATTCATTGAGTATAATTCAATTCAGTTTATTTATTTAGCGCCAATTCACAACAGATGTCATCTCAAGGCACTTAACAAGAAGTCATTTCAATACATTTATACAAACATTCCAATCAGTTAAAAAGTTTCCTATTTAAGGAATCCCAGCAGATTGCGTCAGTCATTGGCGTGAGGTTGGGCCCCGTTGATGCAGACTTTCCAACCACAGCAATCCTTCAGCAATCCCTCATCCTGAGCAAGCATGTAGCGACGGTGGAGAGGAAAAACTCCCCTTTAACAGGAAGAAACCTCCAACAGAACCAGGCTCAGTAGGAGCGGCCATCTGCCACGACCGTCTGGGGGTTTGAGAAGACAGAGCAGACACACAGAAGGAACAGAAGATCTGATATAAGAGAACTTTCTATGTTACAGAAAGTAAAAAGTTAATAACAGGACACAATGGATGTTGTCGGCTTCGTAACCTATATTGTCGGCAACTCACTTTTTACTCAGAGAGGTGGGGGCGCCGAACTCCAAAACCCCGGCGGGAACTGTTTCAAAGTAAGACCCAGAACTGAGAGACAGAGAGTAAAATAACACACACACAACAACAGATATCTGTTTCACACTGGACGCACCTGCAGATGGGAGCCAGAAAAGATCTGACTCGCTTCTCTACAAGGGTGTACCATTTTTATTAAAGAAGAACAAAAGAAAATATCACATGACTCCTCTCTCCTCCTCCTACATCTTAACAAGTCATACATTTTCTCCAGGTCTCCTGACCTGGTTTTATAGCCGTACCATGAACTAGAGTTATAACCCATCCTCCCTGCTTTTAGTTCATATCTTTGCCCAAGAGTTTATTTACTTAAAACCTTACCCCCATAAAATACTGGTAAACAGTCATGTTTTACTACCCTTAATAATATAAACAGGCCTATTTACCTCTAAACGCTTACTAAAGATATAGTTAAAACATATGTACTGCATAATAAAAATAGCCCCAAAAAAGTAGAATACAACAAATCCCTCTTTCAATCTATTTTCAAATAGATTGATCACTCCTCTGTACTTCTCCTTCAGGCTCCATGTGAGGGAGTAACAGATATTGACCTTGCATATTATCCCCAACAGCTTTTTCAATACACCTTGTGAGCAATGAACGTATACAAGGAATACAGCAACATCCACATAACACCATAGTTGACACAAATACTGCTAAAGAAACCATTATAGACATTGCCAGAGTCTTCCATTTACCAAACATATTATTTAACAAATCGTCCCACATTGAGGTATCTACACCTGATTGTTCTTCTGGCCTATTTGAAAGTATTCTGAGTCCTTCTACTGCCCTAGTTAATTTACCGTCTGCATTAGTATTATTAGGGATAAAAACACAACATTGATCACCAAAGAGGGAACAGACGCCACCGTTCTGAGCCAGGATCATGTCGACCGCTATTCTATTTTGAAAGGCCATTAAGGAGGTGGCTTTAAGTTGCTCGTGAACAGCCTCAAACCCATCTCTAGTATTATTAGCTAATTTCTGTACATTATAGTGTATATAGTTTATTCTATCCACGTTCTTGTTCAGGGTACACCACCAACAAATACTTGATTCCCATCCTGCTAAGATCTGATTAACCAATTTATATTCGTCTGGAACACCTCTAGAAACTCCAATGGCATCAATATAAGTTGGATCATCTTCGTGGCTTAAGTCCCTCTTTCTAACATGATTATTCAAAATGAGAAGAGTCTGGTCTCCTGTGGGATCATAAGTAAATATTGCTACTGGCATAATTAATGTAACAGGTGCACACAATCCTGTCCAATTACTAGGTAAAATGGAGCGGAGAATTTTTCCTCCACACCACCACCAGATGTCAGCACGAGCCTGAAAAGATTTAAGAAAAGTTTGGATTGAATTACAATATGTAATGTTGACTGAACCCACTAGGTTATTTCCAGGCTTACCATTTTTGAAACAAGTAAAATTATTTGGAGCTACATTACTATCAAAGAAGGGTGGGGTAGCTCTGTTATCAGCTATAGGGAATAATTTTTCCCAGTAACTACAATCTTTCACTGGATTTTCACTAGATAGCAGGGAAACCAGACAAGTTGTGTTGAGCTCAAAAGGTGCAGGGACCACCTTGAGAACAGGTCGGGCTCCCATGCACACAACACAGTCCTGTCTCGCTTCTTGTCCTGCATGTTCTACCATAAGCAACCAATTATTAGTGGAGCCTCCCACTCCTGTCATCATTTCAAAGTAATCGTCCACAGATGGTTCTTCTTTAATTATACTACCTCTTGCTGCTGAGGCCTGATTTTGACTTACTGAGGTGGAAACATTAAGAGAGTCTTGACATATTTTAATAGGAAATTGAACATCTTTTCCCCTTTATAAACCCAAATTATAAAGAGAGTACAACCTTCCCCCTTCTGGAGATATTTTAAGGGGAGGAGATCACTCTTAGTTAAATTAACCGTAAGAAGTAATTTATCTGCAGTCTTATCCAATTTAACCAAGGGACGCATGTGTTTTGCAAAAGCGGTAGTGGTATACCTTCTCCAGTCATATCCTAAAGGATCAGCAATTAAAGTGGACCAACTAGTACCTTTTTGATCATTTGTTATGTACCACAAGGGGTAGGTTTTATATTTACTTGCTTGTTGTCCCTTATAAACCAATGTATTTAAAGGAATAGTAATCACTGCAGATCGTCCTTTTGGTATACAAAATTGAGAAAATCCATGATGTGCCTCGGAAGTGCCGCACCGTGAAGAGGGAGATGGTTTAGCCATTAAGTTTCTTCTCTGTCTAATTGAGTGAACTCCAACCTGCGTTTGATTTGTAGAACTATTATAGGGCCATACACCACAACAGTAAAAGATAATATTGACCAACAACACCATCCAAAAACCTGTGGCGCACAGCACCTTCTTATTTCCCCAAAGATGCATATTTCTGTCTGTGGTGTGATCCTATGTTTATTTTATCCAAAAAAGAAGGGTGTCTGTTTTTTTTCTTTATCTTTACCTTTAAGCAATATATATATATATATATATTTTAATTTATTATTATTGTTTTTTATGTTTTAACCCAATTCTCAATATTCTTTTAGTACAAAGCAAACTCTAGCAATTGTCACCAACCCCAAAAACATCCTACAAAAACCACATCATAATGAAAAAAAGAATAGGTAAAACAAAAATTAGTAGTAAGTCAACCTGATTATACTTTAAACACCCCTTAAAATGTTTTAGCTTATTACTAAAAAGTTTTATAAAACCGTAAAAACTGAATATTAAGAAAAAATCCTACAAATTAACTACTTAAAAATTCTTTGACACCCTCTTAGGCAGTGTCTAACAATCTGCACCTGTAAATAAAAATTGGTTAAACAACCTGTAAAATACAAGAAAAATGATTAATAAGTGTTCAGTCTTTATTATTTTGTTCTCTAGTCTTCGCTCTTGTTTATTTCTCTGGCGGCAGGCGGCTACCAGAGTGATGAAATGATTCAGTACAGTGGACTCTTTATTTTTTCCCAATGTTACTGTCTTTTATGCAGATCGCCCTCACTGAAATGACAGTTACTTCATTAACTGAACATTTCCCCCAATAAACACAAATGCACAGACAGGCCCCGCCTCCAATAGCTTCCCCCACCGATTGTGAGGTGGTTAAAACCTGCTGTGAAATGTGTTAGATTTCTTGCGATCTTTTCTCTTCGGTATAATCCCTCTTCGAGAAAAGCAAGTCCAAATTGCTTATCTCGCCCAATTTTTGCACATATAGATTACACTGGATGATTACAGCAACTCCAACCAATCTTCTGGGTGGGCCAGGCCCCGCCTCCTGGCTTCGGCAGTCGACACCACCTAGTCAGAACCGACACCACCCACTGCAAAGAGATTCCCCCAGGTCAGCAGAGAGCTGCTGCAGCGTGAGGGACAGGAGGGGGGTCGGGGGCAGGAGCACACTGGGACCAGTGAAACCAAGTAGAACCCTTTCCCCGCAGCTGGACAGCATGGGTTGTACGAGCAGCAACCTGGAACGGGCCAGACCACCTGGGCTCCTGCCACTTTCTTTTATACACCCTCAGCCAAACGCGCCCAGCCTCGGAAGGAGACACCGCAGGTCCCTGCACGTCACGGGGAGCCGGAAGGAAGGAGGAGACCAGGCCCTTCAGCTGCTGATGATCACTGCGAGGGTCCGGGTCAGGGTGCGGTGAAACCTGTGGTTCTCTGCCAGCCCACGGACCAGGAAAAATTCTGCCAGTTAACATCTCATAAGGAGTGAGACCTTTTGTTCTACAGACAGATGATCTCATGGCCATCAAAGCAATAGGGAGCGCATTTAGCCAATTAAGTCCAGTCTGAGCTGAAATCTTCACCAGCTTTAACTTTAAAGTTGAATTAGACCGCTCGGTGACGCCCTGGGATTGCGGATGGTAAACAGTGCCGAACTTGTGGGTTATTCCCATCTGTTCCTCAACCTGTCGGAGATGTTTATTTTTAAAATGTGTGCCATTGTCAGACCTGATCCTAGTCGGAAAGCCATGGCACGGAATCCAGTGGTTAATCAAAGATTTCACCACTGTCTGAGCATCCTCCCGTCTAGCAGGAAAAGCTGAAATCCACGAGGTCAGTGGATCAATCATCACTAACAGGTAACGGAAACCTCTAACAGGGGTCACCATATCTGTATAATCGATAACGACCTCCTCGCCAGGCCTGCACAAGTCCTGGAAGGCGCCCATTTCTGGCTTGATAGTAGGCTTAGGATTAAATTGACCACACACCACACATTCACTCAAAAAACGCTTAATTAAATGTGGCAGGAAGGGATGCCACCAAAAACAAAGATTACGTTTCATCTGAGTGTATGACACATGTGCCGCACCATGAGCCTCCTGAAAAAGGGTGGGTTTTAACGCGGCAGGTAAAACCAAACGGCCATCAGGCCCACGCCAAAAGCCATCAGAAAAAATCGCACCTCTATCCTTCCACACAGTTATCTCCTGCGACGCAGCAGCCTGCTGTGCCAACTTTACTTCCTCAGCAAAACTGTCTGACATTTCCTGTGCTGACGTGACAATCAGCTGCGTGTGGACATGTGACAGGTAACCTGCTGCTCCTTTCGCCGCCAAATCTGCTGCACTATTTCCCCACGCGTCAACAGTGTCAGCCTTGCTGTGACCCTTACACTTAAGAACAGCGAGGTTAGCTGGTAACTGTACAACATCCAAAAGCTCCATAATATCTGCATGATGCTGTATAGGCTTACCAGTAGCAGTAACAAAACC
Organism: Valencia hispanica; assembly: GCA_963556495.2. Classification (NCBI taxonomy): domain Eukaryota; kingdom Metazoa; phylum Chordata; class Actinopteri; order Cyprinodontiformes; family Valenciidae; genus Valencia; species Valencia hispanica. The sequence goes on from OY747706.1 coordinate 17,331,812, forward strand.
TGCTCTTTTCCACTGTGGTAATTCATAATGTATAACAGAAAACCCGTAGTTCGAATCAGTGTAAATCGTGACGTCTTTATCTCTGCCCCATTTGCATGCTTCAATAAGAGCCCTTATCTCTGCACGCTGTGCGCTCTGCTTGCCGTCCAGCTTCCCTGAAACGACAGTCTGTAGTGAATCCACATTTTTCTCAACAACTGCAAAACCTGATCTCAACTGCCCCTGTGCATCTCTAAAACAACAACCATCTGTATAGAGCACAAAACCTGTAGGTAAGGGATCAGACCGTAAATCAGGACGTATTTTTTGAGCAACAGAATTCAGCCTGACACAGTCATGCTGCTCCCCAGAGGTGGTGATTTGGTCAGCCATGTTTATTCCTTCATGCGTAAAAATAATGTTTGGTGCCTCCAAAACTCTGCTAATCCGCTGCTGACGCAAAGTAGAAAGAGTAAACTTCTCAGAATTAACCAATGCCATGACTCCATGAGATGTCAAAATATTAAGTGGATAACCCCTGACAATGTGTGATGTTTTTTCCACTAGATGTGCAATCCCTGCTGCATGTCTCGTGCAAGGCGGCTGTCTCATTTCAATAGCTTGCAGCTTTATGCTAAGATACATAAGAATGTGTCTCTGACCACCTTTTTTCTGAAACAAAATCCCATTAACCATCCCATCTGTTTCTGATGTGTTAAGAAAAAATGGACATGTATAGTCAGGAGTGGCTAAATCAGCTGCTTGTGCTAGAGCCTGTTTTAACTTAATAAATGCCTCCTCAGCTGGTATGTCCCATTCTAATTTAGCATGCAGATTTTTCATACCATGAGCATTTACAAGAGCCCTGAGTGGTGTGGTAAGGTTAGTGTAATTAGGCACATAATGTCTGGAAAAATTTGTCAGTCCCAGAAATGACAGCATTGATTTAACAGTGAGAGGCTTAGAATGAGCCAAAATAGCATTCTTGTGGCTGTCAGTCAGTCCAGCGCCTTGAGCGGTCACCCTTCGCCCCAGGAACTGGACTTCCTGCCTGACCAACTGAAGCTTATCGCGGGAGACTTTGAATCCCTCTTTTCCCAAATGTTGCAACACAACTAGAGTAGCTTCTATGCACGTTTCAACAGTAGGGGATGCTAAAAGTAAATCGTCCACATATTGGGTCAGTACACAGCCTGGAGGGAGCTGTACAGTGCTTAATGACTGCTTCAACACCTGATTAAAAATACCTGGAGATAAAGCAAAGCCCTGCGGAAGCCTACTATAACGTAGCTTCCTGCCCCTGAATGTAAATGAAAAAATATCCCTGACAGAAGGATGGAGCGGTAAACAGAAAAATGCATTAGCCAAATCTATGCAGGTAAACCATTTTAAATCAGGAGTCAGGGATGCCAGAGCTGTATACGGATTCGGTGTAGAAATGGGAGGGGTTCTAAGGGCCTCATTGACAGCACGCAAATCATGTGCCATTCTGTATTTACCAGTACCTTGTTTTTCCACAGGAAGAATAGGGGTGTTATATGAAGAGTTTGATAGTTCTAAAACTCCAACTTCAAGTAAGCCTGCAATAGTGTCTGCAATACCTTCCTCAGCCTGAGGTTTATGTGGATACTGCGGACGCCAGATTGGATCAGAATGTTTCATCTCAAATGTGATGGGTGTGGTTTGCACTAGACCGACATCAGTGAGACCATCTGACCACAAAGAGTCAGGCACGACCTTTAAGGCCTCCACTGCATCAGGATGATCTGTTTTTTCTCTGCCATGATTTCTAGAAAGCTGCAAATGTTCCAGAATGGTAGTATCTGAGAGCTGCGTGTCTATTTTGTACATCTGAGTAGAAGGAGAAAAAGAGACTGAAGGTATCTGGGTAGGAACCCAATCCTTTAATTCAACTCCCCTTTTAACCATTCCCCCCAAATCTTTAGCTTGATGTTTCGGATGCAACAAAAGCGATGTGTGTGGAAGCGCTTCAGCTTCCATCATATACCATTTATGCTGCTCTGAAGTCAGATCAGCATACAGTGCAACACCCTCCTTCCCCACAAAGCATGGACCCGAAGCCACAGACCAACTTTGGCCTTCAAGTTCTGTTTCAAATTGTTCCTGATATAAAGTAGGATCGCCCCTCTCATAGAGGAAGGTCACATGGAAAGGATCAGGCGGTGGAACAAAAGGCTGGAGTTCAAGTAGCCAAGGCTTCCAGCATCTCAGAAATTCAGCCGCAGAAGATTCATGTGCAGACATCGTAGTCAATCTGGCCCAGAAAATATCAGCCACTTGTGAAGTGTCATCCTTCAGCAAAAATTGACCACTCATGGTGTCACAGCAATGCGTACGTCCATTCGGAAAAGTCACCATAAGTCCATCAGGGGTACATAGGATCGAAGCACCAAGTTTGATAAGCAGATCTCTGCCTAACAAGTTGACAGGCGTGGTTTGAGCAATGACAAAAGGATGTGATAGTCTTTGATCTCCCACTGAAACAGGCAAAGGTTGAGTGACAGGGAGAATCATTGGAGCCCCAGAGATTCCAATTACAGACACTGTGTTCCCAGAAAAATTGACGTCTGGTAAAACTCTGTCCAACATGCATAAAGTAGCACCAGTGTCCACAAGGAATGGCAATGAATGTCCATGTACGTCTATTGTGAGCATCGGATCCCCCTTAGTCCTGCTCACTAAGGTACTCTGTGGGCATTGTCAATACTGAGGCCCACTCTGTCCTCCTGGGTAGGAGGGAGGAGCCATATGCTGATTCGGGGCCATATGTAGAGGTGGCTGACCGGGAGGTATAGCGCCCCCTTGTGGGTGTGGGCACTCCCTCACCCAGTGTTCATTGGAGCCACACCTGCCACAACCGTTAGCACCTGGCTGCCCTCTCCCCATGCCTCTAAAATCCCCAAACCTGGCCCTGCCACGTGATCTGCCACGGGGCTGCCATGTCCTATAAGGAGCAGTAAATAATGGATTCGGCGCAGCTCCAGCATACATCACAGGAAAAGAAGGCAGCACTGTCGCTGATCCAACAGTAGGTGCTGCTTCAGCCACCATCTGCTTCACTTTTTTAGACTGATACAAGTCAGTCAATTTATTCTGAGCCTCTTTTAACTGTAGCTTTAACAAAGCAGTCTCCATTTTCTTATTCTCCTCAGCGTCCTTTAACGCAGAATCTTGCACGTCTTGTAAATAATATGTTACGTGTCTTTCCCATGTAGGCTGATCATAAATGTGTGAATCAGGATTCCGTTTCATTAATGTAGCAACAGACTCTGGCATGCCTGCTAAAACTGCTTCTCTAAACCAAATCCGATTATTCCCCGGATCTCGGGGGTGTTCCCCAGTAACGGCAACCCATTTATCTTTACATTTTGCCATATGTTCTGCGGGAGTAACATCAGTCGACCAGGGAAATTTCAAAATTTTAGACGCGGGCGGAGTAGGATATTTTCTTCTGACCCACTCGGCAAGATCATGTGCATGATGCGTGAAGGGGGCTTCATCAAGTACACGTGCTAGCTGGCACTGGAGCATCATCTCATTATAATCTGTCAATGTCAACATCCTACCCATAATGGCTTTCCAATCTCCCACCGCTAGGGTTTGCCCTGAAGTCAGCTGATTTAATTTATTTATCCAGCAGTTTCCTCCACCAGTCAAAGCAGGGAGTTGCAGAATGATGGCAGATACGTCAGCCATCTTCCATGGTTTGTAAATTACTGAACCATCCAATGCTCCCACTAAAGGAAGCATTAAATCAGGGCCCCCACATGCCCCCAGTGGTAACTTAGATCTGGTATTCTTAAATGGCCCCTCACTCCCCTCGTCCCCCAACGTCTGCACATTGTCAGCCTGTACAACTGCTGCACATTCATCACGTTGACTGGGGCTGGCACTCCCTGGAAGGTCTGCAGCTTGCCCCCTTACCACAGATGCTAATCTTTCCTGATCCTGCAGCACCTCATCCATCTGTCGCTGAACTTTAGTTAACCTGTGTTCGTGCTGCTCCATCTCGTCCATCAATTTAGCATTATACGCCAAGAACAATTCATCGGTGTCCTGTTCTACTTTGTTGCTAACTAATTTTAGTAGCTGTCGCTTTTCCTCCCCAGTGTGTTCAAGAATCCCTTTACCGGTGACTTCAAAACGCAATTTATAATCTTGTCCCTCATCTTTTACCTTTAGATCACCCTGTGGTTTATTAGTCAATGGTTTATGGGCTACAGACCTCTGTGGGAGGCCACTCCAGTGCAACACTGCACTGCTTGAAGGAAGGGGGGGAGTAAGAGAGGTGCCCATCGGGGATGGCGCACAAGGAGATGGTGAACTCTGTGCGTCACCCTGCGTGTTTTGAAGTACAATCTGGCCATTGTCTGTCTCCAACCCCCATGAAATATGTGTTTGACCAGAGGTCGTCAACATGGGGTACATGGGCTGGTACGGGGGAGGAGTATGGTCCGCCAAAAAACTACTTTCTGCAGTAACACACAAATGATCAATACCCTGTCCTGTTAAACCCCATGTTTTCCACATTTTCTCAGCTTTTAAGTGTCTCATTTTAGCACCAGTGATGCTCTTCGCTGTTTTAGCCTTATCTGCAAAAAGCTTTCCTTCCTCAAAACACATCTGTGAGAGACTTCGCTTATCATCCCCTCGGGCGCCATGACGAGCCCACATGGCCGTCATAAGGCCCTGGAACTGGTTTTTATCTTTTTTACCGGGCTTCTCAACTAAAACAGAATATAATTTAGAAATGTATACTAACAATTGGGCATCTAAAGTGCGCCTGTGGAGCAGGGAGTAATTTATATTCGGCTGCCATTGAAAATTCGTAACAAAATCCAAAATGGATTAAAATTTAACAAAGTAGGTTATTTGTATTAACTCTGTAAATTATTTATTTTAATTGATAAACTATCAATTCGTAGGCCCAAATTTATCCCAATATTAATGCAGTTAACAGTAAAGGCAGGCACAGTTTTTATTTATTTAATTTTCATTTATTTCTTTTTATAGTGAAGGGGTTTATGTATTATTTAGTCATGCAACATTAACCTTAATAATGTTTTAGGCAAAGCCGAAACGAAGGAAAGCTAAAAAGGTTTATAAAGCACTGTTTATCTTATCATTAATTTATTTATATACGGAGATTATTGCCGTTTTGTCTAAAAATCAAAGAATTCCTAATGGAGTCCGGCCGGCGCCAAAACCCGGGACGCACACTTCGGCGAATCACACGAAGAAATAGAATTCTCCCAATATAAAGCAATTTTTATTTATCATTAAAACATATACCGAAAGAAATACATTTAAAACTCGCTTTGCAACACAAAATCGTCAACAGTTTGCTCAAAAAACTCCACCGGACTGACTGATCAAGTCAGGCCCAACAGAACTTCCGGGTCACACCGCGGAATTAATAAGCCGGCGCACAGATGGCTAATTCTTCACTACGATGCTAAACTTAACAAACCGTACTCATAAGTAAACCAACCAAAGACAAGAACAAAATGCCTCCAACAAAACCACACTTCGCCACCAATACTCGAATGACTGTTTAACCGAGCCAAATAAATACAGTTCGGAAGCTAAGCTACCAGAGATTAGCTGTAACCATGAGCAACCTAGCTCAACCGGAAGCCAAACGTGACCGCTCCGTTACAATAAAAAAGTTATTATATATATATTCTAAAGAGTTTACTACCAGTTATCCATAATAACAGTCCTATATATGTGTTAGACAATGCTTTAGACGTGTTTACGTAGTTGCACAAGGTTGAACGCCTTTTTTCCAGGCGAGACTCATCCACACTGTGTGTTAGCCGTAAGCTAGCTATGGTGGTACTTTAGCCGACTGAAGATGATATTCCCTTATTCCTCTACAATGTCAAGCTTCTACGCTTATTGTCTATACAAAAAGCGCGGGCATTGTCTAGGCGTTTAAGATTCGCAGAGGAATTATGGTTTTAGATTCAGTCGGTTAGTTCCCCTAAATGAGAAGTTTATATGAGGCCGGTGTGCAAAGAGCTACCTGGTAGCTCCCTTCCGTAACCTCCACTTTCTCCAATCACACACACACACTCACACTAGAACGAAAAAAAAGTACAGCAATTTTACAATTTCATCAACCACTAACCTCAACCGGAGCCACCTAAAGCCGGACCATTAAACACAATCCGATTCACGTGGCTCAATCGTGCGTTTGGAAGATACGCCGGCCTCTCCAAGGGAATCCGCCTGGACAACAGAGAGCACACACACTCTGCTGCCGTCTACTATTCGTTTGCCAGCCTTGGAGAAACTTCGATAGCGTCCTACCGGAGGCGAGGCGGCCAACCCTCAAGCTCTGGTCCGCACTTCGGTCGGCCCTCAACCGAAAGAACAACACGTCAACATTAAATGGAGAACGTTTAAATCGATCAATACCTATTAATTTGGTGTTAGCGCTTTTCCAGATTGATACAAAACCACCCGGGTGTTGATTAGCAAGGATCAATTCAGTTGCTCTCCGATTCTCTGTTGAACTCAAAGAAAAAACACAAAATTACTATAATGCCACAAACACATGTATCAATCAGTTATGCCACACTCATTACTCACACTCAATCTCTCTCAGCCCTGAGAAAACTCAAAACCAAATTATTGCCCGCATCCTCCACCATTTTGTTGGCTTCGTAACCTATATTGTCGGCAACTCACTTTTTACTCAGAGAGGTGGGGGCGCCGAACTCCAAAACCCCGGCGGGAACTGTTTCAAAATAAGACCCAGAACTGAGAGACAGAGAGTAAAATAACACACACAACAACAGATATCTGTTTCACACTGGACGCACCTGCAGATGGGAGCCAGAAAAGATCTGACTGGCTTCTCTACAAGGGTGTACCATTTTTATTAAAGAAGAACAAAAGAAAATATCACATGACTCCTCTCTCCTCCTCCTACATCTTAACAAGTCATACATTTTCTCCAGGTCTCCTGACCTGGTTTTATAGCCGTACCATGAACTAGAGTTATAACCCATCCTCCCTGCTTTTAGTTCATATCTTTGCCCAAGAGTTTATTTACTTAAAACCTTACCCCCATAAAATACTGGTAAACAGTCATGTTTTACTACCTTTAATAATATAAACAGGCCTATTTACCTCTAAACGCTTACTAAAGATATAGTTAAAACATATGTACTGCATAATAAAAATAGCCCCAAAAAAGTAGAATACAACAATGTTCAGTTACTGGGAGGATCATCCCAGTCGATGCCCCCTGTCCAACAGGGCATTGCAGCCAAGCAGGATACCAGACCAGGTGTAGCTTCTATGGAGAGAAAAACACTGAGAGAAAACAAAGTTAACAGTCGAAATAACAGAATGTACTGTAATACAACTGGAGAGTCGTAGGAGAAAAGAAAGTAGCAGAGTGAAGAAAATTGGTAAGTGTCCTCCAGCAGTCTAAGCCTATAGCAGCATAACTACAGAGATAGCTCAGGATGACCTAAGCCACTCTAACTATAAGCTTTATCAAAAAGGAAAGTTTTTAGCCTGGCCTTAAAAGTAAACAGAGTGTCTGCCTCACGGACTAAAGCTGGGAGCTGGTTCCACAGGAGAGGAGCCTGATAACTAAAAGATCTGCCTCCCATTCTACTTTTAGAAATCCTAGGAACTACAAGTAAACCTGCAGTCTGAGAGCGAAGTGCTCTGTTAGGAACATATGGAGCAATTAGATCTCTGATGTATGATGGAGCTTGATTATTAAGGGCTTAAATTCCATTCTGGATTTTACAGGGAGCCAATGAAGGGAAGCTAAAACAGGAGAAATGTGATCTCTCTTTTTAATATTCATCAGAACTCTTGCTGCCGCATTTTGGATCAACTGAAGGCTTTTAATGGCATTTTGTGGACTACCTGATAGTAAAGAATTACAGTAGTCCAGCCTTGAGGTAACAAATGCATGGACTAGTTTCTCAGCATCACTCCTGGACAGGATGTTTCTAATTTTAGCAATATTCCGGAGGTGAAAGAAAGAAATCCTAGAAACCTGTTTAATATGGGATTTAAATGTCAAGTCTCGGTCAAAAATAACGCCAAGGTTCTTTACGTTATTACTGGGGGCCAATTTAATGCCATCCAGATGAAGTGATTGACTAATCAGTTTCTGTTTTTAGAACTTCTGGTCCAAAGACAGCAACTTCTGTTTTGTCAGAATTTAAAAGCAAAAAGTTTAGGGTCATCCATGTTTTTATGTCTTCCAGACATGCCTGTAATCTACCTAACTGACTGCGTTCATCAGGATTTATGGATAAATATAGTTGTGTATCATCTGCATAGCTGTGGAAATTTATCCCATGCTGTCTAATGATTCTACCAATTGGGAGCATATATATGGTGAACAGAATTGGTCCAAGCACAGAACCCTGTGGAACTCCACAAGTAACCCTTGAGAGTGAAGAAGATTTATCATTTAGATGAACAAACTGGAATCTATCAGACAAATATGATTTAAACCAGCATATTGCTGTTCCTTTGATCCCTGCAACATCTTCAAGCCTTTCTTAGAGAATATTATGATCGACTGTGTCAAAAGCAGCACTGAGATCTAACAAAACCAGAACAGACACAAGTCCATTATCTGAGGCCATGAGAATATCATTAGTAACCTTCACCAGTGCTGTTTCAGTGCTATGATGAGCTCTAAAACCTGACTGAAACTCTTCAAACAGCTCGTTAGATGCTCACAGACTTGATTAGCAAAAATTTTCTCAAGGACTTTGGATAAGAAAGGAAGGTTAGATATAGGTCTGTAATTCACTAAGTCATCTTGATCAAGGGAAGGTTTCTTGAGTATAGGTTTAATTACAGCTATTTTAAATTCTTGTGGTACGTATCCGTTTACTAAGGATAGATTCATCATATCCAAAATGGGGCCAGGAACCAAATGGAACACTTCTTTTAATAATTTGGTTGGAATTGGGTCCAACATACAAGTTGAAGGTTTAGATGAGGCTAATATTTTTGATAATTCCGAAAGCTCGACTGAATCAAAACAGCCTAAGCACAACTGAGGTTCTACAGTTCTTTCCGATACTGCCTCATTTACTGAGGAAGAAGTAATCATGTTTGGGAGGATGTCAATGATTTTATTTTTAATAGAATTAATTTTATTTATGAAGAATCCCATAAAATCATCACTGCTTAGAGCTGGGGGAATAGTTGGCTCAACAGAGCTATGACTCTGTGTAAGTTTGGCAACTGTACTAAAAAGAAACCTAGGATTGTTTTTATTCGCCTCTATTAATGATGAAAAATATGCTGTTCTAGCTTGTCGAAGGGTCTTTTTATACAGCAGTAGACTGTTATTCCAGGTTAAATAGGAATCCTTTAGGTGTGTAGAGCGCCATTTTCTCTCCAACTTCCTAGTATTCTGCTTTAAAGTACGCAATTCTGCGTTGAACCAAGGAGTCAGCCTCCTATGGCTAGCCACTTTCTTTTTCAAGGGGGCTACACTATCTAATGCCAAACGCAATGAGGACGTAACGCTGTGAACCAGATCATCAATTTCTGAAGGGTTAGAGATAGAATTGCTGCCATCCACTGTGTTACCCTGAGACACTAAGGAAAGTAAGAATGGAACAGATTCTTTAAAAATTGTTACAGCATTGTCTGATAAAGCTCTACTATAATGAAATTTTCTTTCGGATTTAAGATGGTCAGTTAAAGTAAATTCAAAAGTTATTAAGAAGTGGTCAGACAGGACCGGGTTATGTTGGTGGACTGTTATTTCCTCACACTCAATACCGTATGTCAGTACAAGGTCCAAAGTGTGTTTACCCGAGTGGGTCGATCCCTGTACTTTTTGAGTAAAGCCAATTGAGTCTAAAATAGCATTAAAGGCTGCATTTAGGCTATCACTTTCAGAATCCACATGAATATTAAAGTCCCCCACTATAATAACCCTATAAGTATTTAATACTAAATCAGATAAAAAATTTGAGATCTGATCCAAGAATTGAGAGTAAGGGCCTGGTGGATGATACAAACCACAAACAAAAATGGTCTTAATGTATTGCAACTTGGATGAGGAAAATTAAGGGTTAGATGTTCAAAAGAACTGTAGCTATCAATTGGTCTGGGACTAATTAGTAAATCAGAACGAAAAATGGTTGCAACTCCTCCTCCTCGCCCAGTATTTCTAGGAATGTGAACATTTAAATTACTGGAAGGAGTTGACTCATTGATACTGACATAATCCTCCTGCTGCAACCAGGTTTCTGTGAGACAAAGGAAATCAATGTGATTATCATAAATCAAGTCATTTACTAACAACGTCTTTGAGGAGAGAGATCTTATGTTTAATAACCCACATTTAATAGATTTATTTTTCTGTTCAGTCAAAGTCGTATTTATTTTTATGAGATTTCCATGATTTGCTTTTGTTGGCTTAACTTTTAATCCATTTAATTTTTGCCGTACAGAGTCGGACATTGTTTTGGCAAACTTACAACCGAAGCAACACTAATTTTAGTGACCTCCGATTGGCGTAACCGGGTGTCATTACCGCCAGCGTGAATAACAATCTTACTGTATTTACGCTTATCTTTAGCCAGCAGTTTCAGGTAGGATTTGATGTCGCCCGTTCTGGCCCCTGGCAAGCATTTGACTATGGTCAATGGTGTCTCTAAATCCACGTTTCTGACTATGGAGCTGCCAATTACCAGGGTCGGCTTCTCAGCGGGTGTGTCGCTGAGCGGGGAAAATCTGTTAGAAACACGGACCGGTTGGTGGTGGCCCGGGGGCTGGGTCCTAGAACTATGCTTCCTACGTACCGTCACCCAACCAGCCTGAGGTCCCGGTTGCGCGCGCTCTACCGGAGGACAGCTAGGGGGTTCTATCCTTGTTGGCCCCGCGCTGGCTAATGGGCTTCGGCTATCTGCTGGTTTTTCAACAGCGCGGAGCCGTGCTTCTAATTCTGATACCCTCGCCTCCAAAGCTACAAAAATATTACATTTATTACAGTTACCATTATCACTAAAGGAGGCAGGGAAGTAACTAAACATCTGACAGAGAGAGCAAGAGAGAAGAGAAGAGTTAGAGACAGGAGAGAGAAGAGTAGCCATAGCCGCAATGAAGCTAAGCTAACTGAGCTAGTGAGACCTTACCACCCCAAGAAAAACTGTGTGAAACACAAGGAGTTCCCAAAACGTAAAGTACACCACCACAAAACGTGTGTTTTAGTGTGCTTGTGTGTTAAAATAACTTAGAAAGGCCTCAGCACAGAGAAAATAAGATCAATTCAAGAGAGTCTGAACACCAAACAGCTTACAGGGAGCACAACAGTGACAACAGGAAATGACGCAATACGGCTTACCCCCGTCGAATCAGCAAATGATCTGAAACTCCATTGAGTATTCATTGAGTATATAAAAGGCTGGCTCTGTTGAGGGATGCAGTTAACCTTGACATTGCTCTTGGTAACACAAACGTAGTCCTTGGTGGGGGGTGGGGATATGGCCAATTTTACTAAGCAACAAAACACCGCGGTCAAACCTGTTTGAAATCAGCCGCTTCAGCAATTAACTGGTAGATTGGCTTTTATAATTTGTTTGTTTTTTCACTGCAGGGAGTTCAGAGAAAATGCGCTTTGGTATGGGGGAAAGCATGTTTTTCTTGATAAATAGGAGACAATTTGTGGAAGCAGTTAAGTATTTTTGCAACTGAATATATTTGTCCAATTTTTAAACAGGAGATACAGTGCAATGAAAAAGTATTTTTCCTCTGACTGATTTCTTCTGTTTTTCTCCTCTGCAATATTTCCATCACTCAAATGTTTCAGATCATTAAATAAAGATAGTCTGAGTAAATACAACAGGCAGTTTTCAAATTTTGGTTTTCTGTATTAAAGTTTAAAGTATATCCAAACTAATCTGGCCCCAAGTGAAGAAGTAATGTCACCTTTGTTAAATTAACTGTGATCAGCTACATTTTCCCCCTCGTTCAATTTCACTAAGGATACCTTGACCTGATTACAGTCAGATGTGTACAATCAAAAAATCACTTGTATACAACTTGTCTGTCAACATGAAATAGACTAAAAGAAACAAAATATCAACACATTGCGCCCAGATCTTAAGAATATCAAGAACAGAGAAGAAACCCATCTAGAGAAATCTTTCAGCATGGAAATTGTTAAAAAACTATATTTAAAGCTTACAGAATCCAGTGAACCACAGTAGGAATAATTATCCACAAACAGAGAAAACACGGAACAGTAGAGAACCTTCTCAGGAGTTACCAGCCAATCAACTTCACTCCAACAGTGCATTGGCGACTGTTTAGGAGGTCACAAAAAACCCAGAATAACGTGTAAAACACTGCTGCTCTCATTTGTCTTAGAGTTCATTGTTCATGATTCAGCAATAAGAAAGACACTGACCAAAATCGCTGCTAACCAAAAATAACACTAACATTTGTCATTTGAAGAAACAAAACAAAGAACTTAGTAGAAGTATTCAATGTAATGTTTAGACTAAAGTGGACGTTTTTTGAATGTGTGTGTCCCATTATATCTGGCATAAAACTAACACAGCATTTCAGAAAAATAACCTAATCATACCTACAATCACTTGGTGGTAATGGAATAGTCTGAGGTGGCTCTGCTACTTGAGGATGAGGACAATGTGCTATAACTGATGGAACCATGAATTCTATTCTCCACCACAGAATACTCAAGGGAACATCTGGTCATCAGTTTGTGACCCTTAGTTAAATGCACTCAAGTTATGCGGGAGGACAGTGATCCACACTACACCAGCAAGTCCACCTCTGAATGGCTCAAACAAAACAAGATAGGGGTGCTTAGGGGCCTAGTCAGAGTGTGAACATAAATTTTATTGTGATGCTGAAGCATGACCTTAAATAGACTGTGTAATGCAATAATCTTCGATAAGGCTGAATTAAAACTATTTTGCAAAGAAAATCAGGCCAAAATTCCTCCACAGTGATGTAAAAGTCTCATTGCCAGTTATTGCGAGTATTCTTGGTGCCAAAGGTCACACAAACCAAGTATTCAACTTTTTGGGCACTTACTTATTCACACAGGGAACGTTTTGGTTTCTTTTTAATGAAACTAGATGAAGATGTGGATAAAAATTTAACCATAAGTTATGACAGAGAAACAAGTGAAGGGAGTTGCTAAGCTGGCCATACCGTTACCCAAGAAAGAATATCTAGATGTGTGGAAATCTTCTCATAAACATAGCAACTGAGTGAATTTGGACAAAAGGTCTTGTTTGATTTCAGCCACTGTCAATCAGACAGAAGGAGGGTGATTTTGAGTGTGGATATTGTTGCATTTACAAGTACACATAGAAAATTGTAGGTTTGCAAGCCTTTAAGCCTTGTAAAAGAGTCTTTAGGTTCACTTAAGAGAAAACCAGTGTGCTTGAGAAAGAACAGTCATGTTAAGGAGGAATATGACCACGGAAGTGCCTATTTGTGTTGCTGTGCATAACTCCATCATGACTTTTATGTGTATTCCATGATGATAAAACTCACTAATTCAGTTTGATCATCTGAAAGATAATTTGCTTGTTTTTCTACGGCTGGCATATTTATTTATTTTGTTGTGCAATAATCTAGAGAACCTATTTAATTACTTTCAATTCTTCAATTCAACCATGCCATCACTCTGTCAGAAGAAATGTCAAATCCATTTAATTAAAACTCTCTCTGATCTTTTATTTACAGAGCTGAGGGAAATATCTTTAATAATCTGCTGCCAGACATAATCCAATGCAACCAAACAAAAGCTTTTAGTTGTGAAAAAACACATTCCCAACAAACTCTCTGGGGTGAACTACAGGCAAAAATTAAAGAAGCTGATTTACAATTTAATTGCAAGATGGGGCTGATTTAGAGCAGGGTTTGACCAGCGTGGACTTTTATTTAATAATTTTTTTCTTCTTTTGGGATGTTTTTGTATGAATGTTTGTGTTTTCATCCCGCATCCAGTATATTTGTGTTTCAATCAGCAATGCTAGAAGTTATCCATGACTAAACCGGACATTAATCAACCTGTGCAAAATTGACATAGCAGTCTTGCATAGCAACCGTGTTACACAGCCAGTTTCCTAAGAAATGTCAGTCTACCCCCCGTACTAATGGAAGCACAATAGTATTAATCATTTCCGATATATGTGAGCAACTCTGCCAATAAAGGGAAAGTATGATCTGATGCTTCAAATGAATGTGTTTTATTTTAAAGCCATACTAATTGACAGAATGGCCTTTAGCAGGTGGATTAAGCAGGAGGCTTGAGGCAGATAATGTGCAGTCTGATGATGTTGTTTACTCACCAACACTGAACATGGGAACAATAAAAAAAACTCAACCTGTTCAACAGGTCAAAGGAGCTTAACAGGCAGCCTTTTATAACCTAATGCATCCTCAAATTAACAGACCTACCACGGAACAGGGTGAACATGGAGTCAATTTTAAGTCAAGTCAAATTTAAAGTGACATTAATTTGGAATTAGTTATCACTTTTCAATATCATGGCAGTAAAGTTGTCAGCATATACATTACTTTGCAAAAGTTTTAGGCAACTCCATTTAGGCAACTCCATTTGCAGAAATGCAGCCCCAAACATTCAAGGAACCTCCACCATGCTTCACTGTTGCCTGCAGATACTCCTTATTGTACCACTCTCCAGTCCTTCGACAAACAAGCTGACTTCTACTACAACCAAATATTTCAAATTTTGGCTCATCAGTCTGGAGCACCTGCTGCCATTGTTCTGCACCCCAGTTCCTATGTTTTCATACATACTTGGGTCACTTGGCCTTGTCACCACGTCTGAGATATGGCTTTTTGACTGCAACTCTTCCTTGAAGACCACTTCTGGCCAGACTTCTCCAGACAGTAGATGGGTGTACCTGGGTCCCACTTGTTTCTGCCAGTTCTGAGCGGATGGCACTGCTGGACATCTTCCGATTTCGAAGGGTAATGAGGTTCATGTGTCTTTCATCTGCTGCACTACGTTTCCTTGGCTTACCACTGCTTCTACGATCCTCAACATTGCCTGTTTCTTTATGCTTCTTCAAAAGAGCTTGAACAGCACATCTTGAAACTCCAGTCTGCTTTGAAATCTTTGCCTGGGAGAGACCTTGGTGATGCAGTAGAACTACCTTGTGTCCTGTTGCTGTGCTAAATCCTGCCATGACATGAAACTATCCTCCTCAACCATATCTTGGTAGCAGATTTTGGATGTTCCTCACCCAGTTTTAAGTCTCCCACACAGCTGTTTTAGTTTCAGTTAATGTGTCATCAATGTCAACCTACATCTGACATTGATGTTTATTAGCACCTGTTTGGTATATGTGGTTGATTATACACCTGACTATGATCCTACAAAATCCCTGACTTTGTGCACATGTACCTACAAGAACTGATGCTGGTTTGAAGGCAAAAAGATAGTAACACCAAATATTGATTAGATATAGATTTTTCATTTGTTTTCCCAATTTGCATTTTGTAAATTCATAAAAAATAAACAAAAATTATATTTTTTTGAAAGCATTCTTTGTTTACAGCATTTTTTCACACTTGCCTAAAACCTTTGCACAGTCCTGTATTTGTTACACTTTTCTCAAAAAAAAATTTAATACTTTACAAATATACGTTTAAAACTCTACAAATGGAAACCAGGTGACGTCAAGGAGTAAGGGTACTCCGGTGGTGGGGTAAGCAGCTGTACACAATCTGATCAGCTTCACTGGGTAATCCATGGGAGAGACAGAAGTTAGAGTATCCACAATCTTGTGATCGATAGTCAAAGTTCCAGGGCAAAAACAAGGCAGAAAATAAAGGCAAAACAAAATTAAAATCTGTAATGCAGAAATCAGAGTCCAGGTACATGAAGGTAGCTTCAGAGCCAGAATCAGAGTCACTCGTGGTACAGAAAAGTAGCAGGCAAAAGTGGTAGTCAAGAGGCAGAAAACAGGTCAGGTTATCGATCAGTAAGGGGGTTAGGCTTGGACAGGACTGCTTGAAGGTTTTGACAGGAATGACGATGTCATGCTGTCCTAATCACCCTCTCCTCATCATTGTCCTCACCTGTGTCTCTCCCATCAACCACACCTGATCCTCCTTATCTTCTGCCCTTATAACCTGTCACTTCCCCTCACTCAGTGCCGGATCATTGTATTGTCTATGTCTCCATGATGTATTGTCCTGCTCTTTCCCGTCCTGCTTCTCCGTTCTTGCCATCACCATCATCATCACTTCAGCCAGCAGCACTTTAATAAATATCCTGCACCTTTCCCCGGCGTCTGCGTTTGGGTCCATGCAACACACCGCATACTCCTAACAGACGACAGACAATTTCAGATTGAGCAAGCAAGAACCAGGTGTATAAGTTCTAGAAAAGATGGTATATCTTAAACTACATACTGTATACATTTACAGTTTTTCTCATTGGCTTTGGTGCATTTTTCTGATCAGAGTTAAAATTCTCACAACTGTTAGTTGGCTCAGTGCAAGTAGCCATCTGCCAAAACCGACTGGGGGTTCGAGAACAGAGCAGAGACACAAAATAACTGATGTAAGAGTACTTTCTATGTTAAAGAAAGTAAAACATTGATAACAGGCCACAGATGACGTTCAGTTACTGGGAGCATCATGCCAGTCGATGTCCCCCTCCAACAAGGCAACAGAACGCCAGACCAGGTGTAGCTTCTATGGAGAGAAAAAACTGAGAGAAAACAATGTTAACAGTCGAAATAACAGCAAATAATGCAATTGTAGAGTAGTAGAACAGAAAAGCAAAACATACTTATTCTCACAAGCTTTTAGAAATGGTATCCTCTGTTATTTCACTATTTTCACTTCTTTCATTTTCTGATTTTGTAGGCTCTTATTTATTTTTTAAAACATAATTTTATCTGCTTTTAATTTGCTTGAATTGTTATTTTTAGTATGTCTCACTGGTTGTGTTTGTTTCTATTTTACATTTCTGTTGTGACACAGCAAGTGAGATTAATGTCTGGTTTACGTAACCATTAATAATTATGATCAATAATTTAATGTTAATATAATTATTGATGAAGATCAAGTTTTAATCTTTTAATTAAAGTTTGGGGCACCACCTCCCTTTTTTTAAGGAGCAAATTATAATACCAGACACACAGTCTCTTCTGAAAGTATGAGTTAAAAAACGTGTGGACAGCAAATGCTTCATGTATTCACAGTCTGTCTTGGCAACAGAGAAAGCCAGTCAAGTAATGCAGCTTTTTGCAAACCAAACGCCTTAGGGTGAAAAATCACCTCTTATAAACGTTTTCATTTTATTTTAGTAAAGCTCAGTCAGTAATCCGTTATTATTTTTACCAAGGTTGTATTTTCACCAGGGTTCGTCTGTTTGTTTGTTACCAACATAACTCAAAAGGTTATCGACGGAGTTTGAAATTTTCAGGAAATGTACACAATGGAACAAGGAACAAGAGATGAGAATTCAGGGTGACCTGAAAATTGCCATTAAAGAAAAAGTGATTTAAGTGAATAACTACTGAACTAATAATGATATCAGTATAAATCTAGCTGCTAAAGGTATGTTTTCATACTCAATCAATCTGAAAAAGTTAGAATTAGATCACAAAATTGGGTGGGGGTAGGGGGTGAGCTGCCTTGGCAGAGGCCTGCGAGTTCTTTTCTAGTTCATTGGCTCCCTGTTAAATCCAGAATAGAATTTAAGATCCTTCTTCTTACATACAAAGCCCTTAATAATCAAGCTCCATCATACATCAGATATCTAATTGTTTCATATGTTCCCAACAGAGCACTTCGCTCTCAGACTGCAGGTTTACTTGTAGTTCCTACAAGGATTGCTGAAGGATTGCTGTAGTAGGAAAGTCTGCGCAACCTCACGCCAATGACTGACGCAATCTGCTGGGATTCCTTGAATAGGAAACTTTTTAACTGATTGGAATGTTTGTATAAATGTATTGAAATGACTTCTTGTTGAGTGCCTTGAGATGACATCTGTTGTGAATTGGCGCTATGTAAATAAACTGAATTGAATTGAATTGAATAGTTACAGCATGGTAGAAGCATCACAATAAACACAAAACAAGTAACTCAAAAACTGAAGCAGGACCTGCTTCCAATCTTCAGTTGTCATTGGGTAAGGGTACACCCTGGGCAGGTTGCCCGTAACAGGGCAAGGCAAGGCAATTTTATTTGTATAGCACACTTTCAACAGCAGGGTAATTCAAGGTGCTCTACATGATTTGGTGATTTAAAAAACAAAACAAACAGACATGGAATATAACATTGGAAATTAAAAGTAAAAGAAACACACATTACACATGATACACAATAAAGCAAGAGAGCATGAACACATTTCATACATATGATATCAATCATTTACTTGGGTTTTTAGTCCCGATTTAAAGCAGTTGCACTGTGGGAGGAAACCCAGAGAAAACCCACAGATGCATGGGGAGAACATGCAAAGTCATACCAGAAAGACCCAAAGTCTGGATTCAAACCCATTGCTGGAAAACTCTCTCTCCCCCAGGTGTAGCATATAATTAAGCTGTTATGGTGGGTTTTTACCACTTCCTGTAAGTCAAGTCGATGTGTTATCATTGACAACAGTTTTTGACTTGACCCAATTCTCTTATACAAGACAACTGTGTTGATAAGTATTCTGTATGAATATTTCACTGACTCAAAGAATGTCTTCCCATCTCTCTGGCACTAAAAATGTCATGTTACCGAGTAACCTCCTGACCCACATGCAGAATCATATGCAGGATGCTGAGTAAAGGTAAGAAGACATTTTTTTGCAATAAGTCCATAAACACACAAAGGGTTCAGCAGAGTCTGAGGAGGAGACAGTTAACACGGGCGGAAATTATGTTGAGGAGAGCTGAGGTGGCTTACTGTTGCAATGTGTGGTTGAGCATGAAGGGAAGTTGGGATCTGGGAGTGCGTGATGTTCTGAAGGGAGAGAGAGAACTTCCAGACATCCTCCAGAGGATGTGCGGGATCAGCGGGGTGTTGTGAGCATAGGAGAGAGAGCGGGCAGGCAGGTGGGAGCACCAGTGGAAAGGAGTAGCAAAAACGACCGTGGAGCAACTGCAGGCCTCTAGAAGACCAGGGAAACTGGGATCAGGATGATGAGATGCTGGAGTGCGGAAACCAACAGGACTCCAAGTGGGAGGAACAGAGAGAGCGAGGGTGAGAAGAGGAGAATACTCCATAACTACTTCTCTAGAGAGCTCAGGAGTCAGTAGATGTGGCTTGATCCTAACCAAGAAGGCTGACCATCAGGCAAGGACTGGTAGTCTGACTGCTCCTATATACCCCACCGGTAATCAGCTGATCACCAACACGTGTGATGGGTCCGCCCATCATCTCCAACTCGGCTCCTCTGTGGGGGAAAAAAACACTCAAGCACAAATCTTGACAAAAAATGCCTAAATTCACTAAACAGATGAGCCTTGTTATCACTGTCTTTTGCTACATGATACGTTTATCTTTTGCAGTACAAATCTGATCCAACTCTGTCTTCTTCATTGCTTTAACAAGATGTGGGTTATCCTTCCTTTAATTGAATAAAGTCAGTTATGCAAGAGGGGGAATGTTTTGCTATCCCTCCTCTTGTGGCAAATCTACTCCTGACAGAGTAAAGGCAACCATACCTACCATACTGTTTGCTTCAGCTATCAGGACAGGACACGTGAAATAAGAAAACTACAAGCACAGTTTGAAAGTTTTAAAACAAATGTTTTAAAGCATGAACTATTGTGCAAATAAAAATATACCAAAGTAATAACCAAAAGACAGCACTCAAGATATGCATAAAACTGTTGGAAAAGTATAAATTAGCATTTTGTTGATTTGTTCTTTACCTCAGAAGTACCTCATTGTATAGAGGACCAAAATGAAACAGTTGAGTAGAAATATGGAAGTATTTCAATAATACATAAAACTGTTGGAAAAGTATAAATTAGCATTTTTATAATCTTTCTCCGAACCATCACTATTATGAATTAAATATAACAACACTCTGTTTTGTTGCACACTATTTATTCTGTCATTGTCCAAGATTTCACCTCTGATTTTAACACAAAGTTTTTGCTCATGGAAAAAAAAGTTCACATTTTCCCCAAAAGCTCACATGTTTTTCAAACAAGACCACATTGAAAAGAAAGATACGGTCACATGTTCCTTTTGTGAGAACAAAATATAAAACAAAGTACTGATGAAGAAAGTTGGAGGAAAATGCTTGCTTCAAAATACACTCAACAAAAATATAAACGCAACACCTTTGTTTCTGCTCCCATTTTTCATGAGATGGACTTAAATATCTAAAATTCATTCCAGATACACAATATTACCATTTCTCTCAAACATTGTTCACAAATCAGTCTAAATGTGTGATAGTGAGCACTTCTGCTTTGCTGAGATAATCCATCCCACCTCACAGGTGTGCCACATCAAGATGCTGATCTGACATCATGATTAGTGCACAGGTGTACCTTATACTGCCCACAATAAAAGGCCACCCTGGAATGTGCAGTTTTGTCTCACAGCAAAATGCCACAGATGCCACAAGCATTGAGGAAGCATGCAATTGGCATGCTGACAGCAGGAATGTCAACCAGATCTGTTGCTCGTGCATTGAATGTTCATTTCTCCACCATAAGCCATCTCCAAAGGCGTTTCAGAGAATATGGCAGTACATCCAACCGGCCTCACAACCGCAGACCACGTGTAACCACACCAGCCCAGGACCTCCACATCCAGCAGGTTCACCTCCAAGATCGTCTGAGACCAGCCACTCAGATAGCTACTGAAACAATTGGTTTGCATAACCAAACAATTTCTGCACAAACTGTCAGAAACCGTCTCAGGGAAGCTCAACTGCATGCTCGTCGTCCTCATCGGGGTCTTGACCTGACTCCAGCTCGTTGCCATAACAGACTTGAGTGGGCAAATGCTCACATTCGAAGGTGTCTGGCACATTGGAGAGGTGTTCTCTTCACGGATTAATCTCGGTTTACATTGTTCAGGGCAGATGGCAGACAGCATGTGTAGCGTCATGTGGGTGAGCGCTTTGCTGATGTCAATGTTGTGGATCGAGTGGCCCATGGTGGTGGTGGGGTTATGGTATGGGCAGGCATCTGTTATGGACGAAGAACACAGGTGCATTTTATTGATGGCATTTTGAATGCACAGAGATACTGTGATGAGATCCTGAGGCCCATTGTTGTGCCATACATCTATGAACATCACCTCATGTTTCAGCAAGATAATGCACAGCCCCATGTTGCAAGGATCTGTACACAATTCTTGGAAGCTGAAAATGTCCCGGTTCTTGCATGGCCAGCATACTCACTGGACATGTCACCCATTGAGCATGTTTGGGATGTGCTTGACCGGCATATACGACAGCGTGTACCAGTTTCCACTAATATCCAACAACTTCGCACAGCCATTGAAGAGGAGTGGACCAACATTCCACAGGCCACAATTGACAATCTGATAAACTCTATGCGAAGAAGATGTGTTGCACTGCATTAGGCAAATGGTGGTCACACCAGATACTGACCGGTTCTGAGTCCCCAGACCCCCAATAAAGCAAAAAAACTGCACATTCCAGGGTGGCCTTTTATTGTGGGCAGTATAAGATACACCTGTGCACTAATCATGATGTCAGATCAGCAACTTGATGTGGCACACCTGTGAGGTGGGATGGATTATCTCAGCAAAGCAGAAGTGCTCACTATCACACATTTAGACTGATTTGTGAACAATGTTTGAGAGAAATGGTAATATTGTGTATCTGGAATGAATTTTAGATCTTTAAGTCCATCTCATGAAAAATGGGAGCAGAAACAAAGGTGTTGCATTTGTATTTTTGTTGAGTGTACATTTGAAAATTCTTCACGTGAATAACACATAAGAAACCACATGTTACACATTACAACTTCAATTTTTCATATGTGAAACACACGAAAAACTCAAGTGCATTAAGTTCTTTTTTAGCATTACTTGCCAAAATCCTGTTAGGCAGGTTTTCATTAAGTCGCAAATGTCAAAGTAACATACATTGCAATAACATAATGTGTTTTCTATCACAGCAGAACTTCATGTTAGAAGATATTAACCACTTTCAAAAATTATATGGTTGCAACTAATCTGTGCATAGTCTATAAATGTGTCAGTCAGTAGGGCAGATTGTATCCAGTGTGGAAAGCTGTCTTAAAATCTGGAGACCAGAACATCAAACACCACATCTCCCAGCACTCTCACCCTCAACAACAGAAAAAAGGTTTCCTTTAAAAAGTCTGTTGTGCATGGGGGCAGAGCACATACGTAGGAGTTTAGAAATCCATCTGGCAGATTACAGAAACATAAAAAAGTAATCTCTTTCTGATACTATCCACAATGCAGCTGTCAAACCCTAGCAGCTGTTCTCCAAATGTTTTGATTAATGTGCAACGTTTTAGAGTTTGTATTTAAGTTATTTAAAAAAAAAAATCTTGTTTTAATGTTTGCAGGCTTTATGTTCAGTAGTTTCATTTTTGGTTGCTCATATTTCCGTTCTAAATAGAGACCTTCAGCTAAGAATTTTCTACAGAATAACTCCTTTATCATCTAACCAAGGACTGAACATCCCTAACAGTAGAAATTTTTGAAATGGAATAAAATCAAAACAAAAGAACAGAACCTTCAGCTAGTTTCACTGTGGCAGAGGTACTGACGCTGACAGAGACTAGATGTGTATCTTTAATCTCCACACACATTTCTGAGGTAAAGAACAAACCAACATCCCCACTAAATACTAAAACTTTACTGATATAGTATGAATGGAGATCGATGAGGCTGATTGTCTTTGAAAATGTAGCTTCTCTTCCCACTCCAATAATTCTTGGTTAAAGACATTAATGAACAAACCCCTTTATTGTTCCCCTCTCATGATACAAATGTACAGTATGTCTGGAGAAGAAAAAAATTTAAATATGAAAAGTAATGCATGTATAATAAAAATATTTGCATAGTTTTGATAGCGATAAGGATTTCTCATCAAAATAACAATGTAAAGGTTGGATGAGAATATGATACATGATAACCTTTTCCTGTATTTTTGTAATGTTATATTGTACAGAGGACCAAAATGAATTTTTGAACTCACAATGAGGAATATGGAGAGAAGGAAAATCAAAATCCAAAGCAGAACAAAAACCACACTGAGAGTACAAGAAGTAAGTCAACAGAAAAAAAATCACCAGAAAGTGAGTACAAACTATGGCTGTTTCTTAATATTAAAGAACAAGGACACAAGGACAGAGTACGGTAGTTCTGCAACTGGAATGGCGACTACTTGATGATGTCACAACGCAGCTAAGATCTATCTCAAAGTTTCAATAAGTCACCTTGTTTTATCCAGGATTTTTCTCTTTTCACCTTTATAATCAATATTGATATAAGAAAAAGTTTGAGAATTTGACAAAAGAGACAATTAAATAGGGGGATTTGTCTGTACTAATGGTCATTTTTAAAACCGTCTCATTTTCATAATAAAACAGTGTTCACTAATTGTGGTTACCTGCTTAAAGCTGCAGTAGGTAACTTGAATAAAAGTAACTTTTTGTGATATTTCCTAAAACTGTCCATATGTCCTGAAAGTAGGAAATGAGATTTGTAATCTGTTTAAAAAAAGCAGCTCAATTGGTCACGCCTACAGCCTCTACTGCGATTTGCAAGAATCCACCGCGCCCGGTAGAAAACACCCAATCAGAGCCAGAGCAGCGTCTGATGGAGTGTCTGACATCTGTCTATCACTCCCATCACTCCTCACACACACACCGCGACCCGCCCCTCGCTCCGCTACGCAACCGGCTGCCCGTACCGCCACTGCCAACAACAGCATATACGCCTAAGATAACAAAAAAGAAGATGACCGAGGAGGACAAAAAAGCTAAGAAGAAAGAAGTTGACCGAGCCCGAGATAAAACGAGGGTAAATATTGGTGTTGCCTTTGAGAGGTGGAGGGAGCTAAGGGACCTGAAAGCGTTTAAAACCGATTCCAAGTTGGCAATGTTTCTGCTTGACAGGTACTTACCCTTGCTTGATTAAAATTTGTTTTGTTTTTTTGGTGGTGGTATTACAGTAAACCTCTGCAGCGCGTGCGATCATCCGTGCACTCAGAGCTAATGTTGTGGTTTACTGTTAGGAAATATTCACGAAAGTTTGTTTTCTAAGTTGCTGCAGCTGATTATCTGTGGCAGTTGTTACGCCAGTAGCGCAGCCGAAGGAAGGAGGAGGGCATTGGAGGCGGGGTTTGAGTGCATCGGAGAGGGAGGGGGAGTGATGTGAAGCTTGTATGGGTTTAAATTTTCAAGCAAAGTCTGCTCTCCTCTCCGAGTTACCTACTGCAGCTTTAATAACAAAAAATTACTTCTGGAATCAATGAAATTGTCATAGTTCCCAGGTGTTTGTGTTTTGTTAGTTCTTTTCCTTATTTAGTTCTATTATCATGTTTAGTTATTCTTTGTCTTTATTAGTTATTTCTGGCACTTTCTTGTTTCTGTATTTCTCCTTGTTCTTAGATGTTTTTCACCCTTTGCTTCTTTGTCCACCTTCTTATTTGTATTTCTCTTTAGATAGTTTCCTTATTTATTTCTCCCTTCTGTTCTCCAGTGTTTCCTTAAAGATTTCTCCCCAGACATATTATCTTTGCTTATAGTTTCTTTAGATTTTTCTGTCTCCCTAGCCATTCTACCTTCTGTCCCAGTTGTTGATTATTTCCACCTGCTCTCTCCCTCTCACCTGCATCTGCTCTCACTAATTGGTCATTGGTCTTCTCTGTCACTTCCTCATTCCCTCCTCAGTATATATTCACCTCTCCTTCAGTCACTACTTGCTGGTTCGTTGTCATTCTTCCCTTCCTGGTTCCTTCCTTCCCTGTTCATCCCTGGTCTGCCTTCCCTCGTTCCCTGATCTCCATGTTCCTTGGTTTCCTCGTGATTACTTGTAAGTTTGTAACTTATTATTTAATTAAATCCGAGTTCACTTACATTCTGCATTTGGGTCCTCTTTAAGACACGCAAACCTGACAGAAATTTGGATGTAAATTTAAACAATAAAAGAGGCTATATGCAACTTTTTCCCCAAAATAAACGTAACAATCGCCTTTTTATTTGACAATTTATGACTCAAACATTTTCTGATGAACATACTGACACCTTGTCAGCTCACAGTGGGTGCACCTATAAGCCTGTATCCATTTTTTTTCTATTTTCTGTCGGGTCGGATTTCCCCGCGCTGTCTGCGGATGTGACGTCAAGCGTGTTCATGTTAAATGTTTCAGAACACTCTGCCACCACCGCTAGTCAGCACTCGCAAGCAGTTCAATGGATTGTGCGAATACACAGAAGAGACCAAGGACAACTTTGACACCAACAGTAACTCCACATAACATTAAAAAAGTTAAACCCCTGACAAGTGCCCGAAAAAGATCGAAGATTGAGAGCGGCCGGCGTACGAGCGCGCGCTGCGAGAGCGAGCAGAAAGGAAGAGCAGTTCCGTTTTTTGGCCACATGGTGTCAGTCGCGAGTTTAAATTTCAGAAAATTGCATATAGCCCCTTTAAAGCATTTGCCCTTTTCCATACTGTAGGTCTATTTGCTTAGAAATTATTTTCTTGGTAGATAAAAAAAGAAATAGAAAGCCTATTCGGAGATTATGACCAGCATTAGAGTTGTAAAATAGACTCCAAAAATGCAATCGGATTGTTGGAATAGGTCTTGGCTGGACTTGTGGTCTCTCCTCCTTCAGCCAATCTTAATGAAAATATGTATTTTTTCTTTACAAGGAACAGGGAAAGTTTTGATCATTTAAGAGTACTGGAATAAAATATCGTCTCAGTATGAATTTGAATGAGGAAAAAAAATATGTTTAATCACTTAATGAGTTTCTGTGTTTTCAACATCAGGAACACCAAGAGAATGATAAATGGCTCAGTCATGCAGAGTTAAGTGGGTCAACTTTTCTATTGTCATAATGATGGCTGTACTCGTATAACAGAATATTATCTGAGCAAGTTGAGGAACAATAACTATTTTAGAATAAAAGGCATAAAAATCACAACACAGTAACCGATCAGTTCGCCGGGGAAATAAAACCATTCCTTCATTAATCATTTGAAAGGGAAAGGGTCTTAGCTCATCTCATCTGTCATGTATCACAATGCTATGACAGAACAAACCCTTTGGTTTCACTGACAAGCTACTACCTGAGAAAAATACCACATGAGGACATTTTTTACCTGAAAAGCTCACAGGAAGTAACATTACCTTATACTTAAAACTATTAAAAGAAAGACCTTACACACATGGATCTGGATTTCCAGATATTTGAGTGTGTTGTTTGAGCAGCTTTCATTTTTCAGAAGCTGGAAATCAAACTGTCAACCCATCAATTTAATCTGTGGATGGCTATTTGCTCTGATTCAGCAATTTTACCTTATAAAGTTAAAAGAGGCATTTATACTTTTTTTCTTTTTATCTATCCAGAATAATGTCAATTTCGAATAGAGAAACAAAAATAAATAAATAAAAATCCAAAACAGTATTCTGAGAAATCCATCCATCCAGCCATCCATCCATCTTCTTCCACTTATCTGGGATCGGGTCACATGGGCAGCAGCTTAAGTAGGGTGACCCAGACTTCCCTCTCCCCAGCCACTTGGATCAGCTCCTTGGGCCAGCTCCTTGGGGGAAGTTCCAAGATGTTCCCAGGCCAGCTGAGAAACATAGGCCCTTCGTGTGTGTTCTGGGTCTTCCTCTGGGTATCCTCCTGGTGATTTCAAAGAAATCAAGTATTATTTTCTTTTCAATGTTATAATAAAAGTAAAAAGCTGCAGTCTCAAAAAGACAATAAAAAAGTGCATACTCCAATCTTTAGTTTTCATCTTCATCCCCCTCAGTCAATTTATAGATGAACTCTCACTTTGCAAAGCATATGTTGTTTTTCTGACCATGTGACCTACAGGATCTTTTCTTCACTGCACTTTTGTTACACATAGAAACACATATGCTAGCTATGTTTATCTATTAACCTACAGTTACACTTTGGCATCTTGTAAATATCCACATCGCAACAAGGCACAGCAGCACTGTCCGCTGTCTGTTCCAACTATGAAAAAATCAGAACCACCCACTAGGCAACAGCTAGGGGAAGACGTCAGATGAGAGAAAGGCTGTCGTACTACATGCATCGCACCAGTTAGTTTAAGTATGCTCATTGGGCCCCTGAAAAAGTATGAAAACCTGGACATTGTCATCAATCTATGAAATCCCCCGGATTCCCCGGACAGTGCGTGAAAAGTGAACACGTCCTGGGGGAAAGAAAACGGTTGGTCACCCTACCTCAGGGTCTCATCGTTGATTTTCCAGATGATGTGATTCTCTTGGGACTTTCAAGCCTTGACCTTCAGTATGCACTAGGGTGTTTTATTGTCAGATGTGACATGGCCAAGATGGGAGTCAGCTCCTTTAAGTCTGAGGTCATGTTTCTCAACTGGAAAAAAGGTCTGATTGGTCATAATCAGAAACAATGAGTTAAGTCAGAAAGCAAAGCTCTCAATTTACCGGCTTATCGTGGAACCTCTAAGCATGAACATGACAAAATACAAACTGTTCCATATCCTGAATGATCCATAAAAATCTCAAACACCTGAATGATTACATGGTGGTCTGTCAAGCACATATGTCAGCCTCTTCATATCCCTGACTTTGTAGCCTCCAGGTTTTACGGTCACATGCACAGTGTCTCCCATGTTGCATTGCCCCAACTTTTCTTTGGAAATGCCCAAGAGGGAAATCCTCCATGTGATGATTTCCCTAAAGCCATAACGGTACAAGTTTCTCCTTCCATAAAATATTGTTTTCCACGTCTTCCCTTCTCAATCTTCTGTATAAGGTCAGCCACAACTCCTCGGACAGGTGTGGTGTCTCACAGAAACTTTCCTCAGTGTTCTTTATTATTTATGTTTCATTCATATTTTACTATACAATGCTTCTAGCAATGTCATTATGTAGGAATAGTGCTTCTTTGCAGAAAACTAAAAAGATTTTTGAGCTGGTTTTGGGGATGAAAAGGAAGTTGGAACAATTTTTTTTGTTTAATTATATTTTATGAGGAAAACAATTTGTCAGATTCCCAGGACTCTGTCCTATTCATGCCCTGTTTTACTCATTGTCTGCATCTGTGTAAATCCTAGTAAATCACCACCTGATCATCATTCCCTCCTGTCTATTTAAAGCCTTTTACTTCCTCTCACTTACCGTCGGTTCCTACTGTTTCCTTCCTGCTCGTTTCATGTCAGTCCATTCTTACCACCATCCTTAAAATAAACATTGTAAAAGACTTACCATCTGTGTTTAGGTCCATACAGCACCTGGACACCTGACACCATGTCTACATCTAAAATGTAAAGTCATAATTGCCATTTCAAAACAGTTCAATTGGTATTCAGAGATTTCATTGTGCAGTGATCTCAACCTAAAGAACAACATCCCAGATGGAGGCGGCTGACATGAGCGTCATCCATGAGGGTGCTACACTCAGACTTAGAAAAAGGATGAGGAGAACTGTCATATGGGAGGGCTCATGGAAGAGCTCCTGTTTTCATATTGAAAGGAGTCAATTCAAGTGATTAAAGCACCTTATCAGGAAGCTACCATGGTGGTCCTTTATTTTGGAGTCTTCTTGAGCCTGGTAAATTTTGCCTGGTAATGCTTTGGACTGCTCAAGATTAAAGCTGGAGAGTGTTGCAGTGGAAAGGGATATCTGATTTTTACAGCTGGACCTGTTACCTCCACGAAAGTGGGGTGGATGGGTGGATAGATGTATGAATGTTTCATTAGTAAATCAAAAATAAAAACATGGTTTGAACTAGATGTTTATTTTGTCTTTAAGGAGCCAGGACGAAAGTTATTCAGTAAGGTCAGGAAACTTCTTCCTTGATGTTGGAAAGCTAAAGTATAAATAAATATCTACATTGAGGATGCAATTGCCCATTAAGAATACACAGACTTCAATGAAGTGGACATTTTCTGTACGACTTGGATGTACACATTGACATTTCTGGAAAATGAGGATGTCAGCATGCAGACTTGAGTGCAAGCCTTAATGTTTGATGATACACGTGTAAAGTGGGAAGAATGCAGGGGAGCTCAAAGGTCTAAACATTGTTGAATTTCCAGGAATTAGTGGGTTAAGAAATGAGGTCAAACTTTCTCCACATTCTTTGTTATATATTTGCATAGCAATCAACTGCAATTTTGGTGAAGCTCAGACAAGGAATTACTCTAGCATAACTACAGACTTGTAACTTTTTCACAAATAAGAGCTGAAAAATAAACATGAAGAAGTCACCTTGCCAACTTAGGGGCTGTTTACATGACAAAGTTTTTCAGAAAAAACGAGGTTTTTCTTTCCGATTCGGCCTCTCATTTAGACGACAATGGAAAAACGGGGGGGGGGGGGGCAAAAACACAGCTTTTTGAAAACGGCTTCCAGAGTGGAGAGTTCTGAAAGGCTGGGTGATTCGTTGTCATGTAATGGCAAGCCAGAGACTTTTGAAAACGATGACGTCACTGCCAGCCGCCTGCGGCCATGTTGGACTTGCGCATTCCGCCTTTCTACAGAAAAACAACAACAATGGTGGATCCAGGTATGATGTTACTGCTGATGCAACTTCTGAAGTTATTTGGTCTCTATAAGCAAAACTTAGAGATCACAGGCTTCTATGTGATCGCCAACGAAAACGCATACAGTACGTGCGTCAAATAATCAATACGCCTTTATTTAAACAAAGGAGAACTACAAGGAGACTGCCATTGTTAGTTATCATGAAATATTTCTTTTCTGGGTTGTGAGGGGGAAACTTTGGAACACTGCATACACGGGGCATACTGCCATCTAAAGGCCGGGCATATGTACTACATCGTTTTCCATCGCGCGCCCTGTCGTGTAAACGCAGTGCATTTTCCCCCGCGTTTTCAAACAAAAACGGCAACGTTAAACAGCCCCTCAAACAAGACTCTAGAGTTCAGCTGATAAAAGTTACTTTTTTATTTTCTCTGAAAAAAAAATTCAACAGGTAAAACTTTCTAGCCAATGTGCTTTGCACAATGAATCGGAAATCAGCCATGAAAAGACATGGTGGGAAAATACAAAATACAGAGGTGAGAAGTTTCTACAAACATAAGACAAATGTGTGGAGCACAGCAACTTTAATCTTGAAATCCAGGTGTGCAAAGCCTAGTAGCTGAACACAAATGTCAAGTACACAATTTTTCCTCATTTCCACCGAGTGGCAGAGTGCGGGTAGGTCTGGGTCGGTATGCTATTTTAGGATCTGGCGCATTCAGGAGAGCATTTCCACTTCCAGCTGGACTCTCACATGGGCAAGTGGGGTTAAACCTAAAAGCCTACCACAGCTTCATACCAGTGTGGCAACAAATGTAGTTATTTATTGCATCACAACAATGGACTCAAGCAGCTGATGCTTGGTTTTGGTTTTTTCTTTGCACAAACCTTACGGCGCTGTTTAAGAATAGGCTCCATGAAGCAAGGACAAATGCAGTCTGTGTAAAATGAGGTCAGATGAAATAAAACTCTGGTATTTATGTCCTGAACTTGTCGCAAGCAGTGATGTTTTTCTGTCTGCCAATCAAAGGACTGTGTTGTTTGACCTGGATATTTTCCGGGTCAAACAACAATCTGCTAACAATCTGCTAAAGCAGAGTAGCTGTGAGCTACATTAACTCCGGACGCTTTATCTGATAACTGTGGCCTGCTTTTGCACTATGCCAGCGCTTCATAAACAATAAAGATTGCTACCCACGTTATTTAAAATACAGATCAGCTTTAAAATACATTGTTTAAACACCAAAAACTAATCATATAAGTAATTTTTGAAACTGCCTTCTTAGAATGTCGAAATACTAAATTAGATCAATCACTGCGGTGACGATCCATAAAATAGAATTAATTCAACAAAATGTTATTGATTTCTAATTCAGCAAATGCTTTAATGAAAAAATATTTCCTCCAAAAATGTTTTTTGTCTTCACTTCTGCTTTGCATTGTGAATTGGTGGTTTGAACACAAACCAAAAGGTATTAATTAGTCTAAAACTAATTATAATTAGTTTAAACTAACTTAGCTTCCCTCCCAAAACTCTTCAATACAAGCCTTGGTCTTTAAGCATAAATATTCATACGGAACATAAATATTCATACTGAACTGAGCCCTATGTCTAATATTTCCTAATCTTTCCTTTTCTGAGAGACATCCATTAACACTCTCACTATCACACGCATTTGGCTTAATTATTAGCTTAATTTCTCTGCCAGCGGGTAATTATGGTATGTACTGAACTTCCCCCTTAAACAAAAAGTGACCAACTTCAATTTACACAACTAATCTGGGCTAATTTGTAATAAGATGTTGTTTGGTTACAAAAAAAAGCACTACATGACAATTTCGTAGTAGAAGTTTGTAACAACAGAAATATTTAGCCTGCAGTTAAAGGTTTTTGTTTCTTTAAAAGAGTACAGATGTCCACTTTGATGAATAGATGATTCATTACAATCTCATCCAAATATGAAATCAGTACTTCACTTTTTTTTTTTTAATACTTTAGTTCTTAGCTGGTAAAAGATTTTATTGATATTGACTGCAGGGTTTGAAAAGACACATTTTTCACCTACTCTAGTTGGCCGGGAAGTAAATGGTAACAACAAATTGCGTCACCGTTTAAAAAAAACGACTTGTATACAACGAAAAGTTTTAAACATTTGACACAAATGCTAGCAGCATATGGAGTAACACACTAAGTCCAATAAAAGGCATTGATAGTAAGCATACCCATTAACACTCACTAACGTAAGAAAACAGCTTTGTAACAGGTGACCACTGTTGTGAACACTGTGCATGACAGGCAGAATCAAACACATCGTGGATCTTGTGCAAAAGTGTTTAATAGGAATGCCTTTTACAAGGATATCAGATTTTATCGAGTGTGTTGTAACTGAGCTAAGACCACTGCCTGTTGCAACATTAACTCCCGTGCTGAGTTTTCATCTTGCTGATTGGCAGGACAGTTCTCTGCACCAGTGAATGAGCAGCTGTTTTCATTTTCATGTTTTAGATTTTTTTTTTTAAACAGCGTTCAAAGATTTTTTAACTCAAACTCTGCAGATCTTCTTGCATCATTTTTGTTGGACATTCTTGCTTGTTTTGTAACGGTTTGTTGCTCCAAGCAAGAAGCCAGCTAAAATGGAAAATGTGCTATAAAGGATTTTTTTTTCTTCAAAAAGAAAAGTGGATAATTAATTGTTTGTATGAGTGTCAGCAAGTTTACCCGATCTCAAAACCATTACTTTTCTTTTGCATGCAGTATGCTTCAGGCAACTACATAAAAATGAGAAAATTTATCAATAGGTCTCCTTCATCAGTGCTGAAGAGAGGGTGTGTGCTGACACAAATTACTTCAGCCATGTATTGAATTAATTAATAAAATGTATTTAATTATCACCGACATGGGTACAGCAAACTAAGAGACTTGGACTTAATGCGTTTCTATAGATACCTTCTTGTGTTTTACAATTCCAGAAATTATTTTACAGAAGGTAAATCTTTCTCCATTACCTGACATAAAAGAATATATTTCTGAAGCAAGGTCTCCCTGAGAGGGGGAGAAATGTCCCATTTAAAAACGTCACTCGGCAATAAGAGGCTCATGAAGAGTATCTGCCAGGTTTCCTGACCTTGTCATTTGAAGGAACAGGCCATGCGTCCTTCGGGTCACTTGAGAGCTTTACCTTCTGAATATCAAAGCATGTACATGTCATCCTGTCAGCTCTCACAGGTCCAGTGTGCTCTGCAGAGAAGACAACAGCACACACATTTGCACACACGTTGTCACAACATCAAGATGGAAGATTAATTAGTGTGAATGCCTACAGCATTCACACTCTTGAGATCCTGTTTTTCTTTATTCTTTATTAGTGTGAATGCTGTAGGCAGTTACAGTTTTTTGGCAAATCGACCCGAAGCAAAGTGCCCGCACCCAGGAGGGACCATTGGAATGCATTGGGACTGAGCAAAAACTCAGAGGACAGCTGGATTCTGACTCATATTCGTAAAGTCATGTCTCATAAACGATGCAACGTAGAAACATGAGCCTCGTGCCAATATAACTTCAGACCTTCCTGACACTCATGATTCAACAATTTTTTTTATACCTGTTACCGTTTCTCCATAAGTTTTGTTTGTTCGAGTGTAACAAATCTGCTCTTCGCTAAAACGGCTCAGATTCAAAACTGCAAAAATCATGCACATTTTTACAAAATCACTGCTCCTTGACAGATTGAGGTACACACATGAAACGAACCATGATTCTTCATCAAAGCCTGCTGATACTTACAGTGAAAGAATAATTTCGATGGGCCTTATATTTTCCAAGCAAAAGGATTTAGTTCGTGACCAAGGAAGGACAGATTAATGTTTCCATCAAATTTATCAACAAATTCAACGTCATTTTACGGCTGTAATATTATATTTTCAACAAATTGAGTGGTTTGAGAGCGTTCCCCTATCCGTTCAGATAAAAACGGTACATTGGTGACGTTGATACGCCTTACGGTTCTTAAGTTATTAAGAGTAGTTCGGAAGCTGCATTACCTGTTAAAACGACTGAGAAATTAGGAGACATAAGTGAGGTGCTGCACTTAGGCTGTCTCCCCCAGTGAGAGCCGGCGTGTGATTGGTCGAAAAATGGCAGGCCTTTTCATGGCTTTAGGTGGAGCTCCCTCTTGTGGTAGAAAAGATAATTACTATACATTATGGCCTCAATACAGTCTCATAGGTACTAGGCAGGCAACAGTGGCCATTTTACTGTTCCAAAACCTGGAAAACAGTGATTACTTTTTAAGGACAATTACACAGACTTGTATGTTTAGGGGATTGTAGGCATTATAAATGGGGTAAGATATTGTTAGCTAACTTGCTATTGTTATCCATTATACTAACACTAGCATTTAAGCTAACATTAGCATTTTAGCTAATTTTGACTTAATAGCTAAAGTTAACATACAGAATGGATTGAGATACAGTTAACCAACATGTTAGTGTTTGCCAACATGCTATCTGTGGCATTTAAGCTAACATTAGCATCTTAGCTAACATTTGCATTTTAGCTAATTTTAGTTATCATTTGGTTTTTGGGTTGATTGTAACATACTGAATGGTTTGAATTATTGTTAACCAATATGCCCATGTTTGCCAACATGCTACCAATAGCTTTTTTACTAACCATTGCAATGTATCTCATTTAAGCTAACAATAACATTTTAGCTAATTTTGACTTAACTGCTAAAATTAACATAATGGATGGATTGAGATACAGTTAACCAACATGTTAGTGTTTGACAACATGCTATCTGTGGCATGTTAGCTAATATTAGCGTTTTAGGTAATTTTGACTTAATAGCTAAAGTTAACAAACTGAATGGATTAGGATAAAGTTAACCAACATGTTAGTGTTTGCCAACATGCTATCTGTGGCATTTTAGCTAACATTAGCATTTTAGCTAACATTAACTATTATTTGGTTTTTGGGTTGATTTGAACAAACTGAATGAGTTAAGTTATTGTTAACCAATGTATTCATGGTTGCCAACATACTACAAATAGCTTTTTTGCTAACCATAGCATTTTAGCTCATTCAAACTAACAATGGGATTTTAGATAATCATTTAATTATTTAGAATATTTTAACACACTGAAAGGATTAAGTTTATGGTAACCAACATGATACTGTTTGCCAACATGCTACCACTAGCATTTGAGCTAACACTAGTATATCAGTTAGTATCAAAATTTAAGCTAATTCAGCTAATTTTAGCTAACACTTCCCTTTAAGCATATTTTTATTATACTGAATGGATTGAATTTTTGGTAACCAACATGTTTGTGTTTGTCAACGTGCTACCACTCGCATTTTAGCTAACATTAGCATGTTAGCTAATTTTCAATAATATTGGTGTTATAGCTTGTCAATTTACTGAATATAATAAGTCTTCTTTTAACCAACATAGTTGTGTTTCCCAACTGCTGATTCTGTGCAATACACTTCAGCAAGTCTTCTACAGTTGACTTCAAATACTTCAGGTACTAGGCAGGCAACAATGGCCACTTTACTGTTCCAACATCTGGAAAACAGTGATTACTTTTAAATGGCAGTTACACATACTTGTATGTTTAGGCAATCTTAGGCATTATAAATGAAGTAAGATATTGTTAGCTAACTTACTATTGTTATCCATTATACTAACACTAGCATTTAAGCTAACATTAGCATTTTAGCTAATTTTGACTTAATAGCTAAAGTTAACCTACTGAATGGATTGAGATACAGTTAACCAACATGTTAGTGTTTGCCAACATGCTATCTGTGGCATTTTAACTAACATTAGCATTTAAGCTAACATTAGCATTTTTGCTTATTTTAGCTATCATTTGGGTTTTGGGTTGATTTTAACATACTGAATGGGTTGAGTTATTGTTAACCAATATGTTTATGTTTTCCAACATGCTAACAATAGATTTCTTTGACTAACCAAAGCAATTTAGCTAATTCTAGCTAACAATGGGATTTTAGATCATTTTGACTTAACAGCTAAAATTAATATTATTAATGGATTGAGTTACTCTTAACCAAAATGTTGCTGTTTGCCAACATGCTATCTGTGGTATTTTAGCTAACATTAGCATTTTAACTAACATTTGTGTTTTAGCTAACATTAGCCCTTCAGCTAATTTTGACTTAGCTGTTAACATACTGAATGGATTGAGATACAGTTAACCAACATGTTAGTGTTTGTCAACATGCTATTTCTAGCATTTAAGCTAAAAATAACATTTAGGCTAACATTAGCAATTCAGCTAATGTTAGCTGCAATTTGGTTTTTGGGCTGGTTTTAACATACTGAATGGGTTGAGATATTGTTAATCTATATGTTCAGGTTTGATAACATGCTGTCAATTGTTTTTTTACTAACCATAGCAATTAAGCTCATTCAAGCTAACAATGTAATTTTAGCTCATTTTGACTTAACAGTTAGAATTAATATAATGATTGGATTGAGGTACTGTTAACCAACATGTTTGTGTTTACCAACAAGCTATCTCTAGCATTTAAGCTAAAATCAGCATTTAAGCTAATATTAACATTTTAGCTAATGTTTGTTAATATTTTCATTTTAGGAAGATGTTAACATACTTAAAAGGATTAAGTTAGGTAAAAAACATGCTACTGATTGCCAACATACTACCACTAGCATTTAAGCTAACACTAGTATTTCAGTAGTATCAGCATTTATGGTAATTTTGGCTTAACAGCTAAGGTTACCTTGCTGAATAGATTTTGTTAATGTTTAGAGCCATGTTAGTGTTTGCCAACATATTACCACTAGCATTTTGGCGAACATTTGCATTTCAGCTAATCTTAGCTAACACTTCCCTTTAAGCTTATTTTTATTATACTGAATGGATTGAATTATTGTTAACCAACAGTTTTGTGTTTGGCAACATGCTACCACTAGTATTTTAGCTAACATTAGCATTTTAGATTATTTTAAGTAATATTGCTTTTATAGCTTGTTTTTATTTTACTGAAAAGATTAAGTTTTTTTAACCAACACTTTACTGTTTCTCAAACTGCTACTACTAGCGTTTTGGATAATATTTGGATTTTAGCTGATTTTAGGTAACACTGGCATTTTAGCTTGTTGTGACAGTTTTTCTTTGTGGTAGGGTTGGCACACTATTTTTCTTTTTTCTGCTGATGCTGTTTATTACACTTCAGCAAGTCTTCTACAGTTGACTTCAAATACTTCAGCCATTTTCTGTAAATAAATTCAGCTTACAGCATTCACACTGCATTTTCGCAGGAAATGCAACTTTTTCTAGTTTGTTTTGTTTTTACTCATTTTTTCAGCATTTAGTACCAACAATAAGCAACAGTATTTTCAGAACAGAAACTGAAGTTAGCCATTGCTAACGTCCTGACCCACATAAAATGCAAAATGTGTTGGCCCTTATGCAAAGCATTGACGACCACCTTGTTTGACATTTTCTCCACACAAAAGAAAGATCACTCAGATAAACACATTGTTTACAGAGCAAAAGATAATTTTAAAACCAGCTCCTGTCTAACAATTAACCAGATGACAACTATTTATTAAGAAAAAGTCAAACTACTTTTCTGGCAAAATTGTATGTCAAACTGTGGTCACTTTAGAGTTACTTACCCCTTCTAACGTAGTTTAAATAATGCCCCTCGACTGAGATAGTCATTTTGTCCTATACTGACATCAACGATTAGGTAAAATTCCATTAGAGTGAAACATGTTTTTCTAAATTCTAAACAAAACAAGAGGTTACAAATATGTGCCTAATGTGACTGTTCTGTTACACGAAGAGAAATAGTCTGACCGTAACTCTAACTGTATTTAAGATGGAATTTAGATTATTGTGGTGCAATAGATTTAAGTATTTTGAGGGGGAAAAAAATTTCATTGCAAGAAAATAGTGACGTTTCACAATACATTAAAACATAACCAAATTTGCAGAATTAAGAGTAATATCATGCTAATAAGTGGAGTTGGATTTTTTTTCACATTTCAAATACCACTCATGATACCCCATATTAAGGATTGAAGGTAATCCAACAACATAATGGGTTTATAGCACTAATACTGATATACATATCCAAGTACCATGCAAAATCATTGAGTGCTTATAAAACACAATGAATAAAAAAGGCAACAGCTGATGATGTACTAACACAGAATGTCCGTGTAATGAATTTACCAGGCCCCAAAATTCCTACATTCCACCAAGCGGTAGCATTTGTTCTTATATTTACATGTCATTCAGATTACCTAAACTTGCTGTTGATCAAACACTTTACATATTCACATGAGTCCCGCTCATTTGCAAACAATACCAACACAGAGAGCAAATTAAAGAGCAGCCAAATAAATTAAATGTCAATACATACATAAAATAAAAAATAACCCAACTTAGCTTTTAATTGCTCAAAGAACAATCATATCCATTGTGTCAACTTTATGTCTTGCCATAAGACCCAAGGCCAGCTATTCTAAACAGAAATCAGTATGCACATCCACATCAACTCTCGAGTTGGATTCAACAAGTAATCTAACATTTACTTAGATTTTTTGAATGTTCAGAGAATTTTTGGTTATTCATAGTTCCTTAAATAAGGCAAATGAACTATTGTGCATCTGTGCGCCAAAGATTTACACCCAAGGAAAGAAAAAGAGGAAATGTGCATCTGTTTGGCAGTTCTGCACAAATCAGATAATATGCACACTGTCCTGTTTTCCAAATAACAGCCTTTCTAATCTTTAAAAGACAATGAAGGCTAGTGTGTTAAACTAATTTTAAAGTAAATTGTGTTTTGTGTTGTATTTTTTTCTCTGTAAAGTGTAACTTCTTTAAAAGGGTACATTTCATCGTAAGTTGGTGCCAAACCTCAAAATCTTAAATAATTTAAGAGAGGCAAATTGCATACAGGCTTTCTATAATTTTTCAATCAGAGAAGCAGATAAGTCCTTATAAAATGTACAGAGGTAGCTGTTTTAAACAGAAAATAGATTTTCTTATTAGTAAGACAACTGTTTCTGCATGACAAGAGTCTTAAAAGGAACCCCAAACTAAGGAATGAAAAGACAACGCAATATATGCCATGGCTGCAACAGTTAGCCCTAACCAGGTCAGCAGCCAGACCATCAGGATCCAAAGTGACCAACCATCCTCTTTTACCCAAAGATGTTCACTTTTCATGTGCTGTCCAGGGCATCCGGTGGGAATTTGAAAGATTCATGAAAATATCCGGGTTTTAATCATTTTTCATGGGACCAATAAGAATACATAAACTGCTTGGTGCGATGCATGGAGTACGACAGCCTTTCTCTCTGATGTCCTCCCCTATGGGTTCAATATCAGGCCACAGACGACTCGTGCGTGCAAAAAGATTTTGCGTGTGTGCAAAAAGATTTTGCATGTGAAATGTTTGTAGTTGTATAAAACAAGTCATGCTTGTAAAAAAAAAATCTGAACCCGCAGAAACATTTTGTGGCTGTGCAAGAAACCTTTGTCTGCAGAAATATTATTTGCAAACATGTAGATCAGTTTCGTAGTTGTGTTTTTTTTCTGTGTGTGTGCAAATTACATTTGTACCCGTAAAAGTTTCGCCATACAAAATATCTGTACGAGTGAGACATCTCGGGCTCGTGTGCAACACTGCACCTACGAGCTCGCAAAACCAAAACCTACAACCACAAAACGTTTTTACGGATTGAAGGCCAGTAATATTCGTGCCACTAACGACCAACCAGGAGACTGGATACTGTCGAGCCAAACAGCCAATGACAGATGACAACGTCTTTTGGGGGGAAAAGAATAAGAAGCTCCGAAAAGTTAGAAAAATATTCACAGATTCGGCTTTTGCGGATCAATAACTTATGATCGGAGCATTGCTTTTACAAAACCGACACATCAGTGCAATCACAGCAAGGTAGACTGCGAGCTACAATCGTATTTTCCTCAAAACAAGTCGTCCTCCGCGCGGGGAGGCTTGCATTGGCCTCTATGCAGAGCCTGCTGGTTTGCGAATGCGCAGGGACCGTCTACAAATTGCAACACTGAAAAAATGCGACAAAGAAATATTCAATTCCTTCACATAGGACAGGTGTAGTGTCAACAAAATTGTATATATAAACTTATTAATTTAATAAACTTATTAAATGTGCAATAACTACACTATAACATGCTGTAGTGCCACCAAATTCACAGGATATATGAACCATCTCCCCTTCATCATACTAGAACTCATACTTTAGTTGAATAAGCTTCAAATTCATTTTAGTGATATTTTAGCATTCAAAAACGAATTAAATCTGCAATAACTACACTATTACATGCTGTAGTTCCACCAAATTCACAGGATATACAAACAGGCTCCCCTTGATCATACTACAACTCATACTTTGGGAAAATACGCCAGAAATTCATTTTAGGGATTTTCTTATGAAAAACCAAATCACACATGAAGTAAAGGTCCCGGTCCCGGCGGCGCAGCGGGACCTTCGCTGGCGGCCAGATGGTGGAGACGGAGAGGGCGGACCGATGATCTGATCCAACGCCTCCCGGCGAACCCTCTCCGCCTCGCTCCGCAGCGCGGCGAGATCCGGAGTGGAGAACACCCTCTTGGAGTGAGGGAGAACTCGAAGGATTTCCTCAGTTCAGGAAGGTGAGGAGAGGCAGCGAGTTTGGCCCAGACATCCTGGCGCAGGGCGGCGATCTCCCGGGCGAGTGCTGGGTCCATGTTTAAGGCCGGATCATTCTGTCAAGGATGTGTGTGGAGTATGGACCCAAACGCAGACGCTAAAGGAAGGTGCAGGATGTTTATTAAAGGAGGTGATGATGATGATGATGATGATGATGATGATGAAGACGGTGGGAACGGAGATACCGGACATCAGGCAGGAACGGTGAGGCAGGATGACGACACACCATGGGATTCGACAATGTTAGTAATGATCCGGCACTGAGTGAAGGGAAGTGATGGGTAATAAAGGGCGGAGGTGAGTAGGATCAGGTGTGAATGATTTGAGACAGGTGAAGACAATGAGGAGTGAATAGGGCAGGACCTCCCCCCCCCCTTTATTATTTATTTTTTATTTTTTTTTTATTTTTTTACATGTCCTGTTTGGCAGTGTGGAGCTCAGAATTGGTGTCTGAGTAACAAGTAGAAGCCCAAAAGATTTACTTTCACAAGCGGAGCAGTACAGCTTTTGCTATAGTACTCCACTTAATATATGTGTGAAAAATCTTTATTATGAATTGTTGGGGTTTTTATTTCCTGATGGTATGGACACGGAGATGGAAAATTAAGGAGAAGAAAGAAGGAAGATGAAGAAGAGAGGTAGGAAACAAAAAGTCAAGAGAGATGGTGAGTTGAAAATACAAGAGAGGAAGGGGAACAAAGAAAAAACAGGAAGACAGAAGTCTGCCTCCATACCCACAGGACGGCAGAGAGAGGGGGAAAAACAAAACAAAACACGAAAAAGGAACATCGACAAAACAAAACAAACATTGTGAACTAAGAATTACACAACCACATCACACAAAAATAGATATAAAAATACAACAACAATGTCACAGAAAAACTCATGGTACCGATTAATCAAGCTCTAGTAATGATAACTTCAGCCCAAGAATATATCTTTAAACACCAGAGACCCCACATCTATGTGTGTGTGGAGGAGTTAGCATGCTGGTGCATATAAGGTTTCTCCATAAGAGTGTTCGATAGTTGTTGTGAGCAGGCATCAATCCGTCTCCCGGGAATCGATGCAGACATGAAGGAGATTGGAGCAAAGACGTCCAAAGGACCCCCAGAGCCCCAGGCGGACCCGGGCGGGGCCGACCGCATCCCCCAAGAGTGGAGCAAAGGAGAACCCCTGGGGAACGTCCAGCAGCTACTATGCAGGGGCCCGGGGGGCAGCAGTGACGAGCCCACGGGCCCCGCCGGCAACCAGCCGTGCCAGGGCGGGTCGGTCCATGGACCAGGAGAGCCGGGGCCCAGGGGCACCCCACCTCCCAGCAGGGACCCGACAAGGGACCGGCCGACGGGGGACCCCCGGCACTGCAGGGGCCGTGGCCGGCCGCCACGCGCCGCCACCACCCTCGGCCAATCCCCACCGCAAACATCCCAGCGCCCCACCCCTGCTCTACGTCGGGGCGCCCCACCGATAGCCTCAGGGGACGGACAGCATCCCCAGGCCGGGCTCAGCCAGCATCTGGACACCAAGTTGTACCAGCTTCCGGGTCCTGATCCCGCGCAATCGCAGAGTGCCAAGACCAGGCATCCAACGAGGGCCAGGGCCGGTCCAACCCGCCAATGAACCGACCACGCACGGTGCGCACAGAACAGGTGATCGAACGAGCAGAGACGCCGGATCCGCATCCCGCCGAGCCACCGAGCAGGCACCAGCCAAAAATCCCAAACCTGACACCCCTAAAAGAGGTGCCCCAACCAACCAAAGGAAAATATTGGCCCAGTGCATCAGCCGATCGACACACCGGCCCCCCCAGGCCCGGCCAGGCATGCACCAGGTCCGAACCGGATTGACCACCGATGCACCGGCAGGCAGGGGCCCCGACACCGGCGGGGAGTGACGGAGGGGAAATAGGCCCCCCATTAAGTGTAAGGCCTGAGGTGCGCCAGGCGAGGGGGCAGACCAAAATCCAACCTGACAGGTAGACAAAGACATACAGACACAGTCATACATTCCCTCCATCTTAAACACATACATTGTCACTGACTCACCAAGACACCCCAAAAAACGACGCTGTACCCTCACTCACACACCCTATACACACTTCATGCTCCCAGGTCCAGGTACCGATGTCCCAGTAGAGCCACCAGCCCCCGGACCCGGGAGATGGACCCCCTACCTTCCAGGACGGAGACAAGCAGACCGCCAAGGGCCCCACAGTGGCAAAGCAGCCCGACAGCCCAGGACCCCGACCAGACCGCCTGTTCCTCCTCCGGACCCCAACCCCTGATGGCCCGCAGCGAACAGGGGTGTGAAAAGACCCTTAGCCTCCATCCTCCCGCTCGAGTATGGTGTTGATGCTTGTTGTTATAATGTGCATTTAAAACAGAGGGGTGGGATGTGGGGAAGGCAGCCACACATCCCCCAACCCCCACCCCGAGCCCTCAGTGTCTATATGTGGTTTAACAGTGGGCACCGGCACCAGAGGTGAAGCTGATTGAATGGCACCCCCTCTGGATGCCGAAAAGTGTGCCCACCCCAAAGTCCCTACATATGTGTCGTGTGAGAATGTTATAAGTGGGAGTGTCTAAGTTGTATATTAAAATTGGGACCCAGGACGCCACGGGATAGCGAG
This sequence comes from Valencia hispanica, assembly GCA_963556495.2. Taxonomy (NCBI): domain Eukaryota; kingdom Metazoa; phylum Chordata; class Actinopteri; order Cyprinodontiformes; family Valenciidae; genus Valencia; species Valencia hispanica. Next base: position 17,374,891 of record OY747706.1, read on the forward strand.
GAGGGAAGCCCCTCCTCGCACCCCAGTGATGTGCCCATGCCCCAAGACCCTATATGAGTGGTAAAGTGATGGAGCGGGTGGACAGAGGTGTCCAGGGATGGGGAGGGCAGGACTGGGAGACAAAATGTCTTCCCAGGGAGCCAGCTCTCCCACTGACCCCAATAGGCACCGCTGTTCACCGGGATCCACTACGGGAGGGAGGCCATGGCACGTTCGACCCGGGGCCCACGGCCACAGCACCACTAAGCCCCACGGACCCCAAGGCAGTCCCCCCAGCCCCATCCCAGAAGGGGAACTAAACCCACCCTGACATTCGCTCTACTCTCAAAACACAAAAGACACTAGACACCCAGGTTGAGTTCGCCCGCCGCCCCGCCCCCCTCCCGCACACCCCTCCCCCCCGTCCAAGTTTCCTCGTAGGGGGAGAGCACCTGTCGCTACACAGCAACAGCCTCCCCGCCAGCAAAGGAGGCCCCCAGCGCCACCCGCACACCGGAGGCCCCCGTAGCCTGAACCACGGCGATGTACCTGCCCAGACCCATTCCTTGTGGAGCGACCACTGCTGCTCAACGGCCCGGCAGGAGACCAAACCCAGCGCCCCACCCACCTGCCCTGCATGCCCACCACCCGGCCAGTCCACACGCAAGTCCGACCGAACCCGGCCAAATGCCCGACCCCAGCGCCCCGAACAAAGACCAAGACCCAGGAGCCAAGTCCAGTGCGAAAAAAGTCTGATCCGGCCCAGAAATGCCACCCAGCCGCCGCGACCAGCAGCCAGGCACCCCAACCAGCAAACAAGGCGAGACGCCATACAGGGACCGGCGATGACAAACGGCCCAGAGAAAAAGAGAGAGGCGGCTGCACATGCCGGCCCCGACCCCCACAGGCAACAGAGACCCCACGCCGGCCTACCCCCAGCCAGGACCACAGCTAGGGGGCGCGGCACCCCAGAGCCCCGAATCCCCAGGCCCACCCAAGACCCTACCCTACCCCCATCCGCCCAGTGATCCCACCCCCAGGGGTCCCCCAAAGACGCCTCCAACCCCAAAACCCCCACATCAGCAACAGTATCCCAAACGACAAAACCAAGTGCCCCCAACCACCACTAGGTGATGGAGCGGATCATAGGAGCCCAGACAGATTGATCAGATATGGAGCCAGAGACAGTCTCAAGACCAATATAGTCCAACAAGAGATTTCTATACTGATTAATATTAAGAGCTTTTTTATTTTTCCAGTTCAGGAGGATAGTTTTTTTAGCAATGCATAAGGCAATGTGAACCATTAGAACTGACTTTGTGTCCACGGTGACATCATTTAAATTTCCTAACAGGCAAACTGAGGGAAATGGTGGGATGTTACATTTCAGACACTTTGATAAGTCTTCACATATCTGGCACCAAAATTTCTTAAGAGGTGGACAGAACCAAAGTGCATGAACATAAGTATCTGGTATTTTGCTTGTGCATTGTAAGCAGGTATTAGACGATGTAAAACCCATCCTAAACATTCGTTGACCTGTATAGTGTACTCTATGAAGGATTTTGTATTGTATTAATTGCAAATGAGGATTTTTTGTTATTTTAAAGGTTCTTAAAGATATCTGAGACCAGACGTTTTGGTCAAAGCTGGCTGATAAATCCACCTCCCATTTTGAAATAGGGATGGCTATTGATTCATCTAATGTAGATAAAGTTTTGTATATTTTAGACAGCAATTTGGGGGGGTTGAGATTAAGAAAATCTAAAACTCTTGCTGGAATTTGTAATTCAGCTGTATTGAGCCTAAATTTACCTTTAATAATAGATTTAATTTGTTGATATTCTAAGAATTTGTTTTTATCAATTCCATATTGTGTAAGTAATGTATTAAATGGGATAAAGTCTGTTCCTTCAAATATACGTTCCAGGTATTCAATTCCATTGCACCTCCAGGCTGGAAAACTTATCAGAATTTTTTTTTGCAAGATGTTGGGGTTATTCCAGATGGGTGTACGTCTGCATGGGATTATTGTGGACTCTTGTCATTTTTAGAAACTCCCACCATGCTGTCAGAGAGGAGCTGATATTTATGCTTTTAAAGCATTCATATTGTTTTATATTTGAGCTAATAAATGGTAGGTCTGAAAGTTTTATCTTATTACATAGTGTCAGTTCTACGTCTATCCAGGACTCGTCTAGGTAGCTATGTTTTAACCATCTTGAGATGTATTGGAGCCTGTTGGCTAAGAAATAATGATGGAAGTTTGGTAGATCTAGACCTCCTTTTTCTTTGGCTTCTGCAGTGTTTTTAAGCTGATACGTGGGGGTTTATCTTTCCAAAGAAATTTAGAGATAGAGGAGTCCAGAGATCTAAACCAGTCTAGTGATGGTTTACTTGGGATCATTTAGAATAAGTAGTTGATTCTGGGCAAAACCATCATTTTTATTGAAGCAACCCTTCCCATAAGTGATATGGGTAGGAATTTCCATCTAGCAAGATCATCTTCCACTTTTTTTAAAAGTGGGATGTAGTTTAGCTTTATTAAATCTGCCAGTCTTGGTGAGACATCGATACCTAAATAGGTAATATTCCCTGACTGCAGTTGTGTATTAGTTGGATTCTGGACAGAACAATTGATTGGAAGAACTGTAGATTTTAACCAATTTATAGAATAATCTGAAACATTTGAGTAAGAGTTTATCAACCCGATTACCTGAGAGAAAGAGGTTTGTGAATGCTGGAGAAAAAGTAATACATCATCTGCATAAAGACTGATTTTATGTTCTATGTTATTGCATTTTATGCCTTTAATATTGTGAGTTTGCCTGATTGCTGCAGCTAGTGGTTCAAGAAAAATTGCGAACAGGGAGGGAGAGAGAGGACATCCCTGCCTGGTACCTCTCTGAAGATAAAACCTAGATGATGTTTGGTTATTAGTTCTGATACATGCTGTTGGTGAACTGTATAATATTTTCAACAAGTTTATAAAATAATTTCTAAAGCCAAATTTATGTAAGGTTACAAATAAGAATTTCCAGTTAACTCTATCAAATGCTTTTTCTGCATCTAAAGATAATATATTAGTTTTAATGTTTTTACAGTAAGAAAAATCTATTAAATAAATTAATCTACGTGAATTTGTGGATGAATGTCTCCCTTTAATAAAACCAGTTTGATCAGGATGTATTATAAGAGGGGTTACTTTCTCTATCCTTTTTGCAAGGGCTTTGTAGATTATTTTAAGATCAACATTATAAGGGATATGGGACGATAGCTGGTGGGAAACAAAGGTTCTTTACCTGATTTTAGTAGAAGACTAATGTAGGCAGAATTCATATTTGGTGGGAGTCTCTGGGCACGTCCCTGGAAGTCTGGCGGACGGCCCGGATGGCGTCCCATTGCTGGAAGGCGGTTGGGCGGACAACCCGGCCTGGAAGGCGGTCGGGCGGACGGCCCGGATGGCGTCCCTTTGCTGGAAGGCGGTCGGGCGGACGGCCCGGATGGCACCCCATTGCTGAAAGGGGGTCGGGCGGACGGCCCGGATGGCACCCCTTTGCTGGAAGGCGGTCGGGCGGACGGCCCGGATGGCGTTCCTTTCCTGGAAGGCGGTCGGGCGGACGGCCCGGATGGCGTCCCTTTCCTGGAAGGCGGTCGGGCGGACGGCCCGGATGGCGTCCCCTTGCTGGATTGCGGTCGGGCGGACGGCCCGGATGGCGTCCCCTTGCTGGACGGCGGTCAGGCGGACGGCCCGGATGGCGTCCCCTTGCTGGACGGCGGTCGGACGGACCCTGGGAGCTCTGGCGACGGGGACGGGTCCTCCCTGACCCTCCCTGGGAGCTATGGCGACGGGTCCTCCCTGACCCTCCCTGGGAGCTATGGCGACGGGTCCTCCCTGACCCTCCCTGGGAGCTCTGGCGACGGGGACGGGTCCTCCATGACCCTCCCTAGGAGCTCTGGCGATGGGGACGGGTCCTCCCTGACCCTCCCTGGGAGCTCTAGCGACCCATGGGGAAATATCGGTCGCTGCAGAGCTGCCGCTGTGACTGCTAATGCTGCGTTCTATTTGTCCACCAAACTCGGTTTGCAAGTCGGTTTCCCAAATTACAAACCGGAAGTTGCAAATAGAATGCCCCCGAGGTCGTAAAAACAGGTCGTCAACTCGTCGATGCTCAGAGGACCCCAAATTCAGTTTCAAAATGGCTACCACGAGCATTAAACATAAGTAAACATTGTGGTTTTCTACTATTTTAAGCACTTTTGTCTTTGTTGTAACCAAATGTAGAAGTCGTACACATAGCAGTGTATACGGTTACCTATAGCATGTCGCTACAGTCTTCTTACATGCCGCCTAATAAGTTATTTTGTAGCTTGTGCAGTTTAAATTGGCAAGAGACGCTCCATGTTGCTATGACAACGATGCTGAATCTTGAGCTACGGAATTTTCACTTAAACAGCGGTTAAAACATTAATAGACTACAATCAAATAAGATGAAACATGAACTTACATTCTCCACTTGCTATCATTTTCTTCCATATTTTGATGATGAACCACAAACTTTGATATTAGCTCTCTGTACTCTTTCAGAACTAGCGCAACATCGAGTTTCCTGGAGGCATCCATCTTTTCTCCGACCTGTCGTGTTGTGTGCAAAACAGAATGCAAAAAACCGCTGTAACTTGTTTTCCAACACGAATGTGACGTCACTCTCGAGTTGCAAGTCGCGCTTACAAGACAAATAGAACGCACCATAAGAACACAGCAGCCACGATAACGGCAGGTTCTGGGACTGGAACTGGGACCGGAACGGACTCACAGAAGACTGGAACGGGCTCACAGACGACTGCAACGGGCTCTCAGACGACTGGAACGGACTCACAGACGACTGGAACTCTGGCTGACGCTGAAGCCAGCGGACAGGTCTGAGCTGGAGTCGAAGGGCTGCCGAGAGCTGAGGGACTGGGAGGAGCCAGTGCACTGATCGCTGCAGGGAGGACCGGAGGCAAGCGGACAGCTCTGACTTCCTCCCCGGAAGCGGCCCCACCTCGGCGGCGTCGCTGCCTGCAGGGAGTCGGCAGAGGAGGCTCATGCCATCGAGGACCAGTCCCCGGGGAACAGAACGCCAGCCTTGTGCCGACGAACGCGGACCGCTGCTCTGAGTTGTCCTCCGCCTTGGATGTTGCTTCGGCCGACGCAGCCAGACAGGGAGAGACTGAACAGGCGGGCGGGGGTGCTGCGTCGGTCAGCGGAGGATCCGATGAGGAAGCAGCGGCCGTGCAGGCAGCCGGTGAAGGTCCGGCGCTCCGGTCCCCGCTCCCGGAAACAGTCCCGGCGGCGCAGCGGGACCTCAGCCGGCGGCCAGATGGTGGAGACGGAGAGGGCGGACCGATGATCTGATCCAACGCCTCCCGGCGAACCCTCTCCGCCTCGCTCCGCAGCTCGGCGAGATCCGGAGTGGGGAACACCCTCTTGGAGTGAGGGAGAACAAGGATTTCCTCAGTTCTGGAGACCCGCACAGGAAGGTGAGGAGAGGCAGCGAGTTTGGCCCAGACATCCTGGCGCAGGGCGGTGATCTCCCGGGCAAGTGCTGGGTCCATGTTTAAGGCCGGATAATTCTGTCAAGGATGTGTGTGGAGTATGGACCCAAACACAGACGCTAAAGGAAGGTGCAGGATGTTTATTAAAGGTGACGACGACGATGGCGAGAACGGAAATACTGGACATCGGGCACGAACGGAGAGGCAGGAAGACGACACACCATTGGATTCGACAATGTTAGTAATGATCCGGCGCTGAGTGAAGGGAAGTGATGGGTAATTAAGGCTGGAGGTGAGTAGGATCAGGTGTGAATGATTTGAGACAGGTGAAGACAATGAGGAGTGAATAGGGCAGCGTGACAGTATGGGTAACCTTACAAAGCACATTCAAAGAGCCTAAAGGATTACATAACTAATATATTCACCACAAACTTCAAGCGCACATTGTTTATGTTTACAAATCCAATGATTCCATCATAGTCATCAAACGCAACCTGTAGAATGTGTTTCTGAAGAAAAGTTTTATTGACCTTTTTTGTGACCAGGGCTAAAAAGAAAGTTTTCATCGGCAGAGAATACAGTATGTGTCTCTCTTAGTAAAGTAACACCAGAAGGTGAACATTACTTTTTCATATACAGTGGCAAGGGAAAGTATTCAGACCTCTTTAAATGTGTCACTTTTTGTTTCATTGCAGCCATTTGCTATAATCAAAAAGTTCATTTTCTTTCTTATTATTGTACACTCAGCACCCCATCTTGACAGGAAAAAACAGAAATGTAGAAATTTTTCCAAATTTATTAAAAAAGAAAAACAGAAATATCACATGGTCATAAGTATTCAGACCCTTTGCTGTGACACTCATATTTAACTCACATGCTGTCCCTTTCTTCTGATCCTGGTTCTGCTCCTGCATTGGAGTCCAGCTGTGTTTAATTAAACTGATTGGACTTGATTAAGAAAGGCACACACCTGTCTGTATAAGACCTTACAGCCTAAAGTGCATGTCAGAGTGCATGTATCATCAAGGGAAGATGGTTCATATATCTTGTGAATTTGGTGATACCACAGCATGTAATAGTGTAGTTGTTGCACATTTAATACGTTTTTGAATGCTAAAATAACACCAAAATGAATTTTGAGCCTATTTTACCAAAGTATGAGTTGTAGTATGAACAAGGGGAGATGGTGTATGTGTGCTATGAGTTTCATGGCACTACAACATGTAATTTGTTATTGCACATTTTTGAATGATAAAAAAATCCTGAAATTACTTAGAAAACATCTAAACAACTATGTATTGTAGTAAAATCAATGGAAAAGGTTTTATATGCTGTGTTTATATATATATATATATATATATATATATATATATATATATATATACAATTTTATTGACACTACATCTGTCCTAGCTGAAGGAATTGAATATTTCTTTGTCGTATTTTTTCGGTGTTGCATTTTGTAGACGGTCCCTGCGCATTTGATCACCAGCAGGCTCTGCATAGAGGCCAATGCAAGCCTCCCCGTGCGGAGGACGGCTTGTTTTGAGTAAAATACGACTGTAGCTCGCAGTCTACATTGCTGTGATTGCACTGATGTGACAGTTTTGTAAAAGCAATGCTTCGATCATAAGTTATTGATCCGCAAAAGCCGAATCTGTGAATATTTTTCTAACTTTTCGGAGCTTCTTCTTCTTTTCCCCCAAAAGACGTCGTCATCTGTCATTGGCTGTTTGGCTCGCCAGTATCCAGTCTCTTGGTTGGCCGTTAGTGGCACGAATTTGACTGGCCTTCAAGCCGTAAAAACGTTTTGTGGTTGTAGGTTTTTGTTTTGTGAGCTCGTAGGTGCAGTGTTGCACACGAGCCCGAGATGTCTCACTCGTACAGATATTTTTTATGGCGAAACTTTTACGGGTACAAATGTAATTTGCACACACAGAAAAAAAAGCACAACTACGAAACTGATCTACATGTTTGCAAATAATATTTCTGCAGACAAAGGTTTCTTGCACAGCCACAAAATGTTTCTGCGGGTTCAGATTTTTTTAACAAGCAGGACTTGTTTTATACAACTACAAAACATCATTTCACATGCAAAATCTTTTTGCACGCACAAGTCGTCTGTGGCATGATATTGAACCCATACTCCACTAGCTGCTGCCAAGTGGGTGGTTCTGATCTTTTCATAGATAGAACAGTCAGCGGGCAGTGCTGTGTTGCGCCTTGTTGCGCTGCAGCTGTTTACAAGATGTCAAAGCTTATTTGTAGCTTTACAGATGAGCATACAGTAGCTGGCATATGTGTTTCTATGTGTGACTATGGACACAGAAATAATGAGCAGTGTTCTTGCAATGAAGGGGTGGGGGACGGGGTGTGTATGTGTCTCGTCTGTCCCAAGAGTTTAACTGGTTGCGTATGATTGATTTTGCCTTAAATGTGTTTTTGTTTATTTTTTAATCTCTTATTTCGGTTTTTCTCATGTAAAGCACTTTGTGCTGATTTTATCATCAAAAGTGCTCTGCAAATACGATTTGATTGATTGATTGATTGATTGATTGATTGGTTGACTGATATGCTCTGCAAAGTTAATGTTTATATATAAATTGACAGAGGGGGATGAAGATGAAAAGTAAAGACTGGAGCATGCACTTTTTTATTGTCTTTTTGAGACTGCTGCTTTTTACTTTTATTATTACATTGAATAGAAAATACTTGATTTCTCAGAATATTATTTCAGATTGTTGTTTAATTTCTGTCCAGTATGACTTTAAAAGTGAACTATAATTGTTACTGGTAAATCTTCTAATTTGGAAAGGTAATTATTTATATTATTAATTTATTTCCAGAAATTTTAAAGTCAGTTTCATACTTGTGAAAGCCAATCTGAAGTTTATTTAACTATTCATTCTAACTACGTGGAGAATGCACAATTTAAATATGTTGAAATCAAAAGACTTGGCCCAATCCTGAATATGTTTCAGGATTGGGGCAAGTGTCCTCTTCTTTGGAAATCGAAATATGGTCACCCTAATCAGGGCAACAGTTGGTGTTGTTTGTAAGCATAAATTTCTCAGGTAACAAAATGTGTTTTTTTTCATTGTGATTTTTATTTTTTATGTGTCCATTGTCAGTAAAAACATCTGCTGACTTCCATGGATGGCTTTGATAAATAAATTGATTATCATTCTCCTCACGCATTTCTCTCCATACTTTACCAGTAATAATTAGCAGGAGCAGCAATTAGTTTTGCAACACATTGTAGTTTTATTTTAGCTATCCCACTAGTTGTGAAACTAAAGAAAAGATAGGTGTGAATTTGCTGCAAGATTAAGTGTCCACATGTAATCACCCTAACTCAAAATTTGATATCTTTTCCAAACCAACTATTATAGAGAGCACTGCAACATTGAGACACACATATTAAATATGTTTTTGGCAACTGTAAGATAATTCATCATGGGCATAAAATTACCTATGGGTCTGGAGCTAAAAATATTAAAAACAAAAAACCTCTAATTTTGAGTATCTGGGGGTCTTGTTCATGAATGAGGGAAAAACAGAACGGCAGATTGATAAGCGGATTGGTGCACTGTCTGCAGTGAAGCGAGCGCTGTACCCGTCTGTTGTGGTGAAGAGAGAGCTGAGCCAAAAGGCAAAGCTCTCGATTTATTATTCGATCTACATTCCTACCTTCATCTTCTGGTGTGGGTAGTGACCGGAAGAACGAGCTCATGGATACAAGTGGCTAAATTGCGTCTTCTCTGCAGGGTGTCTGGGCTCTTCCTTGGAGATGGGGTGAGAAGCTTGGTTATCTAGGAGGGGCTCAGAATAGAGCCGCTGCTTCTCCACATTGAGAAGAGAACAGTTGAGGTGGTTCGGGCATCTGGTTAGGATGCCTCCCTGGTGAGGTGTTCCAGGCACGTCCCACCAGGAGGAGACCCAGAAGAAGACCCAGGACACGCTGGAGGGACTATGGCCTGGGAACGCCTTGGGATTCCCCCTGAGGAGCTGGCCCAACTGCATTTGCATTTACTTGTCTAAATATTTTCATTTGAACTGTGTGTAGCTGATATGAGATATTTGAAACACATTTTCACATCAAAGACAAGAATAGAGGTTATACAGAACAAAATCCATGAACTAACCATCATTAATAAATAAATACACCTATTTTTCCCTGAAAGCCTTTCAGCCATTAAACCTCGCTCATTGAAATGACAGGACCTAAGGCATTTTTCAAGTTGCTTTCATTTACCTCCCCTGTCTGTTTACTAGAATTACAAGAGGTGTTCTGCCTGCGAGACGATAAGCCAGACACTTTCACCAGACAGGTGTTGTTTTCTAACTCTGTCTGGGTGTTTGAATTTTGACGACGTCTCCTCAGACCTTGACGAAAGTGAATCGTAAATAGGCCGTAGGTGATGGGGTCCAGACATGCATTGAAGAGGCCAAATATGAACAGCATGTGAGTGAGTGAATGAGAGACCGTCTCTTCCATTTTTTCAGGAAACAACCAATACCACAAGCCGAGCAGGTAGTACGGCGTCCAGCAGATGATGAATGAAGTCACAATGACAATGCTCATCTTTAGAGTTCTCATCCGAGCTTTTGGGATGTTACTGTGAGACCGCCGAAGATGGATGTCTCTGGACAGAGCTGGAACAAATGAAACATCATCAATGTTCTGGGAAACAATTTTTATCTGAAACTTTAAAGAAATAAAACTTGTGATAACTTACTGTTATTCTGAGCCATGCGGCTGGATATCTCCACAAGGATTCGAGTGTAGCAGAAAATCATGATGACCAAGGGCAGGAGGAATAGGCATGTGAATGTGAACAAATTATAAAGAGTCTCCTGCCAGCGATGGATAAAACTGCCATGGGTGGTGCACTGGGTGAAGTTCTCTGGGACTGTTATGGTCACATTGTGGAAAATAAACATCTGAAGAAAAAAAAAGACAAGAACATCTATATTAAGCTGACTTTACTGTCACAGCGGTTTTTGTTTTTTTTGTTCTTTATCATTCTGTTATATATATATATCGCACACAAATATCTCAGATTTGACTTCTTTCCCAAAAGGGATGCTTTTTTCCAGGTCACATTAAAAGTCCTTGCTAGACTAGGTCTAGCCCAAAATTATTATTCTACATAGGTGGCATGCTGGAATCTAGAATACGAATGTGTTAAAAAAAAAAAGTTTTATGTCAATGCATGTCAGTATATGTCCAATTTCATTATATAAATACAATTTTTGAAATTTAGAGGGTTTAAAAAATCCATAGGTAGTAGTCATTTTAAATACTGATAAATGATGATTTATCAAATCTTTGATGTGAACCTGTTTATATTCAAAATAATTTTACAAGTTTACCGAAACACATTTACAAGTTTACCGAAACACATTTACAAGTTTACCGAAACACATTTACAAATTTATCAAAACAAATGTACAAGTTTACCGAAACACTTTTACAAGTTTAAGTCTTTAACTTGTAACTTTTACTTTTTTTAACTTGTAAATGTGTTTCGACAAACTTGTAAATGTATTTCGGTAAATTTGTAAATGTGTTTCGGTAAAAATGTAAATGTGTTTCGGTAAGATTGTAAATGTGTTTCGATAAACTTGTAAATGTGTTTCGGTAAATTTGTAAAAGTGTTTCGATAAACTTGTAAATGTGTTTCGGTAAATTTGTAAAAGTGTTTCAGTAAACTTGTAAATCTGTTTCAGTAAGATTGTAAATGTGTTTTGGTAAATTTGTAAAAGTGTTTCAGGTTTATGTAATTTTGTTTTGCACTTCCCGGCCACCGTACTTTTACCCTTAATGTAGTTTTATGGAGCTTTTACATGCCACAGAAGTTTTAATTGTGTATGATATCAGTATGGAATTCTTTCTGCTTCCCAACAGGGAGCTCTCTCACGTTTATAAAACTGAGTTAGCACTAGCAGAGAGCCTACATTTGCTGTTAAGCAAAAAAAAAAAAAAAAAACCACACACACACAACAACATTTGCCAAAAGGTAAAGTTTTGATAGCTAAATCCAAATATTACTTTCAATCTTGTTTTCCCACCTACAACGTTTTCTATATATGATCAATTTTAGGCTGTTTCTAATGAA